>JACEOJ010000195.1:725231-892601 GCA_013761285.1 Campoletis sonorensis
GAGAGAGAGAGAGAGAGAGAGAGAGAGAGAGAGAGAGAGAGAGAGAGCGAGAGAGAGAAAGAGACACTGAACGAAAATTCGTGGCATACCTTAACCCTGGCTCAGTATTTACGTACACTTGTGCACACACAAACACTGATGTGTGTTATTTCGAAAGTTTTTTTTTGATCCTCATGGTCCAAGTTCATCGATGATCAGCTGAAAAATCGTTGAGGGCATTTCTTCGAACGTTTTTACAACAAGCTCAGGGGCTTCTAAGGTCCAAGGTCATTGGAAAAGTTAATTTTGTATTCGAAAAAACCTTAAATCCATTTATATTTTTTTTCGACAGTTGTTCGCGCTGTTTATAATTGTATTGAATGAACGAGTGTCAGGCAATGATAGGAAAACCGTAAGGAATGCGTAAACGGGTTTGGTACTAGTGCAAAAAAATTCATTTCCCCGAACGAGACCGCTCGAAGCAAACCGAGGGAAAGGAGTCATAGTTTCAAGAATGCAATTTAATATTTCTCTCCTCCTCGTGAGCATAATACTCGCTTGTAGCGTCCTTGAAAATTATGAAATTATTGGCACGCCTCGTAGTATTTTAACCCGGGAGCTTGGTCACACGTGGCTGAGCTTCCCTAGGGGCGCTTATCCAGTCGAAACGTGGTCGAAATACTAAGAAATGCTGATTAATCTTTTATTTTTGTGTTTTTCCTTTTAGCCTCGTTGCGCATTCCGTAGAATTCGTTGTTATGCGTTTGTTTCTTAAGTTTACCGCCAAATTCCAGGCTTTAGTCATATCCGCATTGAATTATCGAAATACACGAAGTTTGAGCTATTTTCACGAAATCTTTGAATCATCAGCTTTATTATGTGTTAACGAAATTCTATATTTCGTTTGTCGAGATGTTCATTTTTATCTAGGATTGGGTGAAAAAGTCCCTGAAACGAAGTCTAACCTACAAACATTAGAGCTTCGAACGCAGAGCAGCCAAGACAATTGCGACTGCAGCGCCATGGTCATTCATGAAACGAAGCTGAAGATTGATTTCCAATAAAATTGTCGCTGAAACGATTTACATACTATTAAAGATTCTCCGATTACGTTTTTCTAGACTGTCGATTAAATATTTATATTTCATTCGTCCGCTCGGTCAAACAAACGATATGTTACCAATTGTTTTACTTTTATTTTCTCTCGTTTGCGAGATTGAGACACTCGGCATTGTGGTTTGGGCGAAATCTTACGATCTCGTGGGTGCGAGCGTGTGTTTGGGTAATCAAGGTCTTGTCCGATCTATAAATAATGCGTTCGTCTACTAGTAGAAGTGACGCCTGTCGGGTGTCTCTCGAAAAAAAACCTTCCGTTGGCGTTCCAATCGTACCAATGTTTTGTTTCTTTGTGTTGCTTCAAAGGAGAGCATAAAACTCGAAAAAAAAAAACGACAACAACAACAAGACAAATTTTCCTGACTTTGACTGTCGTCTCGTCCGGGGGTCAAGTTCCACCGTTCTTTTATTTTTGTTTTTATTAATTCGCTCATACACGCAGGTCGAAAGTTATCCTCTGTTCTGACTTCTTTCCTCGCAACGTATTTCTCTGCTTGTCATTCGGAAAAACTCGCTCTACTAACTCACTCGCGATGCACTAGACGCGATTTTTGGCTCGATCACAAAATTTTCGAGTTACTTCATCTCAAACACCCCCACGCTCGGCTCGAATACTACCAGAGCGCTGCTGCGTTCGAACAAAGAGAGAAAACAGAAACAAAAAGATGGGCAGGGGGGGATACGAATTTTTATTGTCAATACAGAATCCGTAAAACTTGTCATATTGTTTTTTAATTCGTAGCGTTACGTTCGCAAGGAAAAAAAATCCACGAATACAAAAAAAAACATAATTAACACGAAAGAAAATGAAATTACGATAAATCGCGTAAAGAATCGAGACGCCATTTGCTGGTGTGGCGCTATTTCGTGGCCAGCAGAAAATATCCCGCGTGAGGATGGCCCGTCTAAAATAATATTGAAAAAATAAAAATAAAAAACAAACAAAACGAAAAACCAAATAAAACGTAGAAAGAGACAGCACCATAGTTTCGTATTTACAAAACTTTTGCGTTTGCTCGTAAATACGTGTGAGTGAGCACGCGGACGGATCTTATTATGAAAACCCAGCAACGGAGAGCATGCCGGAAATATAATTCCTTCTACATCGCATTTCGTTTGGAGCTGTCGTATTTACAAAATTATATATTTGTCCTCAAAGACAACAAAAAAAATAGAATAATGCTGAGGATCAATTCTGGAATTATTTTTAATATTTATCATGTAATAATAATCATTTAATTTAAAGAATAATGTTGCAAACTAGATAGAAAAAAATATCACGTAAAAATAATTGTTGAAATGATAATAAAAATACTTGAAAAATGATGAAAAAATAAAATTTCATTGTCTTTTTGTATTATACGTAAAATTAATAGTTGCGCATATGCAATAAAATAGAAATAAATTTGGCGTGTTCAAGAGGAAAATTCGGGACGGTTTACCATTGCAAGGAGAAGACAAGCGGTTTGGTGTTGGCAGCAAAAGTGGTGACCACAACGAGAAAAGAGGACAGACGATCAGTGGAACGTGAGGTCGAGATCATGAGGCGACTACAGCATCCCAGGCTGATACAGCTTTACGATGCTATAGACACCGGCAAACAAATTTACGTTATACTCGAATTGTAAGACTTTTTAATTACCCCATAATCGATGTTGAACTTGATTTTAATTAATAAATGCAAATGTTGTTTAAACAATCGAAACGAATAATTGCGCTTACAGAATCCAAGGTGGTGAGCTGTTCGAACGTGTGATCGATGAAGATTTCGTTCTGACAGAGCGCAGTTGCGCAGTATTCATGAGACAAATTTGCGAGGGAATTGAGTTTGTTCATGCTCAACATATTTTACACTTGGACATGAAGGTAAGCGGATTCAAAATAAAATAAACGACAAAGAAGTTCAAAGCTGCGTTTGTATTACGTGAAAATAATTCGGATTAAGAATCACTCGGTTTTGAGGAAATTTGGTACTTCGTAAAATTGACACGAAAATCGTTTGAACTGTGGCAGTAAATTGGCGTAGAAAAAAAAATGGATTGGAAATAATTTTAAATAAAATATCGGGGAAAATATCAACCCTTTGGCATTTTAGTGGAATTCGCTCGAAAAACAATTTGAAGTTCGTTCTAAAAAATAACCAATAATTTAGTAACATTTTGAAGTCAAATAATCACTCGTGATGAATTTAATTTGGTGAGACAACTGTTCAAAAAATTGCACTGAAACTATGTGTGCAGCCCAAAATGGAAACAAATTGTCGCAAAAGAAAAATGAAAATAATTCAGACCAGATTATATTTTTTAAAGAAAACAAATGGCCAATTCAATATAACAAAAAAAAAAAAAAAATTCAATACGGTGATAATTCGGCGCTAAAATGATTTGATGCAAATGCAACAATAAAGTGTTAATGTTTTGGCACACAGAAGAGTATGAAATTTGGCACGAAAAAAAAATTCAGTAAATAAAAATATATATCGACGTAAAAAGTATTCTCAATAAAATACGTTTTGGCATTGGAAATTTTTTATACAGTAACAATTCGGCCCAGAAAAAAAATTTAATTTAAAAGTAATTCTATCGACACGAAGTCCATTGATTTGGCGATACTTTTGAGCGAATGAAAAATTCAAAGAATTCGTCAACGTAAAATTCGGCCTACGAGTAATACGGCACCGAATTTTTATCCGAAAAATTGACAAATTTCAGCCGGAAAATATCCTGTGTCTGACAAAGGAAGGCAACCGAATAAAGATAATAGATTTTGGATTAGCGAGGCAGTACGATCCACGTAAGAAGATGCAAGTTTTATTCGGTACACCGGAGTTCGTCGCGCCGGAAGTAGTGAACTTCGATCAAATTGGTTTTGGCACGGACATGTGGAGCATCGGCGTCATCTGTTACGTGCTGTTAGTCCTAATTCATATGAGTACATTACTATATTTAATTAATATACAAATATATATTAATTTGAAGCATAAATTTCAAATTTCTATATCTCTCATTTATGAATGAAGAGAGATGAGTGAGTTTGAATGATGATGTCAGGCAATTAATGAGAATTTGAAAAACCTCGTTTTTTTCTTGGCTCGAACTCATCGCGATAACAAATTTATGCAAAGATTCCCGGTCATTGAATCGTTCTAAAATTTTTTTACTACCCAAAATAGACTGTCCGGTCTTTCACCGTTTATGGGTGACACTGACGTCGAGACGATGGCCAATGTGACCATTGCCAAATATGATTTCGACCACGATGCCTTTGCCGATATATCCGAAGACGCCAAGGACTTCATACGTTGTCTTCTCGTCAAGGACAAAGAGTAAGTTTCTTGTTTATTTATTATTAATTTAAATAGAGCGTGGAAACAAAAATTCCAATAGGTTTTCAATCCGTGGAAAAATACTTTAAAAAAGTAAAAAAAGAACGCTAACTATTAAAAAATCGCGACCTCACTTGGAAAATGACAACTCAATTGTTTTTTCTTGACATCACTTTGAAATGAAAACACTTTCGATTTACTAAATTTATTTTAGTTTTTCTTCACTGCGAACCACCTTTGGACCTTCATAAAAATTTTCTCGAAAATTGTCAAACTCAATTGAGAAAAAAAAATGAATTCCAATAGGTTTTCAATTAATTGTTCAAGCTCTAAATAGTCATATTGAAAAAATGTAGGAGTTAAGTATTTAAAAGGCCCGAATTGAAGGGAAGAAAAAGCAGCCTCTCCGCTTTTGTGTCTTTCGTATCAATGCACAAATGACAACCCTAGTAAACAGTATTTCCTCACATATTTGACGTGACTCATCACTGCACGCTGCACTCAGATCGACAGCCAAATACAAGTGACTATAAATAGTCATCATCGTCCTGCCATAAAAAGCCTGTAAAAGTTACGACGCACATTGCGAGCAAGAAAATTCCCACGCAAACTCCCAAAAGACCGATTGAAAAAAAAACAAAAAAATTAAAAAGAATAATTTATGAAAAAAGCTGCAAAGAACCGTTG
This sequence comes from Campoletis sonorensis, assembly GCA_013761285.1. Taxonomy (NCBI): domain Eukaryota; kingdom Metazoa; phylum Arthropoda; class Insecta; order Hymenoptera; family Ichneumonidae; genus Campoletis; species Campoletis sonorensis. The sequence continues at coordinate 730,339 of JACEOJ010000195.1, forward strand.
TTTTAGGAGGCGTTAAAAAGTTGAATAAAACAAACGAGCGCCGATGAAAAAAAATATTCGGTTTCCAGCATGTATTCGCCTCTACTATCCAAAAATCTATTAACGCAGCCGAAAGACACACAAGATAAATAATGCAAATGCCAATAAATAATGCAAACGGCGATCCGAAAAGTATCGTCAAAAATCCAATGGGCAATGAAAAAAAAAGAAGTTTTACATCGGAGATGATGGAACGGCTAGGAAACTATATAAAGTAGAGAGTAAATGAATGAAAAGTGAATCTGAAGAGAACCTTAAGCTGGGTGAATCTGACTATTTGCAGAAAGCGTTCAACGGCCACGATGTGCCGTCAACACCGATGGCTGCTGCCGAAGACAACAGTCCCGAAGAAGTCTAAAGTGGCGAAATCGAAACCGAGCGTGGAAGTGAAGCAAAAAAAGCAGGAAATCAATCCGAAACCGAAGGCGACGAAGCCACCGAAGCCAACGAAATTGGAAGATACGGATTTATCGAAGGCGACCAGTTCGAAGGAGGAACTTGACGTGGCGAAGGACAATTTGCGAATGTTTGTGGAACGTTGGCGAGAACATCCGAATTCGCCATATTCATTGGACGCCGATGCAATTGGACGCGGTTATCCACAAGTAGGATCGGATGATAAGCAAGATTTAACAGGCCGTTCGGAGAACAATAATCTGGAATTGATATCCTTGCGCGGTCAAAGTCCATCCCCTTGCGGCAGCGTATGTAGCACATCGTCCGAATTGTCAAGCGGTCTAAACGTTGAAGAAACTAATAGTATGCTTGCCGTACCAAACAGTATGGTTTGGGGTCTGGAACGTCGAGCATCCGAAGGGAATTCAGCGGTTACCGGTCACCGTAGAGATCAAGCTGCGCAAATAGTTTTGGCCGAAGAGATCATTAAGTTGTCGGAACATCTGCGCAATTTGGCAACGGTAAGAACAAGCGAGCAGGTTCCAGCGATAGATCCGAATTCGAATGAACCAAATGGTTCGACGTTGAAGGAGGGTCGAAGCCAGCAGAAAGAGAAGATAGAAAAGAAAGCGAAGTCCTCGAAACCGAATGGCTTGAATTCGGAGGATTCGGCAAAGCCAAAAATCACTACGGGCCCAGTTTCATTCGCGAAAAACGGCCAGGAGAATAACGAGATTTCGGAAAAGTTGTCCAACATCACGAGACAGCGAAAAATCAATGGCACAACCTTCAACGGTAGCCGTAGTTATGAAAAGACGAATAACAGCGTCACTAGCTTTAGCCTCAGAAAGACTTTCAATCAAAGTCGTAAATTTGATGAAAATAACACTTCTGGAACAAGCTCTAGTCACGGAAACATTAGCGAAGACAAAACAACGGATGGGGTTCAAGTCTCTAAGGAAATCCGCCCGAGGGTTACTTGGAAGATGGACAACGAGGAAGATCGGCAACAAACTAATTCGGATAGACTCAGTAACACGGAAGCCTCGAACGATGAAAACACTTCGAATAATCGTGAAATGGATCTCATTCCACCCTGGCGACGCCCTCGCACTATTCACCGTTTCGGCGAAACCTGTCGTGACGTACCAAGGATATCAAATTTACGTGACATTCACAAGAATCTTAACCTCGACGAGCCCACCAGCACGAAAGATCTTTTATTGCATCTGCTTGGCGAATGGGACGACACCACTCGACCTGGTGGCATTGGGCGAAAATCCATTAGCGTTGATTGGTGCGGCGAAGAATCCGTAGCCAGAAGATCAATGAATTCTTTGGCCGAATACTTCCAATCGGAACAACAGAAAACACCATCGTCTCCTGTTACAAACAACCCTGCATCCACATCGTCGATACATCGTTGAAAATAGACTTTATTATGTCAACATTTACGAGCCCTATGATATTCAACAATTTTTCTGTCTCATTTTTTTTTTTTTTCGATATCCGATGCTGTTTCAAAGTATTTCGATCCGAAAGGACTCTGCACTGTACTTTGATTATGCTCAGACGCATGCAATTGTAAATATAACACAATAAAATTATATTGAGATTCGTTATTTAAGCCACTCGCGATATTAAACACGATGAATACTTGATTAAAGTATGCAAGTTTCAAGTAGCGAGGCAGCGGCTGAATATGCCCAGTATTTAAAAGAATCAAAACGCAATCGTAATAGCCAGCGCGAAAATAAACGCAACCACACTCATGTACAGGGTTTTTCAACTAGAGTAGTTCTTACGTCGGGCCTTTTCGAAATACCCTGTGGACGAGACGCGAAAAGTTTGCACAAAAATATGAAAATAAGTATGCGAAACTTGGAACTGGTGGGTCAAGTCAAAGTACGACCTCCGAGACGAGGAACTTCTTCGTGTAATTTAAAGTGAGGGATCAGTCGCTATCTCGCCACTGTGAGTGCGAGACAATTAAAAAAAGCCCCTGTTAGCGAATTTTTATGTCATATTTTGCGTGATGAGTCAAACGACAACGAAAAATTTTAATTCCGAAAATTCGAGGTGAGGAGCATATCAAGTGGTTTCTTGGGGTTGAGAGAAAGTTTAAATAAAAATATGTGCTGAATTAACCCGTCTTGTGTCGAATATAAACATTTTTCAGTGTGAATGTTCGTAATGTGCCACAATCAAGCCAAAAAAAATTTGTTCGAAACATGAAAACTAAATAATAAGACCCTGAACGACTCGGGAGTGATAGAAAAGTGAGGTTAGGTTCGACGACAAGCTCATCAGCTGTTGCGCGTGACCATGTCAAATTTGTCGATTGCTGTCTTGACTGGGAATTAAATGTTTTTCATAACGCAATGCTCGATCTATACACGGTGAAGGTCGATTGTTGTATTTCGACTTCAAAACATAACTTTGACGTGCTGGAACTTCACGACTTGTATCGCCGGAGATCGTCCGATTTTTGTTGTTGTAGAATATCATCGAAACTTGCAAAACTATTAGAGCAAGACGATGGAACAAATATTGTTAAGAGCCTGACATTTTCCATAAAAAAGCTCCTAAAGGCACTTTTCTATCTTCCATGCTTCAGTTTTGAGAGCGGATTGAAAAAATCCTCCGAATCTTTTGGGAACTTCGAGATTTTTTGTGGGTCATTTGACGTGCTCACAACATTGGTTTAATCGGCTTTTGCTTTACATCCGACTCCAATGAATAATCCATTTCAAAAAAATATTACGAATAATTACTTACTGGACTTTTTGATCGGGAACTCGGTGCTGAACTCAGTTATATTTTGGAAAAGTCGTTTCCTGGACAGCCTGAGACCTATTTCGATATGAGGTTTCTCCGATTATTTTTACGTTGAAGACCGTCCCCGCAGAGATACGGTTTGAGAACACAAACATTTAACGACAGTTTACCAAAGCGATGTTATTTTTTCCGTTTTGTATCTACGAAAATCTAAGAACGCGTGAACTGGACGGTATCCGTTTCAATCGCACCCACTATACAATCCATCACGTCATATGTCGCGCGGGAAAAATGGATAGAAAAGCTGCGCAAGCTCAAGTCGCGCACTGGTGGGAGTAGGGCGCGCGGCAATCATGTGTCAGCCACCCAGTCGCACAGATCCCGTGAGCGAACGAGCGCCAACGGAATTCCTGCAGTATAGACACTCGTACTTAATTGGCTGCTGTTCAACTATTTGTTTTGAGAAGTTCACTCCGCATTATTTCATAATAATATATGAAAAAAAGGAACTTTTTTGTTCGAAACTTCAATGATTTTCATTATTCATGTGTATCAGATGTTAATAAAAAAAAAAATCAGAAAATTGATGTATAATGGAAATACCTACTTAACTTCGCGATCCGCTACTGAAAACTGTACGACGAAAAAAGTACGACGAAAAAATGTATACACATGTGAGAATTAATGTACAAAACTATTAATTGAAAGGAGACATGAAAGACATGAAAGTGGTTTTGGCAATTTTATAACATCATCAGCTACGTCATTACTTCAATTAATCCGAGGGCTCATATACAAATATAGGTCGAATATTGATTTGTCAATAAACCTCTATTCCATAGTATCGACCTTTATTTATATATTTGTATTTTTGCGAAAGTTAATCGCTGTATCTCGAAAACTCAACAACCTGACGACTCTTATATAAAAGTAAATTCGATGAATGAAAAAACGAGAAAAATTCATTGCATGTGTATATAACTTGATAAACTTCACAGAAAAAGACCGGGAGCCGGTCAACTGTTGGAGCATCGATGGCTGGCCGCGGCACTCGAAAATCCAATATCAAAAGTCAGACTGAAGCGTTACGTCATCAAGAAGCGTTGGGTTAAGGCAGTAAACGCAATTTTGGCTCTCAATCGAATGGGAGCTCGTATAAACGTCGATCTTTTATAAGTCAATGATTAATTCGTACGTAAAAAGAGTTGGAAAAACTTTCTATATCGACTTTTTTAACTAACGAACGGACGACTTTTATGTTTTCAACAATCAAGATTTATGAGAAAAAAAAAATCATAATAAAAAGTTCATCCAAAGACGAACGAGGGCAATTGTTTGTATTGTGTTGTTTGTACAACTGATGCGGTGCCCAAAAATTTAACTACAAATGTGACCGTTTGACGATGTATAAAAATACTAATCTCGTGACACTCGTTGCTTTTATTTATATCGATTATATTTATGTGTTGTGTATATAAATATATTATTCATTTAGTACACACGTTTCGATGTACACATTGCATAACGATTATACAAAAGGACATCACTTTTTTTCGTCATGTATCGTATATGACCAAGGGTAAAAAAATATACAAAAAACATACGAGCAGGAGAATCCCTACAGATTCAGATGGAGAATATCCAGAGTGTTGAAAAATGTTAAAACCTTTTTTATAACCAAAAATTTAAAAAAAGATAATAACGTTGTGGAATGATAACTGCGAATCACTCTGTTCGTTGTACTCATAATAACATTATACTCGTAAGTTCAATATACTCTTTTAAAACTTTTGGATTGACATCTAGCGGCTCGAGGCGGAAGCATCAGAATGTTGCCCAAACTTCGGAACGTTAGCTACTCTGACGAAACATATTATTTTTCGGTCAACTCGAGCTGTCAAGTGCTGCTGTTATCGCTGCGGTCGTCGCACGCGATTTTTTGATATTCAGAAGTCAAGCATACACTCCGATCTAATGCGATCTAAATTCCGTGATTGTCGTTGACGCCTGCTGTCATTTTTTCATCAACCAAACCATAAACTATCTATTGTTTGGATTTTTAGAGTCATACATCGTTCGTAACAAAATTCTCTGTAAAATATAACCAAATGTATTTAACAGTACGGAACATTAATTTTATTAAAAGACTGGCAATTGCATATGCGTTTCATGCAAATTTGTGTAGGTTATAAAGTGCATCGACATTGTTTTTTTTCTTTGTGTCAACCGTGTCGGAGAATAAATGAAATTTATTCGGAACGAAATCGAATTCGTATTTTTTCTCTTCCCTTTTAGGGGGTTCGAAAACAACAAATTACGTAACAAAAGACGACAACTTTTAGACTGATAACGATTTTTTATCACTTTCAAATATCAACGAAATGATTTTCGTATTGTTTACACTACAGGTAAGACAATAGAAGAAAAATTAAAAATTAATGAACCCAATTCATAGTCCTTAGAAAATTTTCCATAACATTTTTTCTATTTTTCTATTTTTCTACAATTTTTTTTACATTTTTTTACTTTTTTCTACAATCTGAGATGTTGCAATGAATCCAAAAGCATGTCCTTCAATTTCAAAACAAAATTTGTACAAGTGTTTAGGACAAAATTATCCGAATGATGAAAAAAAATGAGTGTTTTTGTCAATGCTGTCATTTTTGCACAAATTGTGATGTCCAATGAAACTAAGCAGCATTTTTTTTTTCGAATTTCCATTAAAAACAGATGGGGGAAAAGAAAAAAACAAAAAAATGTCAAAAATCCATGAAAGAGTGATTTTTGATCTTTTCTTCTATCCTTTCAGATGTAAATGCATGTTGAAAAATAAATAGATCAATGAGGAGTTTTAGAAGCGATACGAAAGCAAAGCAACTGATAAAAAATGGCTAGGAGCCAAAAGTATGGAAATGAGAGTATCGACGTACTGAGAAAAGGATGTTTAGACCATTACGACCCGGTGGCTTGCGGTCGCATTAGTACATTGGTTCTAATTGGTGGAATAACGTTATTTATTGTTCTACTCAAGATTGTCAAATATCATGCCTACAAACATTCCCGGATGCATCATTATCTCATTTTTTATGTTTCTGCAATTCAGTGTATATTGTGGTAAGTTGAAAATAAATTGAAACAATCGCAATAGACCACTACGCTGAAAATAAAACTAAACAATATGAAATGTTGGACCATAAATGAGATTTTTTACATGAGATTTGTGATTCATTTAAGATTATTTTCATAAAATCACGAAAATGTAGACGTTTTCTCGTAAACTGAACAAATATAGTACGTGAAAACGATTGAAAAAAGTTACATTTCACAATTATGAATTTAATGAAATTCGTCAACATTACTATGTGTACTTATAAATTTTTGATTCACAGCATCTTTGATTCCATATTTGGGACGAGGCATCCACAATTGGATTTCACGACATATTACATTAAGTTAATACACTTTACTGTAATATGTCATTTCTTTTGTTCATCGGCTGCTAAAAATCGCCACCGCGATGATATTATCCAGCATGTCGTTAATCCAATGTTGGGTCTTTATACTCTTTACCTTACCGCTGTTATACTCATGGGAATGGTTGATATCAGCAGTACATGGACTCAGTGTTTTCGTAAGTATTATTATCAATAATCGATGTTAATTATTTGTCAACAATTATTTATCGTTCATGACTCAAAGTACACTTAATTTTTCACTAAACAGACAGATGAATAATTTTTTACCTATTTTCTTAGATGCCACGAAACCAATTCTTTCAACTCGACGTTTTACTCGAATATCAAAAAACATGATTCTTTTCATTTATAGCGAGTTGAATGAAATTTTTTCTGTTAAACTTTGTTTTCTTACGTAAATATTTTCTAAAGAGAACAAAAAATGATACTGTAGAGACAAATTTTTTGCTCAATTCGTTTCTTCGTGAGGGCGATTCTAAAAAGACTTTTTTTTCTATAATCGTCTTACGCTCTCGTCGATTATTATTTTTCAATACTCGGTCTTATTTCCAGGTCCTTACTGGTTAATGCTCTCCGGCGCTGATTTCACGGTCGTACAGCTCTTTGCGGCGGTCGCCCTTTATTTGACTTACGACAGCAAAAGATCAGCGATATCGGCGCTCGTTTTGCCAACGATACGATTCGAAACACGAGACATTTGGCTGATCGCTCTCGCTTTTGAAATATCGGCTTTCGTCTCGGTTTTATTCGACAGTCTTATGATATTCGGTGAGTCATCTTTCGTATTTATTTTCTATAAGATTATTTGATATTTCTTCCATTTAACAACAACTTTGCATTATTTTCACAGTCGGCAAGGAAGAAACGGGTTGTAGCGGTGTCTACAATCACGTACAAGTTTATTATAGTCTACTCACAATGATAATCACTATACTCAAATATTTATTACCAACGTGGACGTTGCTCGGTGTTTTTAAACCGATTCGCGTCAAATCCAGACCATCCGAAGTTGGATTGACATCCCATTACAACCTGGTAAAGTTATTGCCATTTTTTTTGCCCAATCGCCTTACATTTTAATTGAAGAAAAGAAGAAAAAAGTAAACTAACTACGATATTGAATTGATTGCTCTTTACAAAGAGAAAAAACGCTAACGAATACAAGTAATTGATTGAAAGAAAAGCTGTAATTCGTCAAAAATGAAAACCTATTGAAATGTTTTCTGACAACACTGCGAGATGCCGATCGCACTCGAAATTTGAAAAACAAACCTTTAAATTTTGGAAGTAAATGAATCATTGGTTAAAAATTGACGAAATATTAAAACCTTACCAACGTTTTTTTTTTCAATTTTAAATAAAACGTTTGAAATAAAATGAAATAGCTATTGTTGACTAAATGACATTTTATCTTTAACATTCAAGGATCGCACGTGCGAGAATCAATACAGACGAATATTATTTTCCCCGAATCTCGGTACGTCAACGTCATCGAATCATGCAGCGATACCATATCCGAACGATTCTCCGCTGTACGGTAGTTTCGGTGATTTTTCGTACACCGACAGTTTGTCGGATATTTCGCCTACGATAGCGAACCGTTGGAGTCTCGACGAGGATGTCGATTTGGTTGACAAACGTACTTCCGTCGGTCTCGATCAATCGAAAGAGGCGATCAATGGCAAATTCGCCGTTGGCCATAACCGAACGAACTACGAAAAAACGGTCAAACTTTCTGACGATAAAAATAATGACATTACGAATGCTCAAACGAATTGTGATCTCACGACTATTAAGGAAGAAAGCCACAGTATGGCTGAAAGTCCACAAATATAGAGAAAAAGAAGAAAGAAAAACGAATTAATATTAAAAATCATTTGAAGAAAGCAAAAAATGAAGAAAAAAAAACGTGCCTTGCTCAATCGATTCTAAGTCAAACCGAACCTAGTCGATCGAACAACGACGAGAATTTTGTGTAATTTTTAAGTAAGGAATATTATTGAGTGTACGAAACGTGATGACATTTTTTTCCTCATTTTTATTTCTTTCAATAATGATAACAAATAATGTAAATAATCGATGAAATTATCCGACGAATTTTCGGGATATTGAAAATTTTCATAATTATCGCATGTGCGTTTTTAAAACGCAACAAACTGTTTTTTTTTCTTCTCACCTGTATAATTTAATAATTATATATATCTGCGTTATTTTAGTGCATCGATTATCAGCATTAAAAATTCGCTGGCATCGGCACGTGTCCCTGTGACATTAAATACAACAAAAATACGAAATTAACGAGAAATTTTATCGCTCCCCTGATCACTCATTTATTTTATTGGGACGCTCAATCTTTACGCCAGGAACCAAAGAAATTGCGAACGAATCATTCATTCAGTTTAAGTGGGAACAATAATTCTTATGAAGATAATAATAAAAATCTCGAGTCGAGATCTCGAGTAATTTGAAGAAATAATTTTTTTTTGATAACGAGAAATTGACCAACTTCTCGAGATAGAACAAAAGTTGAAAGGTCAATGTCTCGAATACATTTTTTAGGCTTTTTTCTCTTCGCTTTACAAAAAACTGATCGATTCGTTTATTTTTTTTTGCAAAGGGGAACATAAAAACGAATAATAACCATCAAATCTTTTTTCCTCATTATGTTTTTTGTATTTCTTACTCGAAGAAGACTTTTGCTTTCTCGTAATAATGAACGCGCGTCGATATATTTGCAAATGAGTGTACGAGCTCGGGAAATGGACTTGGCAATTATTGTTCGTGTTGGTATCGAGTAGCTTACAAAGCAACGCGTTATTCCGATGATATCTTTGTTGTTTCATTTGTACTCGAAAACGAGAAATAACAATTTACGTTTAAAATAATATAATTGAGATGTTTCGAAAGGACGAGGGAGAGAAAAAGTAAACAGTCGGAATGTCGAATGAAAAGAGAGATATTTATTGGATGGAGAGAATATCGAGATAGAAGCGGCGGGTCGTCGACAAAATCATCCGATCGTATATTTATCTTATTATTAAATCAAGGAAATATTCCAATGACGCGTTGCCTCTCGCCGCAAAAATATTCAACTAACGATAACAATGTATCGCCCTCTAACGTTATATTTTTGGCCAAAGAAATCAAAATATTTTTCTGAATACTAAAAAAAAAAATGACAAAAAGAAAAGAAAAAAAAAAAACGAGAATTCGTCAATAAGAATTCTGAAAATTTGCAGTTAAAATTGCGACGATCAACGTCATCGGATAATTTTCTGCATAATTTCCAAATCCCTAGTTTGAAAAGTTACAAATATTTTCTTCGTTACGTCAAATTTACGGAAATTGAGAGAAAAAAAAGTGATTGGCCCGCCTATGTCACGTGTTCTTATCTTATCCCAAAATCTGGAACTTTAAAAACGGATGATAAATTTCGTCACGCTATTATTCAATGCCATATTTATTTTTTTTCCGTATGTTTTCATTGCTTGTATATATTCTGTCGGTGTCGCGTGAGCGAGGGGATTAAAAGATTCGAATTCTTTGAATTTTTTAGAACACGAACTTCGTGTAACACTCTTTAAATGTCTTTAAAATAATGACGATAAATCAGGGCGTGAGGAGGAGAGATTTAGTCGATCGAATATACGATCCAGAGACATATGAATTACTCTAGTAATATTCATGAAGTTCCCTTATCTTCAATAAGAGAATAAACGACCATTTTATCACTTATTCCTCAAACCTTCCCTCCCCCTTTCGTATTTTCTCTTCTTCATCCTTCTCGCGTCATATATTCCCTCTTTACTCGTAAAACCTGTTGCAATCGTTTTGATATTCTCCCCTCACTCTCGTGTTTCGATCTTAAATACACAATACATGAGACATTCCAAGCAGAATCGACAAAAATGGATTATTAATTGAAATTCGAGGGGTTACGTACGACGAGCATTGACAAAAATTACCATTTTAAGGATTTTTTTTGTTTTCTCCAAGATTCACTCAACCAAAAATATTGAAGAATGTGTTGTATACGCTTTATCGATTGATCTTTGAGGTTTGAGACATTCCAAGCAGAATCGACAAATATGGATTATTATTTTAGTCTTCAGGGGTTTCGTACGTCGAGCGTTAACGAAATTAATTATTTTAGGAGGATGTTTAATCATGATGAAATGATTTATTAAAACAAAAATATTAAAAAGTTTGTCGATTCCACGTTATCGATCGATTCTCGAGATGCGAGGCAAAGTTTATGTCAGATTTCATTTGCAACTGCTGCAAAATACGATTTTCGACGTTGCTAACATCGCCAGAGAAAAGGGTTCAACTAATCACACAAAATCGAAAGAATTTTTGCAACATAGTTTTTCTTGTTACAGTCGCCAAAGGAAAATTTGATGATTACAAAAAAGTAGTGAATGAAAAAGCAATTTGAGGCATTTTGAAGTTCCGTAGACGTTTTGTTTTAATTATAAATCTGGCTCTGCAATTGTCAGGAAAAACAATTCCAAAGAAACTATAAATTCAATTGGCTCGACAAACTATAGAGAAAATGTTTTTGAAAAAATTCTTCGAGTTATCTCGCTGACTGTTGCTCGAAAAATAGTTTCTAGGAAAACATGTCAATCTTCATAACAATGTCAGAGGGAAGAAGATTTTCCGAGTCAAATTTTTGTTATGTTTGAAAACTAAAAAAATGAGAAAAGATGTAAAAAAGAAGAAAAAAACTTCGGGACGCACGAAACCTTTGAAGACTGCACTTACATCCGTCAATCTGGTCCGAACGATTGGGATAAAAAATGATGGTACAGGTGTCTCAAGAATCGACACCTAACAGAAGCTCGAGCTCCACTGAATGGAGCTCGCAATCAAAATTTTTGCTAAAATTTTCACATATTAAAATATTACATAATTCAATTATTTATATTACGTTAATTATGTACTTAGACAATTGTTTGCTTGTCCCTTAATGAAAAATCAACATTGAATTACGTAAAATCTATTTAAAATTATTAGAGATAATAATATGATTGTCGATTTCGATTGGATGTGGAATGTCTCATATATTTATGCGATAATTCATCTTTCATATACGTCAATAAAACATACGCAAACAGTGATTACAAGAGGTTGGGGGACGAAGAAGGAATGAAGAGGGAGAGCGAAAAAGACAGATAGAACGAGAGAAAAAGAGAAAGAAAGTTGACACCTCCTTCTTTACACAACTCGACTCTCCTCTCATCGGCTCTTTTCCCTCAAAAGCTTTTACATGTGTGTATTACATACTGATAATACGGGAGCACATTTGTACATGTATACGCTTTTGTATGAATGTGTTTGAATTATACAAGTATATTGGTTCCTTAAGTTTCTTCCCCCACCTTTTGGCTTCTTAAGGCGGTCCCCGGACGCTGATAAATAAAATATTAGTCGATAGTGAATTTAAATTCATTATTCGTGAACGGTCGAACGAGGGAAATTGACACAAGTGAACCACCACTCACCCGATCGAGTTCCAATTTTATTGAGCTTCTTTATTTATACATAAAAACGTTTTCAACGCCGCCATATAATTCACTCTTTTTATTTAATATCTTATATATTAATAGAGCTTATTCATTTTTACTTTTCAACGAAAGTTCCATTTCCGGTCGCCTCGAATTTGCCCTTAAATAACCCGGATTAAAAATCCGGGCAGCGTCGTGTGAGTGAATACATAACATTGAAAATCGCAGTGCCATTTGTATTCTCGAATCGATCGCAGCTCGATTTCAGGAGGTGACAATTTCAGGAAAAAAGTTTTTTACTGTGGAGATTTGGTTGACGAACTTGCCGAACAGTAGTTGAAAACATTCTCACACTGGGCTGCGGATAATGAGCGACGTGTTTCGCGCCGAAATAAACAAAAGTGCGCGTCTATTATTTGTCTGAACGATTTATTGTTCCGAGAATCATGGTTCATCTAAAACGCAAGGTAATTTTATTTTTATCCATTTCTTTTTTACTCTCTCAGTTATTTCGATTACTGATCATGCATTTATGGATTCTCATGACTTCCGGTTTAACCGAATGCGCCATCTGTCAGCCGCTGTTTGTACTGCTCTCCTGTAACTTAATTTTCCCATCTCCAAAACGAGATAATAATACTAAATTTCTTGATTCAATCAAACTTTGTTAGAACAATTCCATTGGCTCATTTGTTATAATGTTTTATTTGTATTTCGATATTGTCTAACGTCATTGTCAATTAAACTCACATTATTCAATGAATAGAAGCAAATGTTGTAACTTTTTTGTAACAAAGCCGTTGCAAATTTTAAATTATTTCGTCTGGACATTTTCTGTAGGTTTGCAACCATAGAATACTCTACGAAATGATGATTTTTGCTGTAAAAATCTACTGTTTTGCTGGGCAAAAAAAAAACAATCGTAAAATCTCCATGCGGAGAAATTTTCAGAGACGTTTTTACAGTTTCTTCGCGTTTTTTTATTATTTCTCGTAACCTGTAGAGAACCAAAAAGAAAACATTCTACAACAAAAGTTGTATCAACATATAGTGCGTATTTGCCATACGGTTGCTTTTTGTCGTATCCATTTTTTTGCGACAACTATCATCCAACTTACACTGGCGTTTATTTGTAGTTGTTTTTCAGAAACTAATACTCAAGGATTAATTCAAAAGTATTTTTCAAAAGATGGCCGCCTTTTTTTTATATTCGGTATGGCTGCACTGATCCGCTAGTGTGGATTTAAAAAAAAACTACTAACGTCCCCGTCCATTGCCTAATATCTAATCACAATTTTGATAAAGCAAACATGAAGTCTCCTGATCATTGATCTTTGGAGCCGTTGATAAAAATAAACTGCGTTTTTGGGTTTTTAAAAAAGTGTCAACGTATGTTACTTTACTTATTTCGAAAGAACCGCATGCGACGTTGGTCTTCCGATTTGAATTTTCGGCGGCAGTTAGAAGGTTCAAAGGGCATCGCGAAAAAAACAAAACACTGTAATGTATTCCGGATTGTTTACGTTTGACAATGAGAGAATATAAGAATTTCGTCTTTCGAATATAAATTTTTATTTCTCCACACGCTCTTGTCACGTGACTGCAGAATTTACGCGGGAAAATTTTCGATCCAACTAATACCAATCAATTTATCATACTAGTTAACTTCGCTTCCGCTGTTTGTGTACGAAACGCATGATGTTCGAGGAGGTTAATGTCCCTACTAAAACTTGGCCCCTCACCTGCGACTCTAACATTTTCATTCAACGCTAATCGTTCGCCGGTCGTTTGGCCCTGATTGATCGATAAAATTTACGTTGAAAATTGGGCGAGAGGTTGGTCCAGTGGATAAGGGCTCGGTCTCTCAATTCGTAGGTCACAGTTTCGATTCCCAGGCCAAACACCAACGAGACTAAGAAACTGATTTCTAGTTTTTTTATTGCCATCCTGGACTCCACATCCATGAAGAACAATTCCGCGTTTAGTTTTGGATCCAGATTTGTATAAAAAATTTCGGGCTTGGAAAATAATAACTTGGGGGTTAACGTTAAGACGATTTTTGATTTTCATTTTTTAACGTCAATATTAATCGACAAAGGTTTTTAGTTATAAATTCACCACCGACGAATGATGAGAGTTGGAAAAAATTGAAAATGTCCAAGTTGGAAGCCAAGTCGAAAGGGTCGATAGATATTTTTTTAATACAATTGTCAACGTCATAGTAAATTTATTATTGTTTTCAACTCAATAGACTTGGGAAAAAGTTCGATAACAAAACTGTTCGAAAAGATGGTTTTTTTAGTAAATAGTAATAGACGTAATAATTAGACGATTTCAATAATATTTTTTACGTGCACGTGCTCACTGTGTTTATGTTCCACGTTTTCAGATTTTTAAATTGTTTTTTTTTTTCAAACATTACCAAAGCCAAGAAAATGAAAATATATTCACACTGATCAACATGTCGAGACGACCGCGTGTGCTATTGGGTGCAACAAGAATTGTGAAATGTCCTTACGGTCATTCATAAACTTGAATACATTTTTACAATTGATTATTTGGAGTTCAAATATTGTAGAGAATTATTGACAATATTTGATTTCATTTTTGATAATTCATTCTCGAAATTTTCTTAGGTCTTGTCCCGGGGAGGTTTACTCAGCCAATTACAGCAGACCATAAGATTTAGTTCATCTCTCAAAATTCAAGACGAGGAACAAATACCATCCGAACGTTCTTTCAAGGTATTTTCCTAAGAAAAATTTTCATTTTGATTTAAACATTTGAGTGAATCAAAGCCGTTGATACGAAATAATAATTTATAACTAATTAAATATTAAATCAAATTAAACAATGAGGATAAATTAACCGTTGTTTTTTTTAAATTTCAGTATTCAGATTTATCAGTTCGTTTTGCTCCGCCGCAGCTTCTCCAACCAAAACCTAATGTCAGTGATCTTACTTTTGGAAAATACTTCACAGATCACATGCTTAAGATATTTTATTACGAGGCATTAGGGGGCTGGCAAGCACCCTCAATAACACCCTTTGAAAATCTTGTGCTTCATCCTGCAGCCAAAGTTCTTCATTATGCAGTTGAGGTAAGAAATTAATTGAAGCGTTTTCCTACACAATAAAAAACGAACTGTAGAAATTTTGATAAAAAGTATTAAAAAGAGGAAGTTTCTACTAAACAAAAAATTAACCAGAGGGCAACCATTCCAAGATTCAACTTCGAATTGGAGTTTTTTTATTCCCAACAGTTTTTCATTCGAAAAAATATAAAATTTGGAACTCAGAAAGAAGAGAGTTTACACAGCTTCCGAAAGAAATATCTTGGAGTATAATTTGGCGATATTTGTGAAAAATAGCTTGAGAACTGTACGTCGAAAATGGTCCACTGTTTTGGAAAGTGATGTTTTAAGGAAAACAGTTGCCCCAACCGTGTGACGCGAGCACCTAAAATAAATACAATATTTGGACGGTTGTGTTCACCAGCTGTTCAATTATTAGCAATCGTATGATAACCACGAGGATGAAAGGAACATCGATAAGAATCTATGTGCGATGTCGTTTTTAAAAAACGACATAAAAATTAGAATTCATTAAACATTTTCGAGTAAAAACAAAACTGAACGTTCGTTCAGAATCTTTACGATTGGAAAATTGTGATGCGAGAAATCGAAGTCGAACGCGTCAGCATCCATTCTAAATTAGCGTCCAACGATGTGGATTGTGCAAGAAATAAACATTAGAAGAAAAAAAAAACAGTATGCTCGACGCCCATGATCGGGCATGATCTTGTGACATTTTTCCGATAACTTATCAAAGTTCGATGTCAAGATTATTATCGCACATGTTGATTCGATTAAAATAATTACCGTCAATTTTTCTAGTTATAGTGTGCAGAATCGACGAAAATGACGAACTCAACAACTTTCCACACTTTTCATGGATATGGAAAAATTTTAATGAGAATAACGATGCATTGAATATTTTTCCGATAACAAATTCGATCGTTATCAAATAATTTTAATATTACGAAAATAGTAATAATATTTTACAACAATAAATTGTTCATATAACAAAATTTAACAGCAACTTGCAATTTTTAGCATAGGAATCGATGTATAAAAGAATTCATTAAAAAATCATTATAAATAGATGAATAAATGGTGGGTAGTTTAAAGAGAAAAAAAAACGAAGAGCAGTTAAAGAATAATCGAGAAAATTCGCCCTCGTTGAATGAGAGAGAAAACTACTCGGTCGAGAGTGTTCCGTTCAAAGCATGCAAATAAATTCGATTATCTCGTTGAAAGAATAAAAATGTTTTTGCAGCTGCTTGAAAATACGTGTAAACCTCGTCATTGCGAGATATCAGTAGTTACGAGTCTTGACCCCCTGATATATATTTAAAAAACTTTGTTTCTGCGTGTTCTCGACGTATTGTTAAAACGAAATTGAGCACGATTATTATTTCGATAATTGATGGATTTGTGATTTTTTTTTCTTTCAAAGCTGTTCGAGGGAATTAAAGCGTATCGAGGCGTTGATGGGAAAATAAGGATTTTCAGGCCCGATATGAATATGGAAAGAATGAACAACTCAGCTATTAGATCCGGATTGCCCACATTTAGCGGCCCCGAACTTATCAAATGTATTCAAAGAATCATCAGTATAGATCAAGAATGGGTACCACATTCCGAAGCATCTAGTCTATACATTCGTCCAACCCTCATTGGCATCGATGTACGTAATCAACAATTTAACACTTCAATTTCATTCATTTTTTTAAGTTTTATTATCGAAACTTTCTATTCCTGGCTCTACATTTTGATGATTTCATTGTTCATTATATTCCATGTTTTTTATTTATTAATTTTCTTCGTAATTTTCGATTTTATTATCATTTTTTTTTGTCTCAGATTCATAGAAAATCGATATGAGGTTTTTCTAATTCTTTCGTTTATTAAATAGCTTCGCAATAATCATCGTTGTCAATACATTTAGCGACTGATATCGATGAAATAAAGTAACGTCACTGATTCAATGCGAAAATATTTACATTCGATCGTAAGAACAGAAAATGATGCAAGTTACGTTGAAGTTTTCGCGAAGAACTCTTATCATTTCGAAGTAGATTGGGAAAAAAAGATTTTCTTGCACATGGCATGAGATTATGAATATTATAGTATCGTTGATTTAATTTTCTCAACATCAGTGATGTATGTAAATTACGCCATTAAGGGAGACAAGTGGACTACGTCAAATTACGTGAGAAATTGTCACTCGAGGCAAAGGCAAGGGTAGAAACACATGGTTTGACATTTTCCTTTCTTCGTTGCTATTCATCATTCCACCTAAAAGAAAATTCGACTTTTCATGAAGTGAAACCGAATTTTCGCTGGTGCTGTCAACATCAATGCGTAATGAAACGTTCATTTATTTTAGCCTACGTTGGGAGTCGCCGCGGCAGATTCGGCCCTTCTCTACGTTATTTTATCACCGGTAGGATCGTATTTCAAAAGTGCGAGTAAAGAAAAAGGAGTCTCTTTGCTGGCGGATCCTCGGTACACGAGAGCTTGGCCCGGTGGTTGTGGGGATGCAAAAATGGGCAGTAATTATGCACCAACGATACAGGTACAACGCGAAGCCACGGAAAAAGGTTTCCAACAAGTTCTTTGGCTGTACGGCGATGACAATCAATTGACAGAAGTTGGCACCATGAATATTTTCATGGTTTACATCAACGACCATGGAGGTTCGTTGGAAGAAATAACAAAACAAAAATGTTTTTAAATAATGAAACTTTCATTTTATAATGAGTCGCTGTCGATTTTTATATTTTCATATTATACTAATCATTTCTGCTTCACAGATAAATTGCAAGTGTGTAAAACATAACATTTCAGAGCTCTTGATGCAGCAACAAAGTCGATGTAAAACAAAAACACAAAAAACCATTCAATCTGCAGGTTTTAATATCCTACAATTTTTTAATAAATTCAAATAATAATTTTTTCTCTTTATTTGTCCTTTTGTAGAAAAAGAATTAGTCACTCCACCTCTCAATGGTTTAATCCTGCCTGGAATCACAAGGAATTCGATTCTTGAGTTGGCTCGTGAATGGAATCAATTTCGAGTTTCCGAAAGAACAATCACTATGAGTGAAGTTCGTGGTTTACTTTCTCAAAAAAGAGTGAGTGCTTTTTCATCATTAAAGTGTCAAATTCGATATTTATTGAGATATTCGCCGGAGGACGATAATGACGAAAATTTGTGTGAATTTTCGAATTGAATTTCGAACTAATGAACAATTATTATTCTTGTTTATTTTAGTTGCTGGAATTGTTCGGTGCAGGAACGGCGTGTATCGTGAGTCCAATAGCAAAAATCGATTTTGTTGGTGAGGATCTCCAACTGCCAACAATGAAACAAGAGAATGCTCTTTGGAGCGCGTTTCTTAAGCATCTCTCGGACATACAATACGGTCATATACGAGATCATCCATGGGCACTGGAAATCGATTAATTTTTAAGTTTCCTAAGTCACGAGGAAGTGGCAAAATATTGGAATAAGTGGAAGCAAATTAACTTATTTTCTCGAGGTGTAAGAAAAAAGAGAAGCGTTTTATTTTTTGGATCGAATCATGGACGAACCATGCGGAGGAAAATGATTCCGAAAGATCTGCTCACGATCGTGTACAGATTTTCATTTTTCTTTATAATCGTAAAAGAGTACCATGACCAAATAATCGAATGATATTCACACAATGACCACCGACGAGCCTAATTTACATCATTTCTATTATCTATTTGACGTCAACAAAAAACGCTTGATTTTTTATCCCGAAATCTACTGTTTTTTTTTGCGTTTCTGACACTCGACAGTGAGAGAAATCTCATTTTTTCAGTATGAAAAATTAGTAAAAATTATTGCCAACGATTAATGAATTTTTTAAAATTTATTCCCGACTGCCCGGACGGCCAACAGACGAGAGTTGTTCGTTCAACCGCCATCAGTTGATTATGAAAATTCCTAGGAGCTGAATGTTCGCGTAACAGCAAAAGAAAAAATTTTAACGAAAAAGTGAATTTTTAATCGTTTCTTGTTTATTGACGGACAGCAACGCTTCATTTCGTATTTTTTAGTAACACCGAATATCAGAGCAAAAAAAAGAAATCAATTTGTTCATCCTGTAAAAATTGTGCGTATATGTTTTTTGTTGTTTTTTCGCGCCTTGTCCTGTGTCTCATTATCGACGACCGAATGTATATATTAGTTTTATTACGAATTGTTGTCACAGTTTTTTTGTTGTAAATAAATAGATCAATTTTTTTTGAATAATTTAAGCTTTATTGTTACGTAAATACATAATAGTTCTGATTCAATGATTTTATTACATTTTTTTTGGGGGTGAACAGAAATCTTCAGGTCACTGATTATAATTGATCAATTACTTTGCTGGAATTTGAAGTTTTCGTAGAAAACAATCACCCAGATACCCAGATCCTTCCACGGTATTACTACCGCGATAATAATACGGCGATAATTTGGAATTCTTATTACTTTTGTTTGTTTGTGAATATTACGGTCGTTATTATTCTTATCGCTTTGATTGTTCAAACAGTAAATGATAAGGGGTTCGTAATTTATTTTAGAATTGATTATAATTAAAATACGTGCGACCGAGGTTTCTTTTCTGTCGATATCATGTCAATTTGGAGTTTTGACAAAGTAAATTATTTGTTGCTGGCTCTAGCATTCAGCAAAAATTGAATATTTCCGAGCGAAGGCCTCGTATAGAATTATAAAAAAAAAAAAACAATTTTATTTGGTTGTTGATTGACAGCGTTCTCATCGTAGTAAAGGGGCTTCTATCGTGTTTTTAATGGCTTTCAAATTTATACGAATGCAAATATCGATACGGCAATAAAAAAAAAATATTTTAACAAAGCCATAAGAACTATTCTACCTAGTTTCAGGGTTCTTAATAATTGCCGTACAGGGTTGACACTAAAGTATCCTGTCATGATGACAATTCTTGTCATGTGGGAGCATCAATTAAACACGTAAAAGACTTGATTTAGACAATCCGCAATCTCGACCTTACAAGTTGATACTACGAGTGTATTCTACTCTACGCCTTCCAACGTAATATAATTTTTTTGATTCGCATTTATTAGATTAATGAATTTGCATTATTCACTCTTCAACGAATTTATAATATGAATAATTGTATGTATAATTGAACTCTCATCAGGTTTAAATTACAATTTTACTATCGAGTATATTTGTCGAATGATGAAACGAAAATGATTATATGATGAATTCATTTTTCGGTATATTAAAAAAATAAATTGAAGAGTTCGAGGCAAACTTGTGTGGTATGCCTCGGGTTTTGTTTGTTTACTTCTTCTTCTTCTTTCTCTGTTGTGGTTGGCTCTGGTCTATGCTCTGAAGCAGTGTGACCATACGGCCATGTGAATTGTTTGTTTACGTTCTACGCGCTCTCGTGAGTCCCGTGTGCTTGCTGCGGTTGAGCGTGCTGCATGGTGGGGGAACGTTCGCCGTGCCGGCGCGCCGCGAAGAGAGAAGCGGTGACCGCAACTGGTGGGGCGGGCGCGGAACAGTAGGGTGAGCGGGAGAGCGTGACAACGCTACTCAGTATCGGTCGGACGCCGGCCGGCGACGCACGGGGGAAACGCTTTGAGCGTCGGTTGGTTAATTCAAAGCTACGCTTCATCGTTCGTCGATGCTGACAAATTTTACGGAACGAAATGTATAATAGTAAAAGTAGAATTCTTTTTTATCCTCAATGAAAAAAAAAAATCAGTATAGAACTCTAGGGCTTTTTCGGAATAATAAACAAAATAAAAAAAAATTAATCACTTTATGGATTGGAATTGAAAAAATCCAATAAATTTTTATTTTCATAAAATAATAATTTCATGATCATAGTTTTCATAAATTACGTTGACAAACAATCGAATAAATTAGTTATTCGTCCGTACATCGTAAATACTCGTAAATACATCGAAAATTTCCTAAATCAACGTTTAGAGTGCGCGGATTGTGATAAATTCGAGTGTCAATTAGTGTCAATGACTGAAGCGTGAGATTAATCAAACAATTTGTGCGGAAGTGACATTGATATATTTAACAATTTAACAATGGGTATAATGGAATGCAACTCCATTTAATGGAAGGAAATAAGTGAAATGTGATGGAGTGAGGATCTCGTGCAATGGATCTCGACTATGTACAACTCCAGAGGCATTGCCACAGGTGACGACTGGATGACGAGTCCGTAGGAGATGGAACAAGACATCGAAGGGTAAGTCAATCATTTCAATCGTATGAAATAGCTAGCATAATAGTTGAAAAAAACTTGATGTAAAATTTGCGGTATTTTCGAAGTTAATTTTATCTCGACATGAAGTTTAAAAAAAATCGATTCAAAGAATTTGTAGAGAATTTCTTCAGGAAGCAAATAAAGGTCCGTGGGTTAGAATCGCTTGAAAAATACGGTTTATTCTTCGAAAAATGTCGATCAAAACATGAATTCGTAGAATTTTGTATTCATTAAATAATGGTTGACCAAATCAATAGATATGAGTTGTTAGCTTTGTTGAAAAGACATCCTGAAAAACGAATGCAGCGTCAATTCATTAATTTTCGCTTCAAAATTCAAAGTTAACCCCCAAAATTTCAATTTCCATGCTAGCAAGGTTTACTAGGGGTTTGTTCGACGCGAAATTGTTTGTGCCTGAAAGATATATTAATCAAACCATTTTCCGGGTACTTTTAACGCTGACCCCTAAGAGATTCTCAGAAAAAACTAGATTCATTTGGGGGGGGGGGGGGGGGTTATCTTATTCTCGGAGGTTAAATTTGAAAATTCATGTTTTGAAAAAATGGTTTACCCCCGAACGATCTAATTGTGTCACCACGAACCGCGGTACGACCTCCAAGAGATTTCTTTTAAGAAAATCAATTTATTCACGCTATACTAGTGTACGTTTACCATACGCACGTACCTGGTACATTTTGTACCAGTACACACAGTACGAAATGCTCACATCGTACTGGTACCGTACGACCATTTTGTTTTCTGGGTAGGTTTTATCTTTGAACAACTCTGTAGGTCGATAAAGTAGTTTTCCCGACACGTTGAAACTACTTGACCACACAATCCCTGAAGAAGAATCCTACCATAACAATAATCGGTATTGAAAAATGTCGTCTTTTCAAACGGTACAGAAGGAAACAGCTTATTCAGCTGAAAGTACGAAGGTCCCATTTTTTCTCCTGCAGTATCATCCGTGCCGTTGGTCACATCGTCGTTTGATTCTAATTTACCCGAAGCTGCGTAAAAAAAAACTCCATACAGAAAATTGATAAAATACCAAGATCGTGTGCAGTATTTCAAGACATTCGTTATTTTTATTTTAGAGGTTTAAAAACCATTGGAAAGATTTCTGTGAACAATCGATTTTGCGCAGTAGAGAAAATTCTCTTTAATAATTTTGAAACAACATTCATGCAAATTTGTTGATTGCATTTTGTTGATAAACAATGATTGATGTTAAAGATCGTAAAGTCAAACTCGTCATAATCATTTTGACGCTTTCAATCGATCGTCGAAAGTGTGTGTATATTGGCATACAATAAAAACTGTTTGATACCAATTTTTTTTTTTGGTATTGGTTTCTATAATTGGTGAAATTGGCATATTGATTTCTACGCTGCACTGAAATTTACAATTTTCATGCGAAAGACCGACTTCATGGATGAGTTATGATTTTTTTAAATTTTAACATTTAAACAGAGCTCGTTGATTTATTATGGCAAGAACTTAATAAACCTGTGCTGTTATTTTTACACGGTTCTTCATCACTGTCTTTTTTATTTCAATATTTTATAACGTTCATCACGTTCCACAGCCGAATTGGTGAGGAATTAAATCGTCAACTAATGCAGGTTTAGAATAGAAAGTCCGAGTAATACACATTCGTTTTATGAAGTTTTATGGATTTGGACAGCGCAGTTTGAAAATGAAGGAAATAAAACAATTTGGCGGAGAGCCAATGATCTTGTTGCTCGATCGACTTTTTAGAACGCCTTCTGACGATGTTTAGATAGCTCCATGCATACATGTCCGGATCGAGTGCTCTTATGATCTAGAGTATTTTTCCGTGAGGCACGTAATCGCGCATTGTAATATATGATGCCAAACATGATGGGAAGTTGAAAAAAAAACTTCATGATGTTTCTTAACCACGTATAGCCAGCCTGATAACGTTGTAATAATCGTACCAACTCCTCTCACGGTAAAAAGTCTGCATTATAACAGTTTGGTCGGAAAGACATGTGTGGAGACTTAAGAAATAACAGTGATTAGAGGGTGAAGTGTGAGTGAAAGATGGTCTTCAGGGATATCTTGAAGATGACCTAATGCATGTCTGTTACTAGGCGAATATCTCTGGGCTAACTGTATTTTGCCTTTAGTCTCATTGCGGTGCAGAGTCAAGTGTCTCTTGTCGCACTGTTTTACCTTGGGTCCGTCAGCCATTTCCAGTTACTAACTGTTACAAAAGACGAATAGTTATGCCCCGACTTTGTTATTGCACTCTTTCTCTCTCGTTCTCGCTGTCCCTCCGTCGCTCTGACAATCATCGGTTAGCCTACAAGGAAGGCTTTCAATATCCCTTTAGAGAACGAGCGCGCGTCAACTCGCTTTACTCATCGAGTTTTACGAGGGGCAAGAAAGTTCGCACAGTTAGTCGTCCAACTCGACGTCGCTATGTTCACTGAGAACTTACCTTTTGCAACAGATTACTGAGAAATTTATATGGTCCCCGAGTGTTTCATGATGCAGCTCTTGCTATCGTTGCTGCATTGTTGGACCTAACCCGGGCTTCTGACTTACACAGTCATCCAGTGCTTCATTTCTCTCAAAGATACAATATTTAACAATTCGAAAATCATCCATGACAGCTCAATCGGATCATGTGTCCAATTGGATCATCATATCGAACAGGCAGACTGACAGATTCCGTCTGTCATCATTGTCCAAAAGTTCATAACTCGATGTAAACCCGGCATAAAACTCATCACTTTGTCTCAACTTAGCCAAGCAATAAAAGCTTTCTTGCTCTTTGTTCGACAATGAACTCAAAAGCAAGCGTTGATGATCAATTTCGTAATTTGCACAAAGAACCGTCAGACCGATGAATCTTAAAGTTTTGACTCAACACCTGCTCGACTGCTCCAAATGATCATATTCTTGCTCAGTTCTCTATCCTGGTCTTTAAGTTTGATTTGTCTTGTCTCCCTGTCTTTTACGTCTATCATGCTTTCTCTACCTCCCTTGCTCTTCTGAACGAGATCCGTAGGCGCGAGATACTTTGTTGGCCGTGTTGCAGATGACATTGGTTATGGATGTACAAGTGGCAAAAGAAGGGATGGATCAGGATGATCGTTCCAACCAGTAGAACGACTTCGATTCCAACACCATAGGTCCCATAGAAATAACTATAACCCAATAGAAATATGTGTTTGTGTATACGCGGTGCATATGGAATGGGTCGAACGTAGACCGTTGGTGGCTAGTTGTAAAATATTTAGGAAGGTTTCCACGCCCCGTTGTAAAGCTCTCGTACATTCAGAAAGAGTAGCGACTCGTTTTTTTCGTTCGTTTGACAATGGTCAGCAGCAGGGAATGAGAAACAGCGAGAGAATGATCTACTACTCGAGACAGTACACATAGTGGCGCATACCAGGTATAATAGCATAAAACGAAAAACGGTACAAGAAGAGAGAAAAGAGAGAGAGAGAGAGAGAGAGAGAGAGGTATAAACGGAACAAAAAGAAAAGGCTGAGCAAGAATGGCGCGTGATATTTTTCTAAACGGTTATGCGTCTTGCGTTATGTCCAAGAGGAGGAACCAGGGTAGATCACCCAGCGATATATCTCGTCATCCTTTTTTTTCTTCTCTTTCTATATTAATTGTGTCCTTCTTTTTGTCAACTCGATTCCCATAAAACGTGGGTGAAATTTGTAGTTCTGAAAATGCGATTCGAGGAGGTAGTCGACCACCAAGTAAGACATTTTTCGACTCTCGTGTTCCCTCTTCGGAGCTGAAGACGGAAAATTGGAAAGTAACTGGACCCCCTCCGGTGTCGAAGAGTATACATTGCAAACAAGACAAGAGGCGTCTAATAACGAAACATTCATGCCATTTTTTCAACTTCCATTCTTCGCAGGATCAAGAATAAAGAATCCTTGTATTGTGCTTTCTTGTCTGTCCCTCCCGCGGTGATACATGTTGTCGGTAGGTGTGAACCCGGTAGATATGTGTTTGAATAATTTACGTAAATAGACATGTTTGTGTGCAGGAAGGATGTCGATAGCTAAATACGAGAAAATGCATCTGCCGCTTTGATGTTAAGCCTTAGGCATTCGTGTTATTATTTAAAAGCGTACAACAAATTGCGCTAATAAGACAGAAGTGAAAGAGTCCAAAATTCCGTAGATATTCCAGTGAATAAATGTTTGTTGAGCCTCCGTGTTTAAATCAATTACGACACTAGTGGGGTAATTACACTTAGAGAGGCCACCGTCACCGGAACGCTTTTATAATCGTTCTGACAACCATCAATCCTCTTCTTCTTTCCTACAAATAACCCATTCTCTGTATCTTCATCTCTTTCGTCAGCTTTTAACATCAGAACATTGTTAGATCGTGATATTCTCTTGGTATTCCATAAAGTATTGCTGGTGTCTGACAATGTTTCTTCATCTCTTTCACTTTTTCCAATACTGAATGAAGGTCTCTCCGCATGGAAGTCTGTCAGCCATGGATACCCTGATGAGCATTCGAAAGAATTACTCTCGATTAGCAGGGCACAAACGAATCATTCGTAGAGAAAGCATTGGATCATAGTCAACGAAATTTTTAGTTGTTATTTAGTAGCGTCAGTAAACAAATCATAAAGTAAGGTTCATTTAATGAAGAATTAATGAAAAAGAGTCTTTGCACTTACACTGACAGGTAAAATGTCAATGTCCTTAATTTTGTCTTCCTCTATGGACATGTGAACAGAGAGCCAATGGCAGCCATTACGATTTGGATGTTGAACTGTGTGTTTTTTTTTCGCTCTTTTCTCAATATATACGAATGGGTACAACGTGTTTCTTGTAACGTGTAAAAAGATTACTCCACGAGAAGGATATTCTACTGTATTTAACGAAGAAATAAGCTTGAGGAAGAGGCAGCAAGAGGATCGAGAGAGAGATAAAGAGGCAGTAAACGACGATACTCTCGAATATATCCTTTTGTTTTCTCTGTGTCATTACACGAAGTTGAAGCAGTATGAAAGAAGCTGGTGCAGGTTACGTACCATGAGACGAAAACGGCAACGAAGGGGGCGCCGAGAAGCGAGGGGAGAGAAGGTATAAGGAAAAATTGTAGTAGTGTATCGTGCAGTATGAAAGAAGCAAACAGGTAACACGAAGAAGAAGAACAAGAGATAAAGTAGAAGTAGAAGAGGTAGAATGGGGAAAAAGATGAGGAGGATAGCCGTTTGTCGGACATACCTTGGGGCCACCCTGGCGTCTAATTGCCTGTAATGCACTTCGGCGGCCGTAGGAGTTTGCCGCCAGAGAGAAAACGGGAGGTGAAAAACTCAGGTCGCGCAACGGGGCAAAACCGGGCGGTGAGTATCGAGGGAAGAGACGCGATGTTATGCCCGGCACGCTTGGACCCACACGACGGCAACGTCCGGGACGTCGATCTCTTCGTTTCCATACTTCTCTTGAAACCTTCTACTCGGATCACTTTTAAATATCCTAGTAACTCGGGTTAGGCAATATCAATTTAACGGAGCATCCCTACTGGGCTATGAATATCGATCGGCAGGACCCGCGGTAGGGAAAGGTCAATGGTATCATTACTAGCTTCCAAGGAACAATATGAAGAACGTGACCTCTAAGTCAGCATATGTCATGCCAAAATGGTTCACTGTCCCCTAAATGACGGAATGCAATACGCAGTGGCTCCCTAGTCCAAGGAACTTCTATAAGACCCTAAAAGACCCAAGACCCTGCCTGCATCATTTTCCCCTACTCTTCAGCATTCGTGTACAGCATTGATGATAGTGGTTAAACATTAATGTAATATAGATATACGTACAACAATGTATCATCATGTACTCTCGTCGCGAACGTTGAGTTCCGCCAAAAAGAAGGCTGAAAAAGTCGTCGCATCGATCTTCTCTCGACTTGGTTCCATGCCGCCTTAAATCTTTCCTTGCAGAAGAAGTACACCTGGTGTTCGTGACACGCTGAATGAAGACGTGTTCCTCGTTCTTTCGTACATTTCGTGCGTTACCCAATGTTCTTTACTCCGCTCAGCCCTGTCCTTCTCGCACACTTGTGTCATTCCTACAAACTTCCTATTACGAAATGCGATGTCATGTTGTTAAAACAAGTCCATTATATGGAGAGAAAAAACATTTAATGTCGCCAACATTCGAAGGATCTCGAGGAGAATGCATTTTTAACCAAACTCATGAATGAGCTTGTTCTACGGATCTCTAGGTTGGGAATTTAGTTGAACTCTAAAATGATAATCTCTATTTAGAATTCCTGTATGGAAATCGCTTAAACATCAAGCATGAAATTTTTTTCCGATTTTCACGATACCTTCAGAAAAATATCTTATACTTTGCAAAAAAATAAGCATCTCGTTAATTACGTATGGAAATCTGAAATGTCAAGTCGGACTACAGTCTCGAATTAAATACATCAACGTAACCAAAAATTTCAACTCACTAAACAGCATAAATAAGTACTTCTAATTTGTTTATTGATTCTTTGTTCAATGATGCTTCCAATGATTTCGAATGATACAACGAATTCATGAATCATACGATCTATAATATTTCGTGGCGTATGATTCAGTTTAAGTCGATTGATCGGTCGAGTAGATAAGAAGATATTAAATCTGCACGGGGGGTGATTTTCCTGGATAGAATAGATCTTTGCAGGATTTCCGGTGTCGAAATTCCCCGCAACTCAAAAGCGTCAGACACTCTTCTTAACAAACAGCGTGATATAACTCATATGGTAAAGACTTTGTGTGTTGGCGGCTTGAAAATTTTTTGTTGTCACGGCGGGATCGAAGGATGAGGAACCAGGGGCTATTATGAATAATGATTTATATCTTTAACTGAGACTGCACGATCCTGTTGGCGGGCGTGAGAGAAACAACAGATATGTTTGCATGTATGGGCATCTCGTGTTTTTGTCTTGACCATCTCGTGTCTATATATGTTGATATATAGAAGCAGGGAGATAGGGTATGTCCGACAAGGAGCGTTGAGGAAGATCACAAAAAGGAGTTAATAACGGTCGCGTGTTGTAATGCCCGCCATTTTCCACAAACCGACCACCTAACAAGCTACCTGCTAATGATATATGACGCGCTATGCGACTCTTTCACCCAGAAATATATAAATATATATACACGTAGCAAGACGCGCCTACAGGATACAATGTTCGTGTCCTGTATGCCCTCGCCACCTGACTTTTCTCTTCATTTTTCTATTACATGTTAACATTTATCCGCATCTACTTCTTCATTAAAGAGCTAGATCTTGACGAAAAACTGTAAATACATTTGTTTCCTGATCAATCTTCGCTTGCGTAAGATTCGTAAACATACAGGAATTACTAACTTTTGATATACGAATTTTCCGGCTTAATGAGCCAGCGTAGACTGCATAGATATGCTTTGAGCAAAAATGTGTTTAACAGAGAAATTCGTAACCCGATTAATTAGCTATCAATTTGACAATATTCAATTACTTTTAGAATGAAATCTAGGTTTCCTGCCATAAATGACAATGTTTGTTACTTCGAAATTCTAATCTCGGCCATCATTTCGACTTGATTCAATCAGCAAGGAAATATAGAAATCTAGAAAGCAAGGAAATTTTTATTTTATCCTTTCGACCATCACGAGTATGTCCATGATCCGCAATTAGCCATTTTTCATTTGCAACGAACCTATCAAAGTTTATTACTGTTTGGAAGATCACCGGAAAAGACTGCTCAACTTTTCAAAACAACTGTGAAAAACATCTTTTCCAAAAAAATACCTCCATTGTATAAGCATTTTTCAGTCTGACGAATAAGTCCCGAAATTTTTATCAATTCTGATCGATTTAATTGAAATCGTAGTTCAATATTTGCCGGGATGGTTACTCCTATTTCAGATTCATTTGCGGTCATCTTTGTGGAACAATTTCGCGTACCAGTCGCATCTTTACATAGTAAATCCGTGTTTTCTCAAGCCTGTTGGTTGATTTCTTGTCGACGATAGTAAAGAAGTCAGAAAAGTGTTGTCCATTCAAGATCCAGTGCCTTGTGACGTTTTTGTTTCAACAAAAGTCATAAATAAATAATAATAGGCAGGAAGGCTTCGTGCTTTGCTGGTGTAGGAAAGTTTTTAGCTGACGATCATCTGGATTTACTAATTTCTGCACACCGTAATCAATAGTAGAGCATATTTTTAATTTCGTTAAAAAAATTTCAAAAGTAATGTCGAAGGATATTGGAAATCTGCGAATGCGAATAGATTTCTATGGGTTACTTGAAGTAATTAATCGAATCATTCGTATCAATTATCAACAACTAACTGAGACAAGTCGGTCTATTTGGACAACTGTGAGGCAGTTGGGTCTTGAGCTTCAATGAGGCTCAGTTTGGGGCCAGGCAGTCGTATAGTAAAACATTCAAGACTAGATTCGTAAACGATGAATACTGCAGATTTTTCTAAGTATCATTAGTGAACCTGACGTTTTAACTTTTCAAACGAGTATTTTTTCCGGTTCTGAGTTTCTTGCAATTATTTTGATAGAAACGTATCGGAAATCATGGCTTCGACGAAAGGAAATCAAGAATCTTGACTCAAGCAGCGCGTAAAAAAAAAAAAAAAACGTCACAACTTCATATCAAGCTTTCTTTATAGATATACAAAGCTGTTTAAAGAAATTAACAACGGAAAGAAAACTACTGCTACGTATAACTACGAATTACCAAGGAATTCAACAAATCCAGAAAACATATGTTACTTAGAGAGGTACGGGACACGCACGTCTTCCTGAACGCTCTCGTTTTTCTTTTGCACACCAAGGAACTTGGAATTGCTATTTGAGAGTAGCAGAACTACTAGATACACAGATGTTTAATTCCTGTCCTAATATGAAACTGCGTGTACACTTTTACCCACCGCAACTACAACATCGTAATTTCTTGTGTTATTTGTCGTACAATCTTTTATTTATTTTTTTCTAATTGACATAGCGACGATTTGTGCGGTCCCCGACAGTTTATTTGATCCAACAAGGAAAAACAGGAAATTGTTAAGGACTGAACTTGCATTTCTGCCATCATGATTCCCTATTTGATTTTCCTCACTCACAGAACTCATCCGGTAATCAGACGTTTTACATGTTTCGCTTGTTTATTAAAATTGCTATGTTGCTATTATTGGACGATAATAGTTCCATCCCAACACTGCCAGGGAATCGCTACGCGACCTATGCGGTGGCACGTAACCCTTCTTCGCCCAGTCTTTTTTCCCCTCTCTTTCTCTCTCTCTCTCTTTTTTGCTCGATTTGTTTTCTTCCTCGATGACTACCTCGTTCTGGCACTCATTGGTTGATCTGTATAAATACTTTCGTTGTACTCATACGTTTGGTTAGATAAATTGTTGGCGGAAACATGAAAATCTAGAATGACGCTAGCTTTAACGACGCTGATCATGAGAGTATGAGAGAAAATGTATCAAACACATACCTTCCCTTCCGTAATTAGCTCTTTTCTGTCATATGGGAAAGTGAAATAATTTCAAACATCAAAGAGAAATTGAAGAAAAATCGACCATATTACGCGACTATATGCGACCAAGTTTTATTTGATTTTATTCGTCAGTGTCTTGGCTGTCACTGGCGATATTTGTTTTTACCGAATAAACAATCGATCGTTAAATATTGAAGGGAGAACATAAAATTTGTAAACTTTTTGAATGAAAATCTTTTCATTCTTCAAAATTTCGTTAAAGTTCAATCAAATCAAGTTCAAATTAAAATTTTGATCTAAAATAAAAGTCATCAATTAATAAGGGACCCGAACATTCGCGATCGACCCACGGCGATGAACAAAAGTCTTAATCCTCGATGCAATGTTGACTCAGTATTTCCATTCGGGGTTAAAATAAAACGAGCTTCGTCTAGTGAATGAATTTTGAAGAGAGTTTTTCATGTTCCAATCCAATGAATTCATCATTCGGGCTGTGGATATGATAATTGTTAGCATTGAAACTTTTAAACCATTGAACAGCTATTTTACCGTCCGAAGAAAATAGTGCATGCTTATGTACAATCGATGCAGACGAACGGCGTTGCGACAGTAGGCGGGAAATGAGGCGGTTATAATAGTATCGAGGGCAAGTAGGTGGTTTGGAAGCTGTACAAAAGTAGGGATTTTTATTATATACACAAATATATATATATATAGACTTCTATACTTTCCGACTAGAGTTAATCAGGAGCAAAGGACAATTACCTGGCTGAATGACCGCGCTCGCTGCTCCCGATGAAGCGGCGAGTCGCCGACAAATCTCTCCCACGAAAGTCTACCTGAGTCTCTAGGGAATGGCAAATCAGAGTCGAGCAAAAACCACCGAGAAGCCTAGTAACCAGGATAGAAAATAGGAAAAAAAATGGGTGTGTGTATGTGTGTGTGTGTGTGTGGGAGAGAGATAGAGAGATGCGAGAGAATGAGAGAGCGAAAACGGGGACCAGAGGCGGGAGGAGGCGAATTTTTACGAGCCGACCGAGATGACAGAGCGCTGAAGAGCGCCTTACAACACCGCTACTTCCGGTTTCTCGTGCCATCATTGTCCAACTCTAGCGATTTCTCGTTCTCGAATTTTATTTATATTTTTTCCTTCTTTTTTTTATCCTATCGGCGTAAAAGATTTAGTTGCAATCATTCGAGCGCCCAGTCGATGCAGTTTCGCTGCTGTTTAGAAAACAAGAAAGCAATCATTTTTTTAAACGCTATATGCATCGACCAGGAGAAGTTAAATAAAAGAGCCAAGAGCAAAAAAATTAGCCATAAATTGAATGTACAACTTTGAAAAAAAAAAACAAAAAAACCTTCACAATTCTCGTAGACATGCTTTTTTTGGGGTTTGTTTTTGTTTGTTTTAAATGAAGAAATGTCGTTGCTTCTAAACGCGAAGTAGCGACTCGATCACTGCACATGATCTTTTCGAGCAAACTCTCCTTGCTCTTCTTCTCCTTCTCAACTATATATACCAGTCTCTCTTTGGTCGTTCTTCGTGCAATTACGTGTATCGAGGCCAGGACGAGAAAAACGCCCAGTGCATCGCTTGCCAATTACAGGTGCGGTAAGGGCGGAAAGAGGTGGAGGGTTCTCTAATTTGTTGCCGTTGCTCTGTTCCTCGACGCAAAGGGCGGAAGCCGCCCGACACACGGGATAGGGTGTGTTCGGGATCGGTAAACCCGCGAATCGCGTTGCTCCGTTTCACTCTGCACGCGAGGAGAGGATTCTCAAGATGGGTTGTGTATTGCGCTTGTAAACCCGTTCAAACCAACAAGCATTTTTACTCCACATGTTATACTCTTCGAATCTTCCTTCGCATCCACGTCGCTTTTTCCGCTTTAATTATTATCTAGCTTGATAATTCATACCTTTGTAGCAACAACGATCGAAAGAAAAAAATCAACATTTGTTTAGTGTCGTTTTCATGTAATCGCACTGCGAATTATTTTGCCTGAAAGAAAATATTTGCGGCGACCCGTGAACCACCAATAAATCCATATTTACGAAGATTTATTTTGCCTTAAATATTTAACGATTCATTGGTTATTCAGTAGAAAATATTATCGACTCTAATATTCAAAACATTGACGAATAAATACAAACAAAAATCGATTTATAATCACGTACTTGGATTAAAATATCGTCGATTTATCTCAAATGACTATTTACCGATCCAATAAATAGAGAAACATGATTTTGGCAGTGTTCTTATATAAACGACGATTTGCACTTTGATTTACAAGACCGCAACACGCGCATGTCCTTTTAAGCGAGAAAAATGATGAACGGAAGATGCGCGTACGTATAAAATATCGGTCTGCACGCGGTGAAGAAGGGTGTGGAGGTAGTGCGGTTAATCGAAAATGCACCGCGAGTAACGAGGCACCAGACTTTGTCGGCGAATTTGCCGAGCCATACGGGCGTTTGAACAACCAAACGTGAATAGCTAACCACATATATATATTAACATGCAGGCAGTTTAAGTTTTGCTGCAACTTTATGTATTGGTCAATGAGAACGATAAAAAAATAATTGCGTCAACATCTAGAGATTGGTCGATGGCATATGAGCGTTTTTATTTCATCCAGAATTTTCATTCAAATATCGAAATGTTGTTGATCTACTTATTGTTCAATTAAAATCAATGTTCAAATTGGAAAAAGGTCGATTTTTGTCCGGGATCGATCGTCGTGTTGATCAAAAGCGCCGCGAGATCATTTGCAACACACGGTGGTCAGAAGGACTCGGTTGGGGGTCTTTCGGTGTTGAATAAGAAAAAAAAAAGAAAAAAAGAACGGCGCCGGATGACACCACGCCGTTTCGTTCTCGAGCCACATAACAGAATGCCAAAAATCGCGACATCTTCATCGCCGCATCGAGACTTCCGGAGGAAGCTACCTTGGCCACGCATATTAATAGTTGTCGTGATTCGACAACCACCAGTATAACTCTAAGATACTAATGGGAATCGTCTAATTAATCAGGCAAGACAGAGAGCGATTCCTGTAGTTGATCTTAACGAAAATTCATTAGTCTGCTCTGAACTCCATAAATGACATCCTGTTGATTGACGTGCAGGCGGCACGGCCGACGTATTCCATTGACTATTTCATCTGTTACGAAAATATTCATTTAGGCGGACGCACTATTATTGCTAATTAATAAGTTCGAACTCAATCATTCATTTCCGATCGAACTCACGGATTTGCATAAAGGTCACGACGATGCGTAAACCGTCATTGAAACTTCCTTGTGCATCATGCGCCTTGCATTTTTTTGCATAATTTTTCAACCGTCTGAATGAAATAAGTTGTATGGACTTAACTTTGATTTTTCTTGCTGTGATCCATCTCTGGTTTTTCATGTTTTGCAACTTCTCTTTATAATTACGTCTCGAACTTCAACTTTATTCACTAATTCGATAAATCACTGTCCAATATTTCCAGCACGTAGGTAGACTTTTAATTGACATATCGACGAGCCTTTCCTTTTTCTCCAAACAATCGGTCTTTAGTTTTTATCAAACATTTCTTAACACACATCGATGTGTTTAACGATTACTTTAGCCTTTTTTAAGAATTACATGGTTTTAGTATTTTATTTGAATTTTATGAGTTATGAGGAGTCAGGCCCTTTCAGTTTAAATTTATTTTTATAACGAGCCGTAAGCTACATTAATAAATTCAAAAAGACGACCCGTTTCGCTATCTCGTTAATGTTAATGGAATCTCCAAGCGTCAGCAGCACAGATCCGCCATTGAGCACGAGTGAATACAAAACATAAATAAATATATATTCAAAGAACGGAATACCTCGATGAAATTTTGCTGGGCAAGGTTGTTGACAGTTTAGTTGCTTACCACGCTTGATGGCAAAACATCTTTCGATTACATGTGCCTTTAACTGAATAGTTTAAAGTCAAAATCGCTGACTCAAAGACTCGTGACTGCGCTGGAGCGACAAACACCTGTTGTTCACGTTCGATGGCATCTGGACTTTCGTTTGGCCTTTTTTTATTCGCATTTTCTGGTGATTCGGCTCATGCTGTTGAAATGAATTAAGTATTTTGCACCCTCTGCTAACATTTGATGAAAACTTTATCGAAAGGAAAAATACGAATTGCCATTTGAAATATCCCCGTAAAATATTATCTTGAGGTCAGGTTTCTACTCTCTAAATATTTCCAAGAATATCATTTGAATTGCAACTTTGAATCGAAGTGATGGAAAACTTCTATTTTACTCTAGAGTTTGTTGTGAAACGTTAGAGCATTTGAAATGACTCATTAAACACAAGAAACGCAATCGGCTCATTGGAAATACCTTTCGACACTTGTTTCACTTGGATCTATCGCGGTGAGTGTCACCAAAGGAGACATCAAGGAGACAATGACCTCAGCCTTTCTCAAGACTGAACTGTATCGTGATAAACCATTTTAGTCCCGTAGTGACTGAAAACGTGCTAATTCCCCAATCCACGATTTTTGAATCTTCAACGTAAATAAATATATTCTAGTTTCAAAGACTTAAGGAAATTCACCTGAGTAGGAGGTCGATGGGTGCAAAAATGAAAAGTGGATCCAGTTGGACTTTTTCATGGTCCGGAGATTGCAATTTTGCTTTCGAAAAAATCGGACTCGAGAGACGTTTTGTTTGAAATTCTATTGTTCAATCATGTTGACTGCAAAAAACAAATCTAATGATCGGACCGCCTTAATGTTCGCTGCAATCTGCATAAAACGTTGCTCGTTGGTGTCCTACATGGTCGTTTCTTTATTGATCAAATTGATTCAGTTTTATTGACTTTTCATCGATTTGTTGTACTCGAAAATTGAGCAAAGATCCTAAATACTTTTTCAGAGACTCGCCATTTTATTATTTTTCAAAATTTAGCCACTTTAGTGCTGTTTTCGAATTTTCTCAATTTATTTATTTTAGATAAGATTCATTGCCAATTTTCTGTTCACGGCCAATTTTCTGTTACTGTGAGAAAATTCATGCAATAATCAATATATTTTTCGGATTGTTGCTCTGGTGAAACCCCTTAACATTATATATTGGAGATATTTAGCAACTCGCAAAAATTCTACGGCGTCGGCGTTTAACGCTATGGCTTTAAAGTGTGTAATGAGAAAATGGTACGCGAGGGAAGTCGAGCCTCTTTAGACACCATTATTATTTGTATTTTAATTCAAATGAGAATTCATGATGCGAGAATAATTGTATATTGTAAATGTATAACAACAACTCACTGTCATTATCGTTTTCTTTCACAACTGCCGACACTTAGGCAATCTTTCAGTCATGAACTAAAAAAAAAAAAAAAAAAACCTTATTTTCAAAACGAAAATGGGAGTGCCTTGAAAATTGCTTCACCGCATTGGGTGTACTTGTAACAAAAGATGTACATACTGGTACGAAGAGTAACAACTCACATTGTTCCAAAGCCATATTGTTGTCCGTCGACGTTTAAAAAAATCAATGAACCAAAATTCTTCAAAACTAAATTCGTCTCAGACCTTTATTAGTTGATGTCGTTTATGCGTCACATCTGCAAAACTCACCGTTTGATTTATTCCGAGTTAACTTACCAGTCAAGTAATTTTTCACTTAAATACCATAAAATATCATAGCTGTTGAGTTTTCGTAATTAATAAGAAATTCATAAAGTTCATAAATTTTTACTGACAGAATTCTATGAAAATGTTGATTTTTTAATTTAAAAAAATGCCAACTTTTCAACTTAACATACACGATTCTTACTTTAACGAGATTCTGATCAAAATATCTTTTCTTACGTGTAATTGACTTGAATTTTGAACTCGAAACTTAGAAACTCAGAGTTGATTGTTTCTTTGTTTTTTCATAGAAAAATTGAGGTGCGAAAATATTTGAATTTTTTTTGTTCCTTCAAAGTGCATTGAGCTCGTGATAAAGTTGCTATTTTAATGTTCACGATAGTTTAGTGGCATTTGTGCGTTGCTCGAATAATGACTGTTCACATTTTTTTTTTTTACTGTCACGTACGTCCCAGGGATAATTAAGAATAAAAAATCACGGTATTTATGGTTCAAAAAGTATAGTTTAATAATCAAGAGACTGCAAAACAATTTGTATGCACTAGTCTTGTCACGGATGAAAAGAACTAACTCCACTTTCGACCCCACTCAACTGACTTTCCATGTCACACCAGAGAACCCTCCAGAGTGTTGCTCACAGTGACAGTTGCTCCTAAAACCGTTCTGTATCCATTTTTACGATAGTCTAGGCCAAATGTTCAAAGCTTCTTCTAATTCTGTGGATTTTATTTTCATTGAGTTTATTTTTATCTATGAATCAAGATTGCTCACTCATCCAACTATTCTGGCTTCGCTAAAAACCGTTAGATAGAAATAGCGCTATAGATATAAATATAGAATAGAATTCGAATCTTTTTTTGACCATGAAACAGTAATAATCTGACTTTCTAAAATTTTCTAGGAATTCATTAAATCTATAAAAAAAAACATGTTGGAATTAAAAGAAAAAAGAAAACATGGCAAGGAACAAAATTCTAATTTGGCTTTATTTCCCGTTATTATTTCATATTGTTAAATTTCATGTTCAAAGAAGCAAAATATAGTAAGGCTTCCACTGAATAAAATGCAGGTAATCCTCACAACTGCTATCGTCGATCAAATACCTTCCGTGCAGGGAAAAAAGATTCTCATTAAAGTTACAATGGTACCACGGAGTCAGGATTCCATGCAATTTTTTTATTAGTTTTCAGTACCGATGTACAGTATATTTATGTTATCCCTTGAAGCACTCACATGGGTCGCCAAGATTGAGTAAATTTCAATTTTCTATCATGCAAAACCCCGCATGTAAGGAGCTGTCAAATAATCCGTTCATTTTTTCGGTTCCATTGACACGAGTCCGTTTGAAATTGGCGCTCGAAACCAAACAGTTGAATAAATATGGACACGACTTCAAGTTATTTAAATTTAAAATTGCGCGGGTCGCTTACTGCACGTTTTTTTTTTTTTTTGTACAACTCTGCTCGCATTTTACTGTCTCTCCATTAACGTTCATTGATCGAATAATTAAATCGAACGTTTATCAGCCTTTCGGAAGAATTTGTTACGATTCCTACTCATACAATAATTGCCTTTCACATTTGGTATCAGTCTTGAAATCGGCGGTCGCGAGTTGTGCACGAGAGCACATGTCTAGAGCCACGCGAGAGGTTCGGCGTCTAGCTTATGCCTCTCTGTATCACATCGATACAAACATCGGACTTGAAACACACCCACACGTTAGCACATACACACAATTACACACACGCATACATTAACACGGCATACCAGAGCTCCCCGTTTCTATGTAAATAAAGGTCGTCCACGAGACGCGCAAGCGCTCCCACTACGCGACGTATCGCGCCGCGATGTGAAATCTATTCGCATAGTGCGACGTAGAGGAGAACTCGCGTACTCTCTACACACGAAGCCGGTAGCAAGAGTTTCTTTTCGAAGCCGTGATAACGGTACGCGATTTTCTTGTAATTTTCATCATTTTATGTAGTACACCTCGTGTACTCCTTCTTTTTTTCATTCACGAAAAAAATACCCTGAAGCTACTAAAAAGGACACGACTTAGAACCAATCGGTGAGATCTAATCGTAAACAATACCCGCAATCAAGTATTCTGCGGTTAAAGTATCAGTGCCAACGCGGAAGTAATCCGTAGACGTTTTGCGTGCAAGCGAAAGGTGTTAAATAGTGTAACAGCTGAAAATTGGGCGTTTCGATTGGATTTACGTATCGATCGTTTTAGCTGCGATCTGCGAGTTGACTTGTGAGTTACATGGCCAGCTGACTCTTCGATTGACGAAGATTTTTTTCGGTAAGAATAACGAAATTTTGTCTCGTTCGCTTTATCAGTCACTAAACAGGCTCAACTATTGAATGTTTTTTTTTTTCGATTGAGCAGCTAAATCTTGCTGGTTATAGATGTACATCGAATTCTTAGGGAACAGCAGTGAAATCATTTGTAAGATTTTGATACGTGGGCGAATGTTAGGAGGCGAAACTTTTCAATCTTATTCGTTTTATAGTGCCAAAGAATGTTGTTTATCCTAAAAGCGAGTTTTGGTTCGCCGGCTTTGGAATAACTCTACCGCACTTTGTATAGATCTTGCAAGCATCACATTACGTAACAACTCGCGCGAAGACCTTGAACGCCTCAACACTAACAAATATCTGAACGTGTTTTATACGCTCACCTATGGCAGGCGATAACAGGTTGTGAGAGTCAATGTATTTTCCTACTCCTCTATTATTGTTCCGCTAAGTTCATGCGCTCGTAACGTCTCACATGTGTTTTTATACGCACGTTGCTGCTGCGCGTGAGAATGTTTATCTGCATTTGGGATATTTTGGAACTTTTCGAAGCCCATTTTAGCTCCTTCTTGTCAGAGATACTCGATCTTACACAGCGAATTCCAGAAACTTGGCCTCTTTTAAACGATGTCAATTGAATGTGTTTCTCCAATGAAAATGACCTGATTACCAAGAGTCATGAATGAAACAGTAGACGCTGTTTTAATGGCGACGATCAACAGGAAGTTATCTGTCATTTTGAAAAATTAAACGAACGTACAATGAGTTGGACTATGGGAAAGAAAAATATTATGGCTATCAGTCCTTCGTGGACACACTGGGTCAATTTGACCCGGATCTTACTTCATCCTACGAAAATCTGCGACCAAACGTAAAAGTTCGAGTGTACAAAAGAACAAATGTATTCTTGGTTATTCGTTCTCCCCATGGTTTTGTTTATTGAACTAAATTTTGTTGTAGTTGGAAAAAAAAAACTTTTTTCATCACTTCCATGATCAGCATTTCCGTAATAATTGTTCCTAGTAACTTTCCCATTGTTTATTTATTTATTTATTTGTTATTTGTAACTTATTCTTGCTCAATTTGAAATAGACTTTTTTGTACAAGTTTTCGACCATAAAATAAGACATCGCAATGTTATCACGTACTTTCTGTGAGTGTGATGGAGTCTCTAAATTTGTATGATTTATGTTGACATTAAAACGACACTTATTTTCACATTTTTTAATACGATCTACATATTCTTAAGTCTTCTAAAAATGTTTATTTTAAGATAAAATTCACTTGGAAACGAAAAATCGTATATTCGTGTAATGAACAAGTAGGAAGTTGATGTTTCTTGGCTCAAAATAGTCTTCAGTGCGTGAGTTATTGCACGTGTTCATGTATATAGTCATGTATAGGGCAACGTAAGAAATAGCACGTTTTCGCTCCAATGATTGGAATAACGAGGGTTCAAGTATTTCGATCAACAAGGACTTGACTTGATGATCGAGTTCGGTGATACGTATAGAGCCCTAGGTTGACAATTAGTTGAGCTTCCAGGTGCTTTCAAATTTTCCCTCTTGATCCACTTATTTTATGAATGGTGCAAAGCTCAGAGCACACTGCGTCTTCATTTTGTTCGAAGCGACAACGATCATTATCAGAAGTACTACAATTTTATGAATTTAACCATTTTTTAATCCATCGGTTGCAAATACATGAGTTGGCTCCGAATATTTCGACGATTATTCAATTTTTTAAAAATATCTTCTACATATAATCACGTTCAAAACTTAACTGTTCGGTTAATTGTTGGAATCTAGAAATAATGTTATAAATAATGTTACTTTTTATAGCTTCGAGGAATCTAAAACATTTAAACGTTCGAGAAAAATGTCTAATATGAAGTCTTAGGTTTGATAAATAACCAGACTTTTCCCAAATCTAATATGCACTGGGTTTTCACTTTGTGCGTTCCAACATTTTATTATAATTGAATTTATTTCCTTGATTATAGGTTAACAGTCGATTTGCACCACTTAATATGTTTAGTACAGTTATGTAATGTTATGAGTCTCAGCGATGACGATGAATTATAAAAATACATGAATGACGAAGTAATTAACCCTGAAAATATCGTTGAACTGAGTAGCCGATATAGAAAATGAAGAATATATGTCATTTGGCACGTATTTGTATCGATGTGATCGTGCTCGGAGTCTCGACGATATTATGAACGCTGAGAAGGAGGATCGATAATAGTTTCCGTAAGTCGCGCACGTGTTACGACTGTGTTCATATAAACGTCACTAAGCAAGCCTCCGTAATAAGTTGCGCTCGCGTTGTGGTCAAACGTTAACTATGTCGCAATTTTCTGCAATCATTCGAAACTCAAGCGTGAATTTTTTCATACAATGCGGCGAACATGAAATCTAATTCTATATTTTAAAATCGTTCATTACAGTCCAGTGGATATGATAAAACATAAGATATTCGGGATCTTCGAGATTTTTGGAAACGATAACACGAAATAAAAGTTTTCCACGGTTTAGTACCTTATCATCGACGAACTTTCACGCAATTGTTTTATTCCACATTTGAGAATGAAGATTTATGAAAGCGATAGCATTCGAATAATAACGTTCTCCGAACTTTTTGCGCACACCTTCGCGTGCACCAACTTTTACTATCACTTATTCATATTTTTACATTTGAGATAAAATGCTCGCAATAGCACGTCAACTTTGTGCATCAAATTGCTGCAATTGTTCGTGTTTTATGTACTCTTTAGAAACACCGCGAAAAATCGATACACGTGATACCTTCGTACGAATTTTTGTCCCCAAATGAGATATCGCTCCCACGTGCGTGTTCCCCAGTTCCGTCACGAGTCTCAGAACCTCATTCGATTTATAAACACATGTGTGACGTTTCACCTCGTACTTGATCTATATATTGTTCCTTGTTCCCTATTCAACGGTCGATAGGAGATCCTCGGTGATCGGTAAAGAGGTACACTGTGAGGGTCTGATCCAAGCATACAGTCAAGTCCTGCTATTTATGTTAATTCGTCTGCTAGAGACCGAGGCAGGCACGTGCTACTTGGCACATTGGCGTCACTTCGACAGACTCCATCCTTTTGTGTATATTTATCACTCACACACACACGCACACTTGTGTGCAGCTCGTAGAAATGTAGAATCGGAGTTAAACGTTTGGTCCACAGATGTCTCCAACAGCCTCGCCACGAAATGAATCCACGATAGTTTGTTTTTTTTTTCTTTTAGGATGATCTCTGTATAGACTTTTGCTTTCAAAAGATCGATGCAGGCCCTTGATTTTTCAATGGTTTCTTTTCTTCGACGACCCACAAGTTTCAATCCAATGTGAATGGACCAAAACTTTATAGAAAATTAACGGAACCAAAGAATACGCCCATGTCCATGTGCAACGGTAACATTTGGAGAATAACATTTTTTTCGATATTCAAAAAACAATCCATTTTTAATTACAATATAGATTTTATGATTTAGGCTTCCAATAAAGTTATCCTGGCTGTAAAATATGGAAATAAAAATCAGCAGGTTAAGGTAATTGAGAAATCAAAGTGACGATAATTGACACTTTTTTGGCATTCATTATATTAGGAATATTTTCAAGGGCTGTCAGCGCTTTTTGACCAGAATCGCCGATGACCTAAATTCATAGGTTCACATGAAAGAACACTTTAAAAAAATTTCATGAGTACATTTTCGGTATTTAATTTGAAAAATATGAAAAATCAAAACTTTTACTTAAAATTTTGACTCGTCAAAAAGTAAAGTTTATAACCATTTTTTTAAATTTCCATTCCACATTTTTTAAAATAACAAAACCCAAGAATTAGCGCGACATAAATATCATAATCGTTGTTTGTGGGATGTCGAAAAAATGAAAATCCGCATCGAACCCAAATGAGTCCTAGATTCGTGTCAATCTATTACGGTCGAGATCCTAAAACTCCACGTAGTTCGTCGAGGACCTGAAGACCTATTTGAAGCAGCTAAAGAGCCGTATAGAATCCGTAAAATTCATATTGGCCCCCAACAATTGAAAAATCACCGGATGCTAGTCCGTAGCGATTCGACAATCCTCGAACATATTTCCGGTACAATGAAAGGCTCGCCCAGCGCTTGCGAGAATAATGAAGATTTTTTTTTTTTTTTTTTTTTAAAGCTTGTGTCATCTGGCCTCGTGTACGGAGACCCTCTTCTCTCACACGTCATTATTGTCCGCACGATCTATTTTCCCAAAGCACAATTCGTTCGGCATCTTTGTACATTTAGGATGAATACATTGAATGGTGGTGAAAACTCGAACGTCTATATTTCTCATCTCTTTTGCTCGTGTACGCCGCGCGTTAGTCGGCATCTTCTAATTTCTTGTATCCAGAATCCGCGTGAAACTAGAAAACGTTTTGGACAATCGATTTCTATTGGATTTACTGCTTGTTCCGGCGTGTTCGTTTGAACCTCGTTCTAGCCGCAGAAATTTTGCCAGGAGACCCAACACGAAGTCTTCCCCACCATCCACAAAATATATCCGCGTACGCACTTCGTATCGTTTTCTATTCTGGTGCCGACCCTGCTGGACACTGAACTGCATTTTTGTCCAA
The DNA here is from genome assembly GCA_013761285.1 of Campoletis sonorensis. Classification (NCBI taxonomy): domain Eukaryota; kingdom Metazoa; phylum Arthropoda; class Insecta; order Hymenoptera; family Ichneumonidae; genus Campoletis; species Campoletis sonorensis. The sequence continues at coordinate 773,977 of JACEOJ010000195.1, forward strand.
GTCTCAGCATGCTTGCTTTAAAGTAATCGCGACAATAGGAGAGAAAGAGACTCCAAATGCAGTGACCAGGTGATCGAAAGGCAAGCTGCACGTGCCGGGATGCTTCTGTGTGCAACTTACATGTGTCAGCTTCCTCGATCTTGCACGCTTCTATGGAATACATATAAATATACGCCCAAGACTTTCAAGTATTGTGTAAAAAGCTTATATCCTTCCAAACTCAAAGGTTTAGAATATTTGAAAATCAGACCGTTTTGCGCTTTTCTTTCGATCAATTTTCATGAAAGATTTAGACATTATAAAAAATCATAAGGTTTCTTTAGTATCATGATAAATTAACTACAAAAAATATTCAAAATAATTCTCGAGTGCGACTCGGCAATAACGGATTGGAGCTGTCATCGATATTTTGATGGACCAGGTGTGTCATTGTGATATTTTGTAACTGTCAGAATAACTACAGAGTCATAATATAAGACTTGAACTTTGACACGTGACGCTCGCCACGTGGAATGTCATTGCGAATCGATCAGAATTGTGAAAAGTGATTACTATGAGTTGCAAACTGGATTCGTTTGAATGGAAATCCTTTTATTTTCGAACTCCTCATATATATTGAACTAAAGAAATTTTCTTGATGACACAATGAAAAGGACATTTCTTGTTCTTCATTGACAGTTGCATGTTTTATAGTGGAAATGATTCACAAGTTTACAAATTGTATGCTAAGGTGAAAGATTTAACGGGCCGACTAAGGAACAAAGCTGAAAATTCCTCCTCGTAATATAGTCGTTTTTATAGCAGATATTTTTGGTTCACCAAGTTTACGTGCCCGCGAAATTTCGTTGTTACGACCGCCTAAACAGCAAGAGTGTCTTTCCCGAAATTACTCGCTGCCTCACGTTCGTATGTACAGCTGGCCGAATGAGTTTTGTTCACACGACATTATCACCCCGGCCCTCATGGGGGCCTGCCGTATACACATTCACATAGCATCCAACAGGTCAATGTAACCCTCGAGGACTTTACCTTTTTTGTAATTTAAATGTACGAAAGAAAAAAAAAAACAACAACCAAAATAAGTAATTCAAGAAATTCTCTCGAGACGAAATTAGCTTCGTTCTTGCTCGTCATTATATTATTTTTCTAACAAATTTGATGTTGAAAAAAAACAAACAAAAATGTTGGACATCAATTCTTACAATTGTTTTCATAAAAATTATCAAAAAGAGAGTACGAAACAGTTGAAGAGATTTCTCTCGGAGACTGATATAAATTCAACGGACATGGTAATAATTTTTCCATCGACGTCTGGAAAAATGTACAAAACCTTGAACAAAATGGGAATTATCCGTTAAGATTGCTACGTACACATATTTATACGAATGCACAGCGCTATGTATAAGTCGGTTATTCTCATTGCTTAATCAAGATGTCATTGGTGACTTCATCATCATCATCATCACAAGAGTTTTGTTACTTTCCGCACCTTGTCATCTGCCACAAAATGACCAGTCGTTCAGCGATAAAAAGCCTCAAAGCCTACACTGTGTCCAGAAGACACAGTGTATTTTTTCTTGTACTTGATTTCGTCAAGTTCAGCACGTGCTTGTCATTTTAAATCATTAAACACAACGCCATAAGACCAAAATTTGAGATTCAAGATTGAGTTTACATATACGAGACAAATTCCACAGTTTCGCGGATTCCATCGACGATTTTCTCATGACTCATTTTGTACCGCGGCTGTGACTCATATTCCCCTCACGCTGCAAAGATTTCTATCTCTATCTGTCACTCACTCGACCGCACTTTATTGGCACTACACCGCGACCTCTTCGCCGGTACATTACAAGTCGTCGGACTAAGATCTGACATCGTTAAACAAATTTTTAATCGCTTATTTATTCATTTTTTTTTTTAAATCGATAATTAGTTCGATATGAAACACGGGTTTTTACGATCCTTTCTAGAGTTTCGTAAAGTCATCCTTGAAGTTTTTTTTTTTAACTTAAATAGGTCAATTTTTTGAAATTTTAATTTTATTACCTTCCATCGTCCAAGTTTTCTGTCTCGAATCATAGGATTTTCCTTATAATTCAGTCACATCATTCATTGTAAAGCATATTTTAGCGATTTTCTCTTAATTTTTATTCTTTGCGTTCATGTACCTGAAAAGAGTGGTAATTTGGACCCTTCGTGTTGTTTCTCTAACCGTTAATATCTCATGGCAGCCCATGACACAAATTGGCAGAATATGTTGCTAGTTAAGATTATTAATCGATCTACGATCATGATTATTGTTATTTTTCATTGTTCCTGCGTATTTCCTTGCGGGTTTTTACGAACCCATTCCATCACTTTGATCCCACAATTTTTCCCACTTCACTTTTCCTGGTCCAGTTCCCGTATATCCCCAGAGTGTTGCCTCCAGACGCTCTTTTCTGATGCACTCCTGTTCCAAAGTTGCACGAGCACGAAGGAAAACTCAGTTGGTTCGCACCATCAGAAACTCAGACAAACTTTCCCTTGCTCACCCATTGATACGCAAAATGGTGCTTGGCTAAGCGGTCACCCAACCAAGTATTGATCTCACCCGAGGCTCTTTACCTTTTCACGGTCATTATTATATAATCATCATAAAATAGATAAATCATGCCGTCATTAATGAGCGCACTGTCCCATAGTCGACACAAATAATATAAATAAATAAAAGATAAAATACGTTCAAGTTACCACGAAATCTTCTATGGATATATATTTATATTTATATCCTATGCATAGTCACGGAGCAGCGAAGGCACACCGATGACGTGTAGTTGCATAACTGTATGTACCACGTGAATAAGGATACTATAAGTGCCTCACGCGGGGAATGTCGTTTCTGAATAGACACCTAGTAAATGGGAGTATAGACGTAAATATATACTAAGTAAGCTCTCCAAACGTTGGTCAACGTGCTGTGCGTGTAGAAAGATACCGTTTCCGAGTGCTTGTTTTTGTACAATATTTATAAATCGTCACCAGTATTTTCGAAGCTTATTTCACACGTGACTGAAATCGATGAGAGTTGAAACGTTTATTTATGTTTTTTTTTTCTTTTCGCTTTGTATTCCTAATTCTATGGTTCCACATTTTTGGGAAATCGTGATGTTCGATCGCCCGTTTATATCGATCAATCAAATTTATAAAATTGCTAATATACGATGGGAGAGTTGCAAAATCTAGTCGAAAGAATTTACGTTAGAATGTTGTCTTCACTAGAAATGCTTAGTAGGAGCCCAACTAATTTCCGGTCGATTATGATTCATCGATGTCGAGGTCAACCGAGTACTAACACTACTCTTGGACGGTTCGATGTATATCTATACTCTAGATTTTCCTTGATGAATGGAAAAGTTGTCGCCTTCATATTTGTATGGATTATTCAACACGAAGACGATGTTTGCAGCAACAAATTTTAACGAACTGTTTTTATTTTTATAAATGGTTTTTCAAGCCCTTTCGTTCTACAAATAATTGGCACGATAGCTTACAGTTATGGATGAATTCGTGATTAAATGGTTGAAGAGAATTTGATAATATTCGATCTAATAAATCTGTTGGACCGATTTTGCCATGTCAGCTAAATTTATTTTGTAATTCAACTGTTCGTTAATCGATTACGTTTCTTTTTCTATGTTTAAAATCTGTTGTCTGAATACTTTTGATGAAATATTAAGGTGGAAGATCTGAATACAATAGTAATGCAAACATTTCCCGAAGCACCTAATTATTTGTTTACGAAAGTAATCAATGACTTCGTGTCATATGAATTAAATTCAGTTGAACGTTTTCAATAAAATAATTCAAGTGTGGGAATGAAATCTTGACCTTACCAACAAAATCGGTATTTCAGTGCGAAGCGATGACGCTTTTGAACACGAAGATTCTTACGTCAGAAAAGTTTCCACCTCAAGAAAGATGTAAGGGAGTTGTTTGCACGTATTTTATACCCACGCTATCTCTGTATATAGATCGAACTTTGTGCAATGACGATGCACATAGAATTCTCGGAGAAATTAACGTTACAAAAATCGCCATTCATCCTCGATACATTTGAATCATTCTATTTCCGTCCAATTTCGTCACTAGTTAAAGACTAGGATTTACCAGTTTCAATGATTGCTGATCGATGACGAAGATTTTTATGATTTCAGGCATTTTGTTAGCATAAGGCTCTGGTTGTATGAAATACTTCCGAACGATGGTAAATCTTGAAGCGTAGCAATTCCACGCCGATTAAATGATCGCTATCGAAAATTAAAATGATCCAATTTAAGAATATTTCAAACTCTTCATGCTCTTGATTGCAGCGTTTTCTCATATCAATAAATTCGCAATGTCCCAATGGTATCGTATGTTACAAAGTGCGTCTGTTAAATGCGGAAGCTGTATAAAAATTGCGGAAATCATAACGATTCGATAAGGTTCCCTGTGAACGCGTTTGCGTTCGTCGATTTTTTTTTTTTTTCCCAGAACAAAGTACAGAGCGGATTTGTTGCAAGACTCAATTATTTTAGTGTGTGTGGATTTGATTTACATTCACGTTGTTACGAATGGGAATCAACTTACACTCGGTTTTCCTTTATCATGTTTTGATATGAGTGCGTGGACCAGAAAAAACAAAACCGTAATCAGCTAGCTCTTAATTTCTTTGTATTAGATGTGCCAGCCTCGAAATTAAACTTTCCTGTGTGTTTTATTGCGTCAACAAGTTTTTCCATTCTATTGATAAATAGAAGTACGTCATTGCAATTACCAGGAGAAAAATAGTAATGGAGAAAAAAAGATTCTCCCATGACGGGGGTAAAACGATCCAAGAATCCGGGAAATGATGGTGACGAATGTAGATCCTTGATCAGTTAGTTTCATTTTGTCATCTCCGTTTATTTCCATTTACAACATAATAATGTCACAATCAATTCATTGTCGAGTGTATTATTCACCTTTGGTAAAAAAGCGTACGAACATTTATACCGTCAGTGCTATTCAAAAAAATACTGTGCTGATAAATCGATTTTATTCAAAATTCACATGTTTTAGAAACAAAATTTCAAAAACTCTTCAATTGTTTATCGAAAAGAGTCAAAAGTTTAAAAACCAACAAGATCATTCCATAAATTCACAAGAAATTCGTTCGACAAGTCTTCAATTTTGAACATTACAATTATTGCGCGAAAATAATCGAAGATTATGGCAATTTTTTGAGGCAAAGGTTGTTCCCCGGAATTAGGATTTCAGGTGTCGGATTCTTACGAGGAATTCTGACATCCGCGATTGGAATTACCGGCACGCGTTTCGAGTTGTGCAACATTTTGACGTCAGTCACCGGTCGTTACACTGTGGGCTCGTATACACTGATTCATACTCAGGCTTATGTCGTGTTGCAGAGACACTGCTGCTTTGTGTACCTTCGTGCATGTGAATCTTGAGATTTATATTTCTATTCTGTTCAGTTTATAAAAATCACATTTTTTCTGGCGTTAGCTTCATTTCGGGAAATTCCAATAAAAAAAATAAAAATAAAGACTATAAGCTCATTAAAGTTCTAGGTTTCTTTATTGACGTGCCTCGGTATGCATAAATACATATCAACGAGGAATGACTTGCATCTGATCACTTTATGATCGTTTGCTTATTTATATTCTGAACTTACTACATAGTTTGAGTAGTTTGCACGGTGTTCATCTATTCACGAATCCTCGTGAAAAAAAAAAATCTTAATAATAGAAAAACAACACAATAAAACATGATTTTACTTAATTTTCGTTGAACCTTGCTGTCAGAAAAAACACAGAAAGGATTATGCAGAACGAGGTCATCGCGTGTAAACTGCACAATTTTCCTTCGATCGACGACTTCTGCGTAATGGCACTTGAGGTAGAACTGGGTCAGACGATCGATTATTTAGGACAATGCACAAGTTCTCCAGAAGTTGCATATTCACACCTAACTTTTGAACAGTTGTTAGTCTCAGTGAGACCTCGTTCAAAAGAACGTTAATTACAATTTGATTTTACATTAATTTGCAACTATAGATAAAATATCTCTAGTTATCTGCAATTGCAACGCGATTTTAATATTCGTTGATTGAAAGAAAAAAGTTATTTCATTATTACGAAGGGTTCGACTGTACTCACTTGATTTACAAGCAGAAATTTATTTATCAAAAATTATTATGTCAATATAATAAAAATATTGATTCACGATATTTCTCGTTCTCATGCAATACACAAATATGTCGAATAGGTCAGTAATATCGTGATGTGTGGGCCCCCCCGATGACTGACGTCATAGAGTCCGTTTGAAATGTCGTAACGCACTCCAGCTCGCAATCGAACCTACGATATTATTCAACACGTGGATACAAGATACGCACCGGAGGTTTAGTGAGTCTACTCTTCTTATTGCGTGTGCGCTTCTCAGCGCAGACGAGCTCGTAAAACGACCTCGCTAAAGACAGAGACGATAGAGATAGAGAGAGAGAGAGAAAAAGAGAGAGAGAGGGAGAAAAAGAGAGAGAGAGAGAGAGAAAAAAAGAAAGAGAGGGAATATAGATAGTAACGACAAGGCCGGGGATTTACCAGATTATATGGCGCTCGTTTGTCTAGTCGAGAACACGTATATGAACTGCCCACTGCAACATGATTGTATCGTGGATGAGTTGCGTTTGCAGGATTCCCTGAGAAGCCTGTTGCTTTCCGTTCGTATTTATTTGAATGAATTTTATTGAGTCGCCTAACTATTCGGAGTGAATGTTATTATTATTTTTATGTTTTTTAGTTTTATTTTGAATAATATATCGCGATTGAGCAAACTTTTTATTTATTTAAAAAGACATATGTTGTCTATAAAAGTGTCGAGATGGAATTTTCAATGACATTATTTGATACAATTTTTTCTTTTCTTTTGCTTAGTTGCAATATCGATAAATTCGATGTGATCGATTATATGCAAAGTTTCTTAGCAATGATACATAAAGGGCGACACTGTTGAATATAAACATTGACGAACGAAAAGGTTAGAGGTCTTGCATTTTGTTTTGGCTGTACCAGTAAAACATGAATCCTGGGTCATATAGACCCATATGTGTAGAGAAATAGTCTGGATGAGACGGATTCATCCTTCATGTAAATCCATCCGTACTGGGAGAAGTCAATCAGGTCAATGGAATCCAACAAATTTTGTGCAACGATCCGCAACTCTCACGAATGTAACGAGTCATAGTTTCATGAGATGACGCAGGAATCCGTTTCCTTTTGAAACGAACTTAAAAAAATTGGCCATCTTTCACTGTTGGTTCCGTCTGTACATCCGACCCTTTCTCCTCCACTCGAAGAATTCACCTTGCGATTCCACGAAATTCTTTCGTCTGGTCCAATGACGTAGATCGTGATTGAGGCGCGTCCCGATCCGGATAGACTTCTCGAACTTTCACTTACGGGATTCTCGTGGCGTCACGATTTCATTGATCGCGAAACTTTTCCTTCAATTTCAAATTGTCATCATCACATTCATGTTCCATCTGGGCAAATATTAATACAAATGTGGATCACTTTCGATGGTCGATTTCTTTATATAACAACAAAATCTTGGCATCAGCCATTTGATGTATGGAATATCGTATAAGAACACGTGTTCTCATGGTTCGCAGTGCGAAGAGTCCCTTAACGGGACCTGCACTTTCTCATGCACCCTCATTCCTTCTCCCATGCAATATTCAAAAGAATGTCGCAGCAGGGCAGAGCGATGACTAAATCCTTTATAAACACATGTGCTTTCTCTCTCTCATTCATTATTGGCAGATAGTGTCATCGATACTGTAGCAAAATGGCCTTTTCGAAAGCTTGATTCAAGGTTATTATTGTCCATCGAGGATCGTAGGAAAACCAAAACTACTTGTTCAGTTGAAATACTCTGATTACTTCTGAGACTTGTTTTTCGAGGCTTTAATTCTGTTTAAATCAATTCCCATGGGACAATAATCCAGGGGAAAACTTTAATACAGTTCTCTAATCAACTGCTTGGCAGTATAATTATTAGTAGTAACTTTTGATGCTTATGATTACGATGTGGAAACTAATTATACTTTTTTTCGATACGGAATCGCTATAAACTTGACATAAATTAGACGATCTGATCATCGAACTGTAAGACAGATGTTTCGTATTCTAAAAAGAGCGTCGCCATTCTACATACTCTCCATATTATCGCCACTAACTCCATTCCAAATCTTATTATTTTCTTGATGAAACATCTTTAGCTACTCCGGAAAGAATATCCACACACATCCAAACATACAGCCACATAATATTAATAGTACTTAAAAAGTCGGAGTGGAGGCCAGGGGACGAGAAGCATGATCGCTAAGGAACGGCCGGTTGAATGAAGAGTTTTTCCACGAAAAGTGCCAGGGCTCCATACGCACGCGTACGATGATTCAACCGCGAAAGGCAGAAGGCCGGAACAACCAGAGGCTGGTGGGTTCGCTCACATTGCCCGTGAAACTCGCGTGCGCCACGTGATTCGGCTCCGGAAACCTAAAAATCACTATCTGTAGTATATGGGCCGTTCAACGTCAATTCAAATAGTCGTTGAATGCGGAGCACTCGTTGTCGAAAAAAAAATCTTTAGGTAAAACATTAGCATGTCCGTTAATATACTCAATGATTTGGAAAAAAAGATCGGTCTGTATGAATTGATTGAGTTCCCCTGTTGTATCGGGAATGTTTGTTGACGTAAAAGTAGGTCTGATTGGATAGAAATTATGCAGGGGATCCAAAATGTTGTTTTTAATGAAACCTCAATCTGACCTGGTTTACAATTACTGCTTGTCTGAAATAAATAAATTCCTGAAACAACTGAGTTTTTATGGAATATCCCATACGTTGGGAACAGCAAGTGATCTTTGATGAACGAGCTTGTTTTTTTGTCAGTATAAGCGTATAATCGAACGAACTAGTCACAGGAATTACCGGAAGCCTTTTCGCGACTATCGATTCGTTAATGAAGAAGGGAGAGTAGTATTTTGAGAGCGAAAAACTGTTTACCATCGTAGTGGAGATCGCGTCTTTTATTCCTGTAGTCAAAACCTCTCAATCGACGTAGTTGGGTTTGAACGTTATTTTTGCGTTAGTTAGAAAAAAAAATCGCAACGTAGAAACACAAATGCATAATAAATAATAAATGTATAAAATATGAGGATTCCTTAGGAGCACTTTTTCCACATCATGCCAACATAAATCATAAACACGAAACGAACAATCACCACTTGGTTGGAATTCTTATTTTTAGAATAAACAATGAACATGGTTTCCGATAATGTTGACATCGTTGCTGTTATTGATCTTTGCATTCATCCTTGACGATGAAAACTTGGATGGAAATCTTAATTTAGAAACAGATAGTAAATATTAAAAAAAAAAAAAAAGGCATCGTTAGTTCATGCGTGATATGGTGAAAGTTTATTGAAAATCTTCCTTTGCTCAGTTGCTAGAAGAAATAAACGATTTGTTAATAGAGTTTATTTGAATATACATAATTATTTGACCAGTCAATTAAATATTGAGCTACAAAGTTTCAATCCAAACGGTGATTCATTGTCCGGAAACAAATGAAATACCGAATGAATTACGTACAAAGACTATAAATATCGTTGAATGGACTCACACGAGGACTTTATGAATGAACGAGTTGCGCTCGAATGATATTAAGAAATACTATACCGATGGGTGGCTCTAACTGCTGCTGCTGGTGTATATGAAGAAGTCGTATCAGTAGTTTATGATGGATTTCACTACCGAATGCTGTTGCAGCACTATATTCAATTCGCTCCTCGTTCCTCTCACAATCTTATCACTTCCGAGGCAAATAAAACAGACGCGAAAGTGGACACACAACACACAACACACTCACACGTAATAGCTTAGCACGGAAGTTAGGCTTGAAATGATGCGGAGCACATGTTAGCGATGGTGTGGCAGTTCCCCGACAGAAGCTCGGGAATGCGTGGCGCGATGTCATCCTGCTAAAAGAATCTTCTCAGCGATCCACCAGGTGCACCTGCTTTGCCACAAGTCGCGGTAACGCGATCCACCGTGTGACATTTCGAACCCGCGTCGTTGCAATCTCATGCTTCTTTCGAGAATTAACCGCACACATTTTTTCCGCACAATGGAAACGAACAAAAAAAGCACAAAATTACAAGTAAACTCTTCCAGTTGTTATATTTTTCTCCAACGTATTCATGGGCTCCAGCTGATTTCGCGGAAGGACCTGAAAAGAGTTCACTTTTGATGGTGACAATTTTTCGAGGTGAACAGATTGGAGGACATTGAAGACATGGCATGATTGTGTTATTAGAAAATCGTTCCAACGTGCAGAATTTTCCTTATATTTCTTTTTGAATCTGGGATAGTCAATGACATTTCGTTCGTTTCGAATTAAATGGAAATCCGAGTAAATGTTTTGGTTTCTTTGATTCTTGTCCATGCGATGAATCATTATTGCTTCGAAGATTTTGATACCGTTTTTCACACGGGGTTGTAGTCTTGCGTCTGAGTTTTTATTATGACATTCGAAGACCCATGTGAATCTTTCTCTCGCACTTATGCATACGCATCAGCAGATTCCCTGCTAACTACTGATGATACAGCCTCGGTTTTCTTAGTAGGAATTTTGCACCAGCTGCAGTGGACAAAACATTGAAGATATAGTGTTAGAGGACAAATTCATTATCAGCTGCAACATGGAAGGTGAAAAACTGCAACTAACTGTTCTTTCGTGTGCTGCGATTTTTTTCCCACGCTTTTCTTTTTACAATGTAATCGTTATCTATTAAATACTATTGAAAAATCATCTACACAATTACATTTGATAGAGATCAAAAAATGTGATTTGAATGAAATCCTTGTATTCGGAAGTGTCACTTTTCATGGGTTACTTCAAAAAATTTGATCAGATGGATTATATTAATTTACATATCGTACGTAACATATTTGCACGCATATAGAATTTTCATTAATGAATGAACGTTCATGGACGTAAATGTTTTTTAGTGTTAATTAAGTTGTAAACGACTGATAAAATCGGGCAAAATTCCATGCAGGATATCAACAAGAATGAGCAATAGTTTTATTCATAGAGCGCAGCAGTGAATGAAATATTTGCATACTTATATATATTAATATGTATGATTCGTTCGTGGCTATTATCTTGTTGTTGTATAGCTTGACGTATTGACGTGACTTGCGAGATTGCAGAAAGGGGATTTTTTGGATTTTCCACAATTTCTTTACAGACGTGTTTAATTCATAACTATCGATAAATCTTCAACAATCATACAATTGAATGAACGTGATTTGTATGATTGTGAAGCTAAAAGTTAAGGCCAGGTCGCATCGATCTTAAAGATGACATGTCGAATAAATTGCCACAAAATTTACGTCATTATCGCTTCACCAAATACTTGTTATTTCATTCGAACAAAGAAAATAATAATAAGAAATAAGGCGTAAGACTGAAACAGGAATAACGTTGATTTCTCTGGCTGGGTCGTTCCCTTTTCCAGTTGCATTCAATGAAAAAAGGGAGGAGAGAATAAAAAACTTCGTGTTATGATGCATGTAATTGCTGGTGTATATCGCTGAGATACGTTAACGTAATTAAATTTAATTACACGCTCCGAGGCTAGCGGTCTTCGATCCTTGCAAGTCCCACGTGGAGCTTTTCGTGTCATCACAGAGAGAAGCGGCGACAGTTGCAAGGCTCGCATCTCTCGCGACAACATATCCAACTCTCTTTATATCTATCTCTCTGTCTTTCTGTTGTTAAGAAATATACAATACACTCGAAGCGTATATATCCTCGCGAAGGATGACCAGTTTTTCCTCATGGAACGAGAAACGACGAGCGAGAGGAGCCACTTGTATGTCGGCTCTCCTCGGTCGTTGAAACGAGCGCTATGTAACGATGACGATTAAAGTCACACGATATATGTACACACGCTCGAGCATGGACTAAATGCACCCCTGATCGATTGCTTTTTTCCATTCGCTTAATAATTCTTACGGAATTATTTTATGTTGCAGGCGGAATCGTCAAATACATCGCTGTTCAAACTTCTACTGAGGTAAGCATCTTTATATTTTGAAATGGTAGTCTTGTCAAAGCGTTTTTTTATTGAACTTTTTTTCAATTTTGAGGAAACGTTAAAGCCACTATCATGAAATTATGTGCATCATTTTGGAAGGATTCAACGACCCATATTCGATGTATTTATAATCAAAGATTGCATAGTTTTACACGCGCTCTTACGGGGGCATCAGAAAAATTCACATTTCACGAGATAACGGTAAAACTTTTATACAGATTTTTCGAATTCTTTTCTCAATTAAAGTCGAACATATGAAGAAGTTTGTTTTAAAAAATAGAAAACACCGACTTTGTCATTTCGGAGATACAACGATATAAAGATTTGATGAAGATGATTATTTCTTCACCTCTAAAATTCTACTAAACATCTCCCCCCAATGTTGCTATTCGTTTTTAAAAATTAGACAGAGATTCAAGATTTAAATGTGATTGAACAATATTTTCACCATTTTTATGCCCCAGCGAAGAGTCGAATCGTGTTTCTGGATGAAAAAATACAAATCCACTATTTTGTCGATGAATTTTGTTGATTTTATTAAAACCAAACGAAAGAAAGTACTTGAATGCTCCATTTTTCGTTCAACAAATTGAAATTTTGTTTGACGAACAATAATTTTTCTCAGTGCACATTTACATAGAAATGGAAATATTTAGATATTTAGGTGATCGAAAATAATTTGCCCAACAGTTCTCTTTTTTATTCGATATGATTGAGTCAAATTTGAAACATGATTTGCTTATCGTACGAATGAGAATCGATAAAAAAAAATGATACAAATTTAATGTCTGCTGAACTTGGTGGATCGTTTACATTGCGTGCATCTATTTTGGTCGTACAAGTCATGAAGAAACTTTTACTCGAAATGTTGGGTGGGAGGAGGTTGAGAGTAGTGTTTCCTCGATGACTAGCGTGATCGTGAAAAAGCAAGAAAGGTCGTGGCGAGTACCGTTATTACCAAACAAACGCGTTTCCTTGATGATACATTTCGTGGGAGTTTTGAAGAAGTGTTTTTCAGTTGGTTCGTGCGAGTTCCTCATGAGAGTTGGTCAGAATAATTTGAATATTCTGATGAGAAGAACGATGACGTGCTGACTGTGACGTGGAACTTAACGTTGGCGTTACGTCGTCACATTTCACTTTCCCACTCTCTTTTTCAAGATTACCGTTCGTGGCGTCACGTAGCACTATACATTGGTCAATTGGTTGGCTAGTCTTCTTCCTTTTTTCGTACGAATAATACAAAGAATTTATCAATCCGGTTACTCATGGTCGAGACGGACGACGGAGCAGATTGAATTCTCGGCACTGGCCCTTCTTATCGGTAGATGTATAGCGTCAGCGAGATCAACACCGGACGGTAGTTTGCGAAGTGGAAACGGAAGTTCTTGGCAAGGCGGCTGCACAAATTATTACTGAACGTCACGAGAGCGATTAAAACTAAAATTCGAACTTTTATGGGAACTTTGGCTTCAAATCATTCGAAGCAAATGATATTTTCTTGAAATTTTATTCTACAAATACCCGCGGATAAAAAAAAACAGTGAGAACACAATGAGTTTGTGCCAGAATATGAATGATAAGTTGACATGCCATGACGATGAGTGTCGTTGAAAGGTGCGGTGCTACAAATAATTGACTCTCTCACGACCAAGAGATTTATAAACAATTTCATTGTACATATATGCATATAGTTCAATAAATGGACGTTTTGCTGGTGACAGAATATTGAATATTACTATGCGAGTGAGCCAAGCCCGCGCGGCAATGATGATCTAATATGTTACCCAGTCAGCAATAATTTGTCTTCTTCTTCGTCTTCAATGTACACAAAAGAGAGCCGTGCCATATCTGTTTTTATTGTATAAACAAGACAAATTCCAAAACTCAAACGATTTTTGTTAAATTCTTAAAAAACCGTAGAAAAACGTTCATTTAGCAATCAGTGGACCGTTCAGAAATCTATTTTTATTATTCTTCAATCAGTTGTTTATGAAAATGTATTAACTCGTGGTGTCTGGGAGGTGTTTCAGTGTAAATGAAATGATAGATTCTTATTGACACTTCCCGAGAGATATTAACACCATAATTTAATTGTTAGCATGACCGATCAATTTTTGATGGTGTCCTAGACGGTCTGGTAAATTTTCATAGTTTGCCTTTACCGTGTCCACTCGGAACTCCATTCGATATCGTGCTACTTGAGACAAAAATAACACGTTCGTGTGGTTGCTGAACGCGCATCAACGTTTCAATATTGAGCGTTTTATTCCAACGATGTATTTACATCCATTGCAACATCAAATCGTTCAGCCATCTCTTATTCTTTTTATTTGCAATCAGGAAGCATTTTTCATAAATTACTCAATCTTGAAACAATAATAACAATAATAATAATACAATGGAATATAGTTTTTTGCCAGATAAGTATAAATCGTATTGTCAAAAGCATTCATGAATAAATGTAGTTCAGTTGTATCATCCATGGGTACACACACGAAATAAAATTACGAAAAATAATACACACAATAAAAATAAAAGATCTCAATGCAGTTCGAAATCATGTCGACGCTTTTCAGCACTGAAAATCTAATTTTTTTTTTAGAAAAGTAATCAAACTTTGCAGTATTTTGAATATAAAAACATAGCAAATTCCTCAACGCAATGTTAACGTAGTAAGATTTCGTGTAAAATTCTGTTCATGTATCAAAATGCATGGATTTGCAATTAGTCGTTAGTAAATTGATTGTCAAATAGTTTCGCAATCAATAAAATTTTAAACGATCGAAACAAACATTGTACAATGAAAAAAAAATCATGAATTCTTTGGTAAATTCGATAATTTTGCAGCCACGTCATTTTTACAGTAAATTTGGTTGTTTCGGTAAACAAGTTCGAATGTTTTTTTTTTTTTCAATCAGTATTAACGTCTGACATATTAGTACTATTAATCGATGAGATCAGTGGAATTGTTGTTGTAGCCGAACGAAGTAAGACTCGCTCTATGTTTATGTTTTGAAATATATAATCGTGCTCATTGAAAGGTGTGATCTAAATACAGGTATCAATGTATTTACACAGGAGAGTAGAAGAAAATATAATTTTCGAGTGACTACATCGAACAGTAAGAATAGAAACGCGTTCCCTTTAACATAGAATTTAATTTAATTTCTGTTAGATCGTTGTCTAGAACGACAAGCCATTAACAGCCACGTGCACGTTCGATCGACAAGCGGCAGGACGCTGCTTGACTAATTAAAAAATGTAGTGTTACTGACGAATTGTGTTAAATGATAAACAACAAATTTAAAAAAAAAAACGAAACATTGTAGTCGAATGTAAATTTACGGTGAAATGCACGAGAGTGAAAGTGGTGGTACGAACGTTATATGGCGAACTGGGATTGGTTTTGTGAGGCTAGTGTTGTTGGCTCCCGAAAAAAAGCCACTTGTAAGTTTGGTTATTGATGGATGAAAAGTCTGTCGCGATTTATTTGGCGTATGTAATCTACTATTGAAAAAATGTTTATTCGAAAGAATAATTGTGAGCATTTGGTCATCCCTTGAATATCGTTTCTGTCCAAGTGAAGTGACGTGAGAATTTGCCAGGATTACTTAGGTGCAACTCGTTTTCTTCAGTCATATTCCAGCAATCGAAATATTTCTCTCGATTTTGTTTTAACGTCTACTTGACGTTTCATTTCGAGGTTTTCTTTCATTAAAATTACAAACGAACAAACAAAAATCACAAATAACACGAAAAAATAGTTATTTTCATTTGATTTCGCGAGTCGTACATCTTTGGGCAAAAATTTAACAGCGAGCTGTGATGTAAGTCATCGATCGGGCACTTTGAAAGTTTCGTGAATTTTGTCAAGCCGCTGCTTACGTCGCATGTGTTTTTATGACTGACGAGAACACCACAGGAAAAACGAAATATCGCTTGTGACGTTGACAGGAGGCTAAAATAAATGACGAGAGATTGGTCGCTGTAGAAAATTTGTCAGTCACGGCTGTTTCTATGCCGTCCAGACTACACGGTGAGCGTATTCATTCTTATGAGTTGCTTCAACCTTCATTTCTCATAAGGGCAATATAACCAAAAGATAATCCACAATACCTTCGTTTAAATAACCCACAAGTTGATTTCAACAAAATATAATAATCCATTCGTTTCTCAGTGTTTACAAAATCATTTAGTCACATGTTTTCATAGATTTCGTTAACCACAAATAAATGTTTCCTGATCTAACGGAATATGTCTCAATGAAAGAGGCAAAACACTCGAGTCTGTTCGACAAAAGACAAAAGAGACACAGAGATCGAAAACTTAATTGGAGTACTAAAAAATATTGCAACATATGACATTTCAATTGTATTCAGAGTGTTATCAAAGTATATAGAATTTATTTATTAAAATATAAACTTACAGTCGTCATCAAGTAACCCTTCAACTGCACCTGGTGCAAATTTGTAACGCCAATTTTGTACGTTTCTGACTCTTGAGTACAAATTTGGCGTTCTCTTCAAATTGGATTCAATATTCAAATTGGATGATTTAAGCTAGTGAAAATGGGTTAGAACCTGAAGGGTTAAAATAGTGAGTTCTGATTCCTTATATTTAGTGAGAAACATGGATTAATTAAAATCAATGGCATTCAGAGCAAAAATCGCTCCTTAATTCAATTATAGTATCGTTCGACTTTTTTCGAATACGGATAACGGTTGACCACGTAGTTTTCTGGTAACCACATACATTGACTCTTGTACAATGTACCTTCGAATGAAGAAGAGAGGATCAGAAGCGTACCTTAAATTTTTCTTTTTAAACGTGTCAGGCAAGGATACGAGAAAGATGTAGTTGAAACATTGTATGGAATCTTGAAAAACTTTAAATGATTTTAGGGTATGTCAAATTTACGACGAGTGAATGCAGCAGACCAGCGATGGCAAAAAATTGTCATCGAAATTGCAGGCACAAATTAATTGTCTTGCAATACATCTGAGAAACGTTTCTTGGCATATTTTAGTTCACAAGGTACATTCGTCGTGCCAAATACCACGAACGCTTTTTAAACGTACGAATCTTCGATATAAATCAACGTCTTTTTTGCGCCATCGATGAAACATGTATTGAATAACCCATTGGAAGTTTACATCGGTAGTTCGTTCAACTCTTGTCAAGACGAACTTAAGAGACTGTGGTCAAGGCACGTACAATTGTCGTAGTCTTGAATAGTCCTGGGTCAAGGTGACTTCAAGTAAATTCACATAGTGGACTGTGAACAAAAATTAAAGGACGTTACCACCGTTGTTTTAGTCATTGAATCGCAAGTTCTGTCAGAGCCGGAGTTCCTAAATCGTGGCTAAGTTTATGCGATATTGATAGATGAATCGAAGATCATTTGATAGCTGTGAAGTAAATCCATTGGCAATTTCTGGTTTGCTCATTAAATGCTGCCAGAAAATGTTGAATGGCAAATAAAAAGATTGACATCCGATTGGAAAGTGAGAACAATTATAGAAAAGGGAATTTAATGGCAGAAGCCCCGGTCGTGAGATTTGAAAAAGGCGGAAATGTGATGGTCAGGGTGACTTTGGTTCTTACCGGTTACACCACACTTTACTCATGCTGGTTCGCTTTCCGCGTTCTTCACTGATACTCGTTTGAGAACATCATATGAGTACCTTTTTGTGATGGTTGAAACGAACATTGAACGTATGGTTCCCTCTGTCTCACGGTGATGGTATTTAGTCAGTATGGGCAACTGGTGACGACGCAAGCTATATATACCATGCCAAAAATCACATGGATTTATAAACCTGGGTGGTCCTTGGGTAGCCGAAATGTTAAGCAGAAAGGACCGCCGCGAGTTTCGTGCTGATCTTCTGAGTTGGGCGCATGCCTTCCTTTCCATCCATGGAATGTTGCCGATGTCTCTATCCGCTTCTTGTTCAAACTCTCATTCGTGGACCACACGAATCGATAATTACCACCGAAAATTGCTCCCGCCTTTTCCACTTTGGCCGGTTAAACGCTGTTTTTCTGCTTGATACTCGGCGCAGAGCCTGCTGATTTCTGCTGGTTGTCCACTCTCTCGATTCTCTCTTCTCATTCTCTCTTTCTTCGTTACGATGCTTGACCATCCTCGAGAATTTGCTGTTCTTCCGACCAACGACGACAACAAAGATCCACAACCGGTTGCCATATCTGCTTTTGTCAATGCTTTTCTGTCGCCTCTGTGGGTCTTCCAAAGATGTTCCTTCGATCTCTCGCTTCTCTTGCTACATAAGAGACACGGAACACCCGATCGTCGTCGATCCATGTCTTCGCGTCTTATGACATGAGACCCTACAACCGCTCACGTGTTTACAACTACTTAGTTCTTCTCATCAATCGTTGACACATGCTGGCTCATCATTATGACACTTACAGGCAATCATAGAACATATCATTTCTCACAAAAATTATCATTCAAAACACCATTTTCGAAGTAGCACAGATAACCTCATTTGCGATTAAGGTGTCACAAAGTTAAAAAGATCTTTTTCGACGAAACAAGATCCAAACTTTTCAAGTTATTTTTTTATTTAATTTTGTACACGCGTGTTCATTCTTTTACAAAATGGCGGTATGCTGAAAATCGAATTTCAATTTTCCGCAAGCTTTATTCCTTTCTATGGGTCATAAAATAAAAGGTACAAATTATTTTGACTGAATAGTGATTTGTTGCTGAAAAAACAGTGAAATGTAGATGTTCACGACATTTTAACTCAATCGCCTATCTGGTTATTGAGATGTTGTTGTCACTAATTTATGAAGCACATTTTTTTGAAAATTTCGATGTAGTTGTTGGTTATTTTTTCTCTCCCTCGAAAAATTTGTACGTTTTTGGAGAAAATAAAGATATGCGTGAAAAAATTTCTTCAAAAAAAACTGAATTCTAATCAACAACATATCGTCGATGCTAACATTTGCACAGTATTTTTAGTTTTTGGATTAGCGAATTTTTCAAATGATAGAAAAAATCAATTTTATCATTGCATTGACGTATATACCGGGTCACACACCGATTGAAATAAATCAAGACCTATGTACTCCTCCATACTCGGTTATTAATAGCTTTATTTCCTTCTTCCTTGACAACTTAATTAATTGCTATGACGTAATAGACATTTACGGAAGATGCAGAAAATAATGGTGAAAAATATTTATCCCGAAGTTAGCAACAAGTTCTTGGAATTACGCGAAACTCTATTTGCTCCGTGACGAAGGAAAATCTATTTTCCAGTCTCTGGGAGATTCCCCAGTGCGTCAGTGGTTCATCATATCGACATTGCTATGGAGGTTAAAATCTGTTGTCTGTCGTACACGACATACTATTAAAAAAATGGCTTAACGATCTGGTCAAAAGTTGCATTTCCTTCGCTCGATGTAGTAAATAGCAGGTTTAGACACACATTGGTCCACTGGTCAGCAATTTTATAATTTTTAGTGCATCTAACAAGATCCATCAAAGAGTTTCGACTTCCTTCCGGAATAATAAATAAATTCCTGAATTAAATAATAAAAAAAAGCTAACAGCTGTCATTACTCGAATAATTGTAACTTTTTTTTATGAAGTTCAAGATTCGAATCAATCCTTATTATATTTTCAATAAATATTAACACGATCGACATGAAAGGTCTTACGTTTTCAAAGATGTACAACATCCCTTTATAAATCGAGTTGAATACTATCGAGTAAGCAGTATTGAATGAAAAAATTCCAGTTATAATGGAGGGCTATAGTTATCAATAAAAGTCAATGAATCAATAGGTTGCTACCGTGCTCGTGCTATAATGAGACAATTTGTGGGCGATTATCCGTAGAGATGCACTCACATGTGACGGGATCCGATAGATCGCTTTATATAGTTCTTGGATTACGACCTCGGCAGCTATCCGCGTGGTTTCATCAGAAAACTCGGGCATTTTCTCGCTAAATGATTATCACATTGACTCACTAATTATGCCACACGCTGGAGCGAGCAGAGTTGTTAGTCTTTTTATACGTCCTCCTGGCACGAGCATCGTCACTTATAAACGTATACGCACATTTACCCATGCCATAGGGAGTGCGTTAACGTGGGAGCTCCCGTTCCGCGTATGGAACATAAGTCACCACTTAAAAAGGCTGCTATATAGACGCGGTGGTTGGGGCCAACGACGTACTACTCAAATATCCCTGTTTAAGCATTTCCCACTCTGTATTAGCAGAAAACCTAATAAGCCTTGTATATCACAGTATTAATATTCATTTTCGCATGGAGAAGGTGTTTAATATGTCATGCGATATGAAACTGACGTCCGATTAAAAAAAAAAAAAAAAAAATACTCTTGACTTTGTTTTTTTTGTTGTTCTAACGATCAGAGGTCGTTGAGCGTTCTATCGAATTTGCATTTGCAATTATTCTCATAGAAAAATAAGAATTCTTCGAAACAGCCAAGTCGAGTAAACCAAAGGTTGAGTTACATGAGATGAGAGATAAATTGCGAAATTTTTTCGCAGTAGGCATTTATGGCAATGGCCTAGTTTAGGGAGTCCAAATAGAGAATTTTCAGGAATTTTTTTTATTTTTTCAAAAGTAAAAAAACAATTCAATTTGTTAACTCTTGCGCACACTTTATTACACACTGTAGCCGCTGCAAAACATTTTTTTATCGAAGTGTAATGAAGGAATTGTCTTCTTAAACGGACGTTAACGAAGCGGCTCGATACAGAAGATTTAAATTGGCGAGAGCTAACGGAACTGTAACTTTTATTTTACATAAAAACAAACCGAAGAGTTTTCCTTTCAAATACTCTTTTGTAGTCGATAAATTAACAAAAATATTAGAAAGTGCATAGGAACAGTAAATATTTACGAGTCGGAACGTACAACTGGCCATTTTGAACCAAGAGTTGGCAACTTTTTTATCAATGAATGTTGTTCAGAATAGAGTCGATGAGAAATTAAGCCACCTGTGGCGAGGTGCTTCGTTTTTCCACTATTAATTACACTTTCACGATATTCCGATGAAATCTTTTCAGTCCATTTTCCAAACGAGTCATCAAACATGTACAAAAGTTCAGAAAGATTTTTTTTTCACTCGTAAAAAGCCTTCTGATGATCTCTTTTTTTTACCTTCATATAATATTCAGCTTATTGACAACAACCTTTCGATATTCCGAAACAGTTAGTGACAGGTCATCTTGTCAGAGAGAAACTTATATACACGTAGGCATGAAAATCGCATTTCCATAACGTGTTTTTGCTGTAATTTTTTTAAATTCATTTCACACATAATCGTGAACAAGCAGTGACAAATTAATATGGCATGGAGAAAAGAACGATTGATCAGAACCGGTTGATCAAGTTCAGGATCACCGATGCACCTACTGATACAAGGCTTACAATCATTTGTATACGTGTGTGTAGTAGGCTAGGTCAGTAAAACTGACCAAGGTCTAGCAACTCATCCATCAGATGGACTTTCACTTATATATATCTACACACACATACACACGCATATATATAACTAACCTAACACTTTTAATCCAACAGTACGAAAGAAATACAAGATTTTATCTAATCTCGATTAAAGCGATTTAGTAGCCTTCCATTTGGTTCAGAGTCTTAATCGAACGAATACTTTTGGACATTCCCACGATGTGAAGGCGTCAGGGACCTCCAATGACGACCAGTGATTATTACGAATAAACAGTCTCACGACAAGCGCAAACTGATATAGATAAAGAGCGCCTCTCAGTTCGATGTACGTATGAGGCATTTCACGCGAAATACTTATATCATTTAATTCACGATGTTTTTTTTCTCCGATTGTATTTTTTGAAGGGAATCGATTTTTTGCTCGTGACAATTATTATTCAGAAAAAAATAAAAGCAAATGAATGGAGTTTTTGGAAAAATTGTAATCTATTGCATTCCAGACTCAGCTGAGTTTTTGAAATATTTTCCAATTGGAGTGAGACGATTTTTTGTGGAATTAAGCTTTAATGGACTTGAAAGAATTGATTCCGATTGAATAGAAAGAAAATTCACTCCCTTGGAACCTGCTCTTCAAAATCTTCCCATTCCAAATCGTTTTGGAGTGAAAATTTTACGTTAAACGTCTCATATACATACAGATATGTATATATATATTTATTTCAGAAGCGCTGTTGTATATAAAACGACAAAGAAAAAGATAGAAAGAGGAAGAAAGAAAGGAAGAGAGAGAGAGAGAGAGAGAGAAAGAGAGAAAGAGAAAGCTCGGGAGATTCCGATTACAACCAGACAAAATACAAAGCTTATCTCTACGATTGATATAAATCTATTACAGTCAGCGCATACTATAATTACAGAAGTCAGAATGGGTTGCACGTACGAGCGATTAATTGACAAAACAATCGTACAAAATTTATTATACAAGCCATTCAGTTAAAATAATAAAACGTTATGGAATTCAACAATTCAGAATTAAACAATCAATGAATTTTTTTATCGAATAATTAAAATAAGCATGAATTCGATTCATTTTATGAATCCGTTTATATTTTTGAGAAAATCGTTCCCCCTTCTTTCTCTCTCTCTCTCTCTCTCTCTCTCTCTCACACACTTTTGGAAGCGACCTCCCGTGAATTGTAGGCCTTGGAAACACGTGCGTAAGGATCGTGCCAACATTTTGAAAGAGTTTGTGATCATAGTTTTCGCTTCTATGCAATTACAGGAAAGATTTTCTCATTTTCCAGAAGCTCGTCTCTCCATGAATTTTTTTGTTGATGTGCAGATTTCTTATTGACTTATGCCAATTGCTTTATAATTATCGAAAGTGCCAGAGTCTACTTAAAATCCTCAGAGTATTTTATTCCGTTGGGTCTTCCCAAAAATTCTTTACCCGACGACATTAACGGCGTGGGCTTGTCTCGGCTTTATAATCCATCAAGGCGTACTTCGTCTCACGGCTTACATATGTCGCAACTTGTATTACGCGAATGACTGCACGTTCGAAATCCCTTTAGTCGGACCAAAGAGTTTACATTTGTTACGATGATCTTGGTGTTAATGCATTAGCCGGTTACGAGATTTGACGCGACGTGAATGATGAAGTTTAACGGCGATGAGAGAGAGAGAGAGCGATGCTTAGCGGTAAGCCACATCGGTTTAAACGCTCGGTTTATCCCCAGTCGGAAAATGTTAAGAGATCTTTAACGCTGTCAATGCGCTAAGGTAATAGCAAAAGAAGTTGAAATACGTTTTCTCATCACTTGTCATGGAAGCACTAATGATTCTTTGCACCAGGAAAAAGATTACATCGACGAGTGGGCGAATCGATATTGACATCCTGATGATAAACGCACATATTTCTAAAAATATGTTGAACACTAGAAATTGTTTTTCTTTAGAAAAATAATTAGATTAAAATGAATTTTTCAAATTTTATCCACTCTTCGCATTTTTGGTACGAACAGCTGATGTTCGTTGGTTCAAAAAATCGTTAATCTCCAAGGATGATCTTCGACTTATTCGTCAATGCAACTTCCGCATTGTTACTTTTGAATCGTTGGCAACTCCCAAAGGCGATAATACGTTTTTATTAATCCTTTGAATATTCGATGGGAGAAAATAACAGATTGTCGAAACTCTATACCTACAGGAGCCTTAACAACTTTTTAGAGTCCGTAAGTCATTGATTGTCATTGAGTATCAACGTTGAAAAAAAAAGTTATTCCATTCGTTTGCCATAAGCAAAAATATTGATATTTTTATTAATTTCTCGTTATAAATATGCTAAAAAATTGAATGAACAAGAAACAATTGTTGTGGCGACGCCAAAAGGAGAAAAACGCGAAAGAGACAAACACACGTGATTCATCGTAGTAGAATTAAGTTGACCCCAAGGGTCGTGCAATCGATGATGGCACAAAAACTCGGAAACGCCATGGGTCGTTCTTTCATCGGAAGCGATTTTTGGCGGGATTTCCCGTTCGTCTTCCACCCACGCGTGCGGAATCTCTTGCGAAGTCTCGCTCGTGAATTGGTGTCGGTATCACGTGCTTTTCGAACGGTGTGTTGGCACGATGACGTCAGGTCTCCCTGGCGAGACGCAACGCACGAGACACGCTAGTCATTCTCCAGGATCTTGCGGTTCTCGTGTTATACAGATTCATTTCACATGGATACCGGACAACGCATATCTGTAGACGTAAAAGCAAACGAGAAAGTCCTTTAATCCGGCTCACTATGATCGATTCTTCTTCTTTTTTCTCCCAAACTAACTACACGGTCATTCGTTTTTTTTTTCCGCTATTCGGTGTGATTAACATGAGAATGCGTGTGGAATTAAACGAACCGGAATAATCGTCCACATGGTTTTCGTTACAAACTGAAATTATATCTTGTGACGCATCCACTTTTTACCTCTAGATCCTCGTAAATTCAGAAAATTATTTATTTTTATAACGGTACAGCACAAATGTAAGCAAAACGTCCTTGAAACCAGATATTCATTCATTGTTTTTTAAGGACAATTCACGGATTCGCTACATTAAGGGGTTACGTACTCTTGAAAGTTAAAAAAAAAAACACATTCAATTCCAATAGCGTTTTTTCGACTGAATAAATAGATCGATTGCAACGATTTTTTTGATCATTCGTAAAGTCATATTATTCTCGATTTCTTTGAAGAAAGGAAACAGAAACTATCGGATGAGTTTTTGTGCATATTTGGAGGAACCATGATAGAAACTGCGAACTTTAACTTGCAAATGAAACAAATTTTTGTTTCTCAATTTGTTTACCGCAAAGTATGTAACTTTTGGGGAGGACGCGTACGTAGTTCCTTGAGACACTTGTACCTGTACACATTGGTTAAGAATTTCCGGTATGAAATTGTCCAGCGGTAGAGTTCTTGACCCACTAACCAAATATTGCGTCGGAAATCGCAATGTCATTACCAAGGATCGAAGTAACACCGGCGCCGGACAGTACGTGGCCGATTCTGAAATTCTGTCCTCACAGGCTGGACAGGAACTAACTTTTTTTTGTATATTTAAATTGTAAATACAAAACTTCATCATCTTTTATTCTTTTGTCGAAACATAGCAGCTTTTCTATTATTTTTTTGTCAACTTTCCGCCTGTTTGTCTTCTTCGTTCTTCTTCCTCTTTCAATTCTTTCTTCACCTCTCTCTCTTTCTTTCTATCGTTCACATCAGAGGTCCAGGCATTGGAAATATACACCCTTCTCTTTTCGGAAGCGCTCGAGGTTTCGCAATTATTTCGGCCATACCGGAGTCTCTGGATCTTTAGCCAGGGGCGAAAAACGCCAGAGATGGGTGAGCCTGTTGATCGGAAGATTACGCGCGTGTAAGACGTGAAAAAAAGTCTCGAAGACAGTGAAAGGGAAACGTCATCGGAGGCCCGAGCGGTGCTAGATTATGTCGTTGGCAAGAACGGGGACAGATTTGGCAATTTGTTTTCGGCAAGTTTGGACAAGTCTAAACGATGTTTTTGGCCTACAAATGACTCTGTGAAATGTTCAAATTCGTTCAATGATAAATTAGTTATATTCGAGTCCAATTTTCCATTTAATTAACAGAGTGATTGGATTCATTCGCTCGAATCTTGTTAATTTCACTATTCTCCCACTTACAAATAGAATAATAGAAGAAAAAGAGAAAAAAATGGCGTGGGATAAAGTATTATTTTGTGACGTGCATATTTTTTCATACGCCAGATAACGAGGAGTATAAAATCTCGAAATAGAAGTAACTCGACAGTCGAAACGACGCTTATTTCGTCCTCCATCTCTTGCCTTGTCATCAGTCTATTGTCGGATAATTATCGCCCTGTGATATAATTGCCTTGTTGCCTCGGTGATACCTACTGTCTACAGGATAAAAACCTCATCGATCTTGGCAATTTCCGAGCGACGAAACAACTTCGACTTTATATTTATCAATACATACCAGAATGTACGTCTTGACTACATATCCAACAGCACGTTTTACGAAGATATTTATAACCTAAAAAAAAAAAACATTGAAAAAAAAAAAAAAAAAAAACAAATAGCTCCAATCGATGTCATCGATATATGTCTGTACATTATTTTTCATTGAAACATCCAGTCACAAGTGCGATGAAATTATACAACAATTATAAAGTCTGTAAGTTTTTTCCATAACCCACTAGTATCCACTAGATAAAAGCCGGAGAAAAAAAAAATCATTGTGATCAAACAATCGGCCTTTGAATACAGATTTTTAAATGTCGCAATTTAGTTAATTTGGCTTATGTGCGTTTTTTTTTTTAAATCGATCTTTGAACCCTGGCGTATCTGTTTGAAAGTCGATTGAGCAGATGCACAGAGAAATTTTTGTTCAATGTATCCGCCTGGATGAAAGAACAAAGTGACTGCGAGCGGTTTACAAAGTGAATTCAGGTGCCACTCCAATTTAAGGAGCGCTGCATCTCATTTATGTTGAGAAAAAAAGAACGATCTTTCACAGCTTTTCATTGCTTGTGCGAAGCCGATGGATATGAGGATACAATAAAACATTATAATATATACTCGGTATACAGACTCGTCTGATGGATAGTGTGAATCAGCACGAGCGGCAGGTCCTCGAGCGTCTGGTATAACAGCGCT
Source organism: Campoletis sonorensis (assembly GCA_013761285.1). Classification (NCBI taxonomy): domain Eukaryota; kingdom Metazoa; phylum Arthropoda; class Insecta; order Hymenoptera; family Ichneumonidae; genus Campoletis; species Campoletis sonorensis. The sequence goes on from JACEOJ010000195.1 coordinate 800,842, forward strand.
GGAAAAAGACGTTGGTGGGGTTCAGAGATCTTTAGCTTCGTAGCAGTTCTATCTCCCTCTGTCTTTGGCCGTTTGTCTCCTTCTCTTTTTCTTACTTTCTCGAGACGGAGGTTCGAAGTATCGTTTATGCTTGTGACGTGGTGGGAGAATGGATAGAGCTCGTGCGCTCTGATCGCGGGGAGTTATGAATGAGTCGTGGATGACCGGGACGGTGAGTGAGCGCGTGGTGCGGGGGTTGGTTAGGAAAGAGGGATAGGTGGAGGCGAGGAAAGGAGACGTCCGTGTGGCGGATCGTCGCGGGCTCGTCGGTGGTGGGAGTAGCATGAAGTATGAGAGGTGCAAGAGACCGTGAGTAAGAAATATATCGTGTGCATGTTTGTGAACGGGGTTATGTGTATGTATGTGAATATTATTCGTGTAGAGAAAGAAGCTAAGTAGTAAAAATGGTTGGTGTTGGTTGGTGGTAGGAGACTAACACATGCGGTTACATCGGAGTAGCTCATCGCGCCACGCTTCTTGATGACCAGAGGGTGGAGGAGAGAAGAAAACAAGGAATGGAGTAGGGGCATCGGGAGAGAGAGAGAGAGAGAGAGAGGGAGAAAGGGAGAGGGGGCCGAAGGACTCTCGAGTTTGAAAAGAGAGCTGCCCACGACTTATGCCACGTGGTTTGATCGGTTTCTTATCATTTTTCCTATCGAGTTAATTAGCGCAAGCTCCTTCTTCCAAAATAATCAAATTAACAACGATTACTCAAAAAAATACGACCCCAAATTGTGTAGATAACCTTCAGCAATCGATCGTTTAACTATTGTGTCACATGACCATCGTTCGAGTGATGGAAGATAGATTTAAACTCACGAAATTACCAGGGACAGATCGAAGGACAAGCTCGATAAAGACAATCGACTCGGGATTCAACAAATTTACAAATTTTCCAACGATATTTATCGCTAAGTATGTTACAGTCGAGTAGATTGAGGCAGTGATCAGAAATCTCGATCGATACAAATCTATCTCTACGTTCCGTTCCCTTCGGCGTTTCGACTCCGACTACTTGACTCTTCTCTTGTCTCACGATTCGAGCTTCACGAACGACGATCCTGTATCTCACTCTGGCACAGTTCGTAACGTCTGACAGACCGTTTTATATCTCCTTCTCTCTATACGCTTCATCACATACGTTCACATATGAAACGACGAATATATAGACATTTGTAGTTTTGTACAGTCATATAGTAGTGGAAACCCAAGGAACATACAGTCCTAACGATGTATTAGGTCTATCTGTATACCTTTACCTATACTTACTCAAATATCTACCTCAACATCTACCTGGATACACAAGAAATACATGTACGCACCTATGCCACTAACGCAACTTGGACACACAGTCTAATATACGTCAGAACGCGTTAACACGCACTTTTAAAAGTTAGTATTTGTGAGGTTGTGTGTCTCCGTAGTGTATGTTTGCGCACCAGGTTTTCAAGCCGGTAGAGACGACTCAGTCACCTTCTGACACTCGGCTTGGGCACACGACCTCAACCGGGCCCCCCAGGACTACAAAGACCTCCGTGGCGGAATAAGGGATCCAAGTATATTACCGTCTCTCGAAGAGCTGAGAAAGGTAAATGCGAGAGAGACGGAAAAACCCAATATATTTATCCCATCGTCTACCTTTGAAGACCGCCAAGATGTCGTGATTTGTAAAGAACGGACAACGATACGAAATACACGGAGCGGAAAAGAAAAAGAAAAAATAAAGGAGGTGGAAAAAAAGGCGGAAAATAGTGGGGAAACAAGTAGCGGAGTAAGGGTAGCAAAATCCAGGGGCACCCTTAACTCCAAACTGAATTCTATTCTCATAGAGTTGTTCTCGTATTGAAGTGGAAAAAAGAGAGAGAGAGAGAGAGAGAGAGAGTCCTCTTCTTGGGTACCCCCGCCTCCACAACCGCCACCACCTTAGCTCACCGTTTACTGGCACCCTCCCTCTCTCCCTTGCTCGGACTCCCTCCTCCCTCAACCTCTTTCTGTCGTCGTCGTTGCCGCCCCCCTCACTCCCTCCTCCCACCCCCCTCGTATAAGAATCAGTGCATCGCGTGTGCCGGGACCAGTGCCAAACGGATTGTGATTCTGTGCAGACATAGATCTTTTTTTCACATTATAACTATTTTATCAACTAGTGCCGGCTCTGATAAGAAACAAAAGTTACGTTTCAAGTTATATCACGGATATCATTAGTTATCGCGATTCGGACATTAACAAATCGATTTCGCGTTAAATTATACATTCATTACCGACGAAATTTGGAAATAATTTTTCGTCGATCAAAACGTGCCCCGTGTTACATTAATCCATTTATTAAACGGCGCTTATTTGGTGATAAAATACTTTTGTTAAATAAAAAAACAAACAAACAAAAAAAATACAAATAAATAGTTATCGCAAAAATACCCTTCACGGGCTTATTCAATTATTTATTTATTATCACGGTCTCCATTAACGAGAGACCCGATTAGATACAAATATTCACGTTTATACGGCAAGATCCGCGTAGCGTCACGATAAAACTACTTCAATACGTAATACGCACGTGCGTTTGCTGACAGTACATATATGTATATACATATGTGTACATATCACCACGTATAATTATCTGCACATAAGTTAGCATAGATATATATGTTTGAAAATAGGAAATGATATACGTGCGCGAAATTGGCGTAAAATTACGGAAAAGTGATAAAAAGTGTGATGCGATCATGATCGATCAACCCGAGTTGGATGCAGTGTCGATAATCCGTGATCTAAGAATGACGATGGAGGCTATAATGACACGCGATCAGAGGACTACATCTCACCGTGTTATCGAACGAGGTGTAAATACAAATTGCAATGGATCGGTGGCTCTGTACCAGAATAATGTCAACGAGAGCAACAAAAAATCCATCGACATGTCAACGACGTCACTGACGAATCAGGAAACAGTCAGAACGAATATTTCGCGCCGGAATAAAGGCTGGGATAACTTTGAATTTACAAGTACAAGTAAACACAAGACTGATGATTCGGTTCAATTTTTATGTTGCGATACACATCGCTGCCTATTTCAATGTCGAACTCATATAAGACGAGTTGACAGAGTCATTTCGGACAAAAATTACCAACGAAAGAACACCACCACTGCCACCAGAAATTCATCCTCGATCCAACACAGAAACAACTCCACCACGTGGCTGAGTAAGTCAAAACGTCAGTTAAGAGAGAATCTATAGTTCGCGACTTCGTATGTTATATATCTATTGATAAACATAGATATTCAAACGTTTCTATTCAACTTCTATGCAACACGCAACTCGTATTTGATAACGTTAAACACATTGTCCGCAAATCTGTCAGCTAAACATCTGTCAGTTTCTTATCACCTCGTAAAATTTGAGTCAAAGCATTGCAACTATTATTCGGTACGAAACCGAACGTGACATTATTCCATTTATAAAGAAAATGTTCTCACACTTCGGAGACACTCGTCAACAAATTGGAATATCAATTGCATTATTGCAAATGATTTTTCACCATTCATTTGTACGTTTTAATATATTCCTTGGCAATATGGCATATTGGTACACATCGACGACCGTAGATAAGGCACTATTTCAGTTAGGATTCAATAATTAATTAATACGTTACGTTAATTAATATTCCGGCATTGTGTTCCTCGTGAATTAATAATCAATCAAGCGGGTTCCAAGGATTCGTGCTTCCTTTGGTTGACCGAAACGTATCTCGTTCAATGAAAAGACAATGCGTTACTTGGTTCAATTTTTATTCACCTGTCAGTTTATACTTATGGAGTATATTTATATTTTTCATTAACTTAATTCGTTAAACAATAAGATCCGGACTCGGCAATGTCTTACGTTTTTCATCGAGGAGGTGTTCGTGAAAATTATTATTATTTTAGTTGTTTTTCAATTAAGAATCCTCATTCATGATAGCTCATTCATTACATATCGTCTACCAGGCGTACAAAGTCTCGTTTGTACGAGACAAGCACACGCGGCGGAAATCGATTGGCGCGCTTTTTAACGGCCGGAAAAGCGACGAGTCGTGCCTCGATTAATTTATCTCCCGGCGGCTGGGAGTATACGGACTATAGGGCGTTCAGAAAAATCGGCATACCCTGTTTAACGAACACCTTGTCATTCCTGTATGTGACTAAATCTTTCCATTCGTTTCTGCTCCAAGAATCTGTCAAATCCGTAACTTTATCATTATTTTTTTATTGATTACTTTTGCTTCCTTGTGTCTCTTCGAAATTTCAACACCAAAATCCTTACTTACAACGGAACATTGTTCTATAGGTTCTGTGCATGAATTCATACGAAATTCGCTGTACAACACGTGTTGAGCAAAGTTTTGGCCTCGCGAGATCGCGATTAAACGAATCGACAATCTAAGACTTTCGCGATTGCGGTATACGCTCGATCAAGACATCCTATCGGCTAATAACGAATTTACGGTGTTGGCAAAAGGCGAGGAAAATATAGGGGTCTCATAAATCCCCTCCCTATAAAACGATTACCGATCTGTGCGCTCAAATCAAGGATTGTGTTTAGTATTTCATCGATGGGGTCCAAAAAATAACGGATAATCGTAAGACTCCTCATTCTGACATTTTCCATCACGTGCTTTTGTAATTTATTTACATTTTTATTAAGTTTTACTTGATAATAATTAATACAATCCACCAGATTGGCAGTCGATAGAAAATTACAAATATCTCGAAGATTCTCTCCTCGCCCCCCTTTTTTTGCGCCTTTTCTCAGCGTGAAACCTTCTTCGGTTACCGTCGTGTGCCCTGTCGCTCAAACTTGACGTCACGTTCTCAAAACGAGCCGATCAACGCGTTAGTCATCCTCGTTTCTTCACGCAGTAAATACAGGTCCTCACTTGTCTACTGTATTCCACACTTTTTCGCAGATTCGCTCACTTTTATTCAATGCATAAATTAACCGTTGGACCAGTTACGTAACAAGCCTTTGCCGGGGGACAGATTTATTTGCACATTTTTGTAAATTATTGCTCTTCTGATTTTAATGCAAAAAGAAATGAAGACGAATGGTAAAGAATAAAAGTCGATGATATTTAAAAAAAATCGGATTGCAACATACGGGATCGAACAATAAAAAATTTGTGATATGAAATAGTTAGGAATTTGGTCGTCAAATTTGTAGGTGTTAATTCTTGCGACCTTTGGGGTCGTCATACGCAGCAACGCGACACCACAAGAATATGATCCATTATCCAGTGTATTTTTTATTTACGTTTACTCCGATTCCAATCCTTCATTATTGTAACGCGTTTGATTTTATCATCGATGGGAGATGCGGTTATGTTTGTTTAAATTAACGTAAGTGCCAGAAGCTCAAAGATAGCTGGGAATAAAAATATAAATCAATGTGGTGTAGTGCGATAGAATTCAGTGGATTCTTATCGCATTACGTTTTACCACCCCACTCATTTTTCTCTCCTTCTCTCTTCTTCTTCGTCTTTCTCGCTCTTTCTCACTTCAACGACCTTGGCTTGTCAAAGGGTCGTATACTACCTGTTGAACGCGTGCGCCAAAGAGTCACACAGTTTCCTGTGCCCACAACTCTACATTGAACCAATGAAACTGCGGTGGGGTGAAAGTCGTGTGTCTGTTAGATTCAAAGCCCAACAGGTGGTTTCATAACTACATCTATACTCGCAACTGCATTTCCACGCCTTTTCACCACCACCACCGCCACGAAGGCTACCATCATTTATCATTTAGTTTGTCAACTTATATTAACTTGCAGGCAACAATCCCACGAGCTCCAGCTCCGGATTGTTTCCGTGACTTTCATTTTTGACTTGATCCAAATTATCAAATGATAGAGTTCGATCACGAAATCAATAAGAATTTTCACTTGACTTGAATCATCGTTTTTTTTTTGTTTGTTTACGTATACAACTGCATGGAATTATCATAATGGTTCGACTTTTCTTGCGGAGGAATTCTCCACCTTCTTCACCATTGAGCTGTACGATGTCCTAATTTTTTAACACAAATCTCATTAAAATTGATTGGTTTATAATCAGTGTCTCCAAGGCTTTGAATAGTTTTTAAATCTATTACGAAATAACTCTCGTGATACGGAAAATAGGATAATAAATAAAGTCCGGTACAAATGATCTGGCTGTGGCTTGAATGACCATCGCGAAGCTCACGCTTCAGGACACGTTGGAATTCTCGTTGTTTGTTGCTTGTATACATATTCAACACACTCGTGTAAGCTTAACTGGAGTCGTTTATTTAATCGCTATTAAGATGCCAACGAAAATGATTCCCCTGCTTGCGCAGTACGAATCCCGTTGAGCGAAGGATACTTGAAGAAAGAAAGAGAATCTCGCACGGTGTGTGTCAAAGAGGAGTCTAGTAGCATAAGAAGAGAATGTAATAAGAAATGGTAGCAGGATAGAAGTTGCGGCATGGACATATATCTCCTTCCGGAACGTTGAGTAGCGATCGCACGGGAGAAGAACGCGTCGCGGATGATGCTTGCTGCATTACTCTGCTGCAGCATTGCGGCTAGAGTTGTATAAACATTTTACGAATGGCACAACGGCGGGTGTCTCTTCGTCGTGGGTTAAACGCGTTCATCTCAAACAGCTAAACTGTCTACAATAAATCGGTGAACGTTTGTATGCGCATCTATGTGTGTGAATTCGCGCTGAGATGCTGTCTGGTCACTACTGGAGAACGCGACCTACCGCAATGCCAGTGAATGTCACATTCTTGCCGTTTCTTTATACTTTGCGAAATTAACGCGCATTTTATCCAATATCCTTCAAAACAAGGATCCAGTTTTGAGAAAATTAACGATTCCTCAGTGAAAATTGTATTAGAGGTTTGATGTTTAAGGTTAGCATTGATAATCATTGAAATTCTTCATTCGGAATTTGAAAAATGGTGCTAAAAATTGTTTTGGATACTAGTTTTCACCGTTCATGAACTTTCTTCAATGTACACGCGATAGAAATCGAACAATTGCTACGAAACGAAGAGACGTAAGTGACACGACTCATTTGTTAAATCGCGGGGGTCCAGTCCTTTCGTTCACTAGAAGTTAATCTGTGTATCGCTAAAGCACAGTGAGAATGAGTGTACAAAGTACAGTGCGTCCGTGGTAAAAGGCAAGAGATCACAGCGGCAGGAGGGGCGGAGTCGCACCCGGTCGAACGTAATGGGGTATAATTGTCGCGAGCAATGCGAGGACAGTGCACCATTACCGCATTTTTCATTCTCTTCTTCATCTTCTTCTTCCTCTTCTTATTGCAAGCCTCCGAGATGATGTGCATCCCTCTTCCCCTTTCCACTCTTCCATCACTTTTTTTCTACCCTTATCCTCTCACGGTTCATCGCCGCGAGTTTTCTGAGGAATTTCACTGGAACGTTGCGAACGGCCGCCTTGAACGGTCGCCCGGTCACCACCAACGATGCTGCTTCTCCATATACCGTGTTCTCTTTTATTTTCGATTTTAACGACTTTTCGTTCTGTATCTATTTTACAAACTTTCCAATTTTTCACCCTCTATATCGCATCACGAGATTCATGGTGATAGACAATTTTTATCTCATTTCAGGATCAATTTCTTTCATGAACGACCTATGAATTGCATTTTCAACTTTTTAAATGAAATGTCATTAAAAAAAAAACAATTCTGTCGCATTTCCTCACACAAAACAGTGGCGATATTATTTCGCTCTTTACTGATGTTTAGTATTCATTTATTGTCACCATTTATTCGTCATTATTCTCAGCTCTTTGGCAATACAGTTTTTTTTTTCTTAAGGTTGCAGGGATAACTCAAGTTGTTGAAAATAATTCGGTAGTACAATATAAAAATAAAGAAGCGAATAATTTTACATCTCGTCATATTGGAAAAAAATTGTTGGGTGTCTGCCGCGATTCAAATTCATCGAGCCCTTTCATTAAGGCTCATAACTGACGAATATTAATGCCATTTGGTACACGTTTCAAGAAATCTCAGGACTTTATTCACACGAATTTCGGTAGATAAGCATATGCGCTCGTGAGTGCGAAATGATCACAAGGTTCTCGTTGCCGGAACGAGTGTTTAATATATTATTAACACAGGACAGGAAACCAATCATTGAATATATTTGAAAAATTCGTATATTTCGAAATTCAATATTTTCTTGAAAAGCGAATTCAACAAATTTCGGCACCCACGATTCCTCTAGTTTATTTAAATAAAAAAACAGATTATTTCTAACGTATCTTCGTTTTTTGTTTGTTTTTGTTTTAAGGGCTAGCCAGCCTACTAGTGACATTACTTGTGGTCTCAGTCCGTGGAGCTCCAACGACGATGAGTCTCGAAAGTAGACGATTGAGTTCCCCACCGAAATGGGTAAATCCTTGTGGTCTTGCCGCTGAGGATTTTGCCGGAGATTTGGACGTTGTACAGCTTAGAGACGAGCAGCTTCTTCGACAGGTTGTGGTCCAGGCGAAAACTGCCCTCAATCACGCACAGCTCTTTCGAGATGATTACGTGAGTACATTCAACTTCTATGGGTACCAAAATTATTATTCTATCGCTTTCATATATTTCACCATTGAACGAATTGGACGAGAAGATAAACTTGTTTTTTTTTTCTCATGAGGATTTCGCCTCATTATTAAAAGACTAATCATTCGGACACAAAAAACTAAACGTTAGAGAAACTCATTGCACGACATTTGTCAAGCTTAGACTTCATTCGGAGTTTTTAACCAACAACAATCGATTACCGGGTCCAGCGACTTTTTTTTATAGTAGATCTGAAAATGCGTGCGCGATCGATAACATGAGAATGCGATAATGTGGGCTTGTGTTAGGAAAATAAAAAATAAAAAAGAGAGAGAGAGAGTATCTTCTCGACCTGTTCGCTGTGTGGAGTAAGGCGAGACGAACTGCCGGACGGAAGACGCTTATGGCAGGTTACTTCCGGTCGACGATGATCGTATATCCACGTGTAGTATCGATTTCTTAGATCCGAATAAAGAGATCAAGTCCATCAATCGACAATGGGTTCATTTACGAAATATGATACAAGTTTGTTTCTCGTCGCGGCTACTGTTGCTTCTAAAGTAATGAAATTACTTTAATTCAACCACGACTACAGTACTTTCATATTTTATATCTCAATAATGCCGAACCGATTAAATCTCTGTTATTTGACCCTTTTTTTCTATAAACTCAAAATCAATTTGCTCTTAAAAACACGTTTCATGAGTCTCCGATGTTTAATTTTCAAAAACTTGGATACGTAGCTTGCGGAATAATCGAATAATTGTAGTTTTTCTATCTTATAGGAACGTTAAAATGTATAAGCTTTTGAGACAAACGTCCAATATGAAGTTTAGAGCTAGAGAAATAATCACTTCTTTCATTTTTTATACACGAACTTCATGTTATCGTATCTCCGAAAAAAAGCGACCAAAATTCTTGATATTTCGACAAAAACTTCGCTGTATGTTTATTTGTAATTGAGAACAAATAGAAAAAATTCTGTGGCGAAGTTTCGGACTCATACCTTCTTTATCGTCAATCTTTGATTGCCGATATCTCGAGTACAAGGCGGTGGTTCCTTATGAAGTTTTAACCGTAGTACTGTAATCGTACCTTTAGCGCGTCGTCAATATTTTGGAAAATCTGGACAAAAAAATTTCGATGGGACGATTGCGATTGCGAAAGGTCTTCATTCAACGATTTAATAAAACTTGAATTTTTTTACAGTCAATACCAATAATAATAGAAATAAAAATAAAAATAATAATAGTTTCCGGTCATTACACCCTGTTATCTGATGATATTCAACATTTTTGCGGCAACCTCATGTAAAAATTTTGAGAATTTCAAGAGTCCGAAAAAAGAAAATTGAATGGTGTGATCGGAAGTTGATTAATTTTCAGTTCCAAAATGGGTGGGAGATAAATAAAAGTAAATGATCGTGAAATATTACGTTACATCCGCCGGGGTCTTTCCGCGATGTGAATCGCCCTACGTGAAAGAACGTAGTACTTTTACCAATACCAAACAAATGTGTGTACGTATAAGAATATTTATACACAGTTGAAACACGTGCCGCGATATGAGGTTTAACTCGCGAACGTCTCTCACATACTACTTTTCATATGCCACTGGCTACACCAACCATGAGAGCGCCCCAATGAATGTCATTTTTTTTTCTTTACTAAGAAAAAGAAGAAAAGTAGTCACGAGCGAGACGAACTAAACTCGACTTTTTTTTCTCGAAATTTGAATGAGTGACTGGAGAAGGACTGTCAGTCTTTTCATCGACGACGTAAAGTATTAGATCGTAAGATTTTTATCGAGGACGCGGATAAGACGTTTAAACTTGCATGCAAATCAAAAAAATATTGAAAAACGGTTCTTAAGGTACCGGGAAATTAGGGAAGAACTCGTGACGAAAAAAAAGAAGCCAGTTTTACTCTATTTTGTCGTAACCGTTTTCTTGTTCAATTTATTCTCTCGATATGTGCCTTTTTAATCACTTTGCAATCGTTGATTGTGTTTTTTATTTATTACACAAAATATTTTTTCAACGATATTTCATTTATTTGGAAGATTTCCTACGGTACATTGGTACCTTTTTGTGAGCAATGCATCCACGTGTGCAAGTTACGTCATCGCTGCAATGAACCGCGGAGAGAGTCACTCGCCAATGTTTTCAAAGTCAGCGCATAATTCGATATTTTAATAAATGTTGACCGTATAGAATCGCGAGTAATGGCTGGTCAGTGAAAATTATCATATGCAATGATAAATGTAGTAAAAATTAACTGGACGAAAGAGTGATCACTGTAAGAAATATGACGATGACACGTGAGAGTGGTTTCAAGGCATCAGAAGTCTAGGCAAGATTAAGAACGAGGTGACAGAGAAACACACGTATCTGGATACCCCTTAACGGTGTTATCACGAGCGTTATACCGTGGGATAAGCGAGCAGGTGTGTCTTTATCACTCGGAAGGCTACGTCCAGAAAAAACGACACGTTGTCCTATTTTTTTTTGTAGGCAAATCCTGGCTACTGAATCTTTCGCTTCGTTTTTTTGTTCTGGAACATTAACGCCTAATCAGCAGTGATCTGGTTTTTTTTTCTATAATTTATTTTCAAGACCCATTATTAAGAGTCAACGACAATAAACGATTCGATGTTCACTCTTGAAATCTCATTGGATCTTCTTTCATTTTATTGACGAATTTCTATGGACACAGAAAAGTATCGATCACTCATATTATTATTGCATAATTTAAACATCCATTTCCGAGATGAAAAAATGCTCCGTCACGATTATTTTGTACCCTATACTTGTCCTTTGAAAATGAAAAGAAAAAAAAAAAAAAAAAAACATTGCTTCACGCGTCTGCCATAGTGAAACGTGGCTTCCTATAGGTGACATAAAGTTATTCTGGCACGCGTTCGTCAAGGTTGTAAACACCCACTGTTTCGCGCCGGAATTCAGTCGAGGCCCTTCGAGTTGTACGGTACTTCATGCAAGATTGCTTTCATGAATGATGATGTACGTATGGACAGTTGGCGAACTAAAAGGCGTTACCACCTCGATTTACCATGTAAAGTCATGTGGTTTGCACTTTTCTTCTTGAGATTTTTTCGGCAATATATAATATTCACGTGAGAAAGTCTTGAGATATGGAATAATAATAGAACGGACACAGAATATAATAACGTAAACGCAAAAGCGGAAAGAAGGAAGAAGAAAAAAAAAGTGTCTGCGAATATCGGAAGAGGATTCCGATAAATCAGAATCGGAAACGCTTTCGTCTCGACCCCTCTCTATCGCTCTCCCATCGCCTCGGGTATCCCCCCGTACCACACATCGACTGCACTCCGACTGCATACTAAAATGGGACAGACCGGATACCAAATGCTTCGACAACGCTCGTACCCGTGGTCAACTCTTTCTCTGCATAACACACTTTTAGACCAATACCGTCCGACTAACGTTCATTCTACAATAAATCTACACCATATACACATTGTATTGTTGAAACGGAATTTCTGTCATTCAGGAAGATATTTCTGAGTTTTGGGGTTGGAATTAACCCTTTGAATTTTTTCCACCCTTTTTTCAATTTTTTCATTATTATACTACTACTTTAACAACAAATACATGGTTTTTTCGTTCTAAATGGTTTTTTGGATATTGATTAATTGAAATAAAGACGAATAGTCGTTATTTTTATTTCATTGCCATCGATTTTGAAACGTCAAGTTTGTCCATTTGTGGGAGAGAAATTGTGAATTCAGGAGAAAGTGCGGAAGGAATGAGCGTAAGGAAGTTTTTTATTGAATATCTTGTCGTTTTCAGTCCGAAAATGCATTTAGGGACCTTACAACGCAGTTGACATGACTGAAAAGGCAGTAAAGAATAAAAAAAAAATATATTCGACAAAAATTTTCGTCATTGCCAGACAGTAATTGTTACTGTCATAATCGACGTTGAACGACGACGACACAGAACGACGACACATATGAAGTGACTCATATTTTTAATTGTTGTTGATTTATGCTTTATTTGGTTCCTATTTATTCGTTATGAAATGAGCTGCTATGTGTCCTTTACGTAACTTTTTTTTAGCGAATGGCGTCTTTGAGGAAAATTAAAGATTCATTGATAACCTTCTCGTAAAATTTCAATCTGGAATGATTTAATTTTTGGGTTTTTCTCACAGTTTATGATTACGATGAAACGTTATGATAATCGTTATCAATGTTAACGACGTGATAATCATACGGAAGTGATTCTTATATTGTGATTTATTTCAATTTTTATTTCTTTCTATGTTTGCTGAGCAGATAAAACGAACGTTCAGCACAGACTTCGAGGTCATGCGTACCAATTGGAAGAACAATCACTACGATTGGTTGCCAGGCCCAAATGAAATCCCCAAACAACTCGGTGACCATCTGGACTCGGAGTATCTCCAAAAGCTTGAAATTCGTTTGGTAAGTTTCTTACTCTGATAGAAAATAATTAATCGAATACGTTCATTTATTATTTTAATTTACTTAATTTTTTTTTTACTTTTTTCTTTTTTCTGGATACAGCTTGACACTGCACTGCTCGATGCATACGAATACATGCAAAGGTACGCAGTTGGGCTCGAGCAAATTGTCTGGGATCAGGAAGACCATCGTTTGGAGTTTCGCAAGCAGTTCAAAGACACTGAATTCAACCTGCGAACGGTAAGTCTCCCTTTTTATGATTTCCCGATACCATACTCGGTTTTAAGTTTGAATGATTGGTTTGAATCGTTGAAAAAAATTGTTCAATTCCCACATTCATAGTTTTTTCAACCCTTCGTCAACACACTGGGTCCTTTCGACCCGGGTTAATTCTTCGTATCAGTTATTCGTACTCCAGAAACATTTCCGAGGATCCACATCTACCCTTTTTTCATTTGCAAAATGAACCAAGTTCGCTTGTGAAAATACACTTAAGAAAAATGTAAAAAATTATGATTTTTCAAAAGTTAAATACTCGCTTTTCTAAATGTCAAATTTTCCAATAATTTTTCAATACAATTACATTTGATATTTTCAATGAAAACCGATCGAAAGGCTGTTAATAACGTGCGAATAAAGTAAGTTCCGGGTCAAATTGACCCGCTGCGCCGAACGAAGAACTAACTATTTTGATGTCTGAGATAATTCAATAAAATTGATCGGCCCCCCAACTTCTGAGTTTATATGTTTTTGGGAGAATCATCTGAGATAAATGAAAAGTTAAAGACCACAGAAAAATCAGTGAATAAAAATCTTCTCTGACCAGATTGTTGTGTTTGGCATGTTGCAGGTTCTGTGCGAGTTGCAAGTGGCGTTGGTTGAGCGTGGCGTAACACCGCGGCCAGACATAACACGTGACGCGATGTCAAGCGAGTACAGAGACATGTCAGGATCAGAAACTTATCGGAATCTTCGTGATTGGCTGATATTTCGTGACTATATGAATGGTCTCGAATACATAGTTCAAGTATTCGAGCATTTGCGGCGTAGTTTGGAGTCCTGAGGATGGCTTGGTGGAGGCCGGCGACGAGCAACCAAGCGACGACTCACTCATCTCATAAGAAAACCGATACCTCGTCTGGAGTCCCTCCTTTCGTAGATATGCACTTTGTCAAAAGCATTCATAGAAACTCACACACTCACTAATATTTATATACACAAATATATGTTTGACATTGGCATAAAATGATGTACATATCGGCGGATACTTATCAGGCGATGATAAAACAAGCAGAATAATGGAAACGTTGAATTTTCCACATTTATCCTGAGCTCTCAACATCTTTGTGGACGTAATTCGCTTCTAAAATTCTCCAGTGAAGATGACACATTTCTTTGATACGCTTGCCAACGTATACAATCGAAAGCCAGACACCAGGAGATCGTTAAATGCAAACAAAAAGTCATTTCACAAAACGACAAGGATCTGCTACAGAATCAACGATGAAGCATCCAATTTCTTCACTCATAAATTCCACACATTTCCACTCCACTGATTAACTTCGATTTCCACGTGATTACGTTGACAAGCGATTTTCACGCGAGGCTCAGTTACGAAAAGGCCTTTCCAATCAAGTCTTTTTCACAAACGGACCGCCCCGATTATTGACATCGTAACAAGTGTCATTTGGCAGCTAAGAAATCATCAGTGGAGGGTTTTCGGTGTAAATTGTTGCAGTACGAATATCAGCACGTTCACTTGCATGGGAAAGTACTTGTCAAGTGTTCACTTGACATCTACATCGTATAAAATTGCCAATGTTTTCGCGCAACTTCTCTGTTCAACGACACCTGGGAACCGGAAATGTACACAAATACCTGTGGACGTAGATGTATGTTTATATGGACATAAACATTCATGCACATATGTGGACATATGTAAACACACACAGATTCGTAAATGAGTGAGAGAAAAAAAACGACGTTAATGGGCGAAGAATAAAAAGGAAAAGAAGTCTAGGAGAATGGAGGAAAAGAGAAGAGTGAGATGGAACGTGAAAGGAGTCGTTCGACAGGAGCCCCGCCGGCTTTTGCCGCCTTTGTCATTTTCTGTGCCGGAAAGTTTTTAAAACGGACGGTCTATCTATATATATTTATATAAACATATATATATATGAATACACACGTAAACGTACATCTTGAAGAATACAAGCACACGCGCCGAATCCGACGATCCAGCATGAAAATAATAATAATAATAATAATTCAACACGCTCGAAGCTTCGTCCACGTAAGTTTCAAGAGTTCCAAATGCATGTGAACAGAAGATAAGAAAAATTGATGCAAAAATACTTGGTGCAATCGTTCCATTGACATTTCGAGGCAAAAAAAACGCATTAAGCACTTCGTTAGTAGAGAAAAATTGATGGTTTATGTACTCTTTTTTTTTTTTTACGAGGGTCAATCGAGCGACGAAAGTTTTGGTCCGAGAAACTATGAGCCAAGATTTTTCATTATCCTCTTTAGCATATCGATAAATGTACAGTGTTTTTTTCTATTCAATCGTCATTTTGTAAAATGGAATTAACATGCGTCAGAGCTCTCATTCACAACTACGTTTGAATCGTCGCGGAACGTAGAATTTTCATGCAAATTTTAGTAATGAGATGAAATAATTAAAATAATGTGGAGTTAAGTGAAAAATAGAAAACTTGTGCGTAGCAAAGGAGTTTTTGTAGGTTTCTAAAGTCGAGCCCAGTTTTTTTGTTTTTATTTGAAGTTTATTGAGACACACAGACACACACGTATTTAATGAAGTGTATGACAAAAACGAAGCAATTTAAACTCGCAATATGTCGTAACTTGAGGGAAAAGGCGAGATGAGACCGAGTGGTTCGAACGCGAGGAATTTTGCAAAAACAAAATCGTTGTCCGAGTGCAATACACGAATACGTACGCGTGAAAATGATTAAGAAAGAGATAAAAAAGGGGAAAAAATTCATAGAAATGAAAAAGACACGAATTTAATAATCCTAATTAATATTTATTACCTAACATTAATACCATTGCCGTATTTATTCAGATTATTTATTTTATTTTTATAAAGGCTTTATACGCTCGACTATATTTAATCTAAATGTTGGATATAAACAATATAAATAAACAAAAAGTCGAAGGAATAGACGTCGCCTGAGCAAATGCGCGACGCCGAAGATATATTTGTAAGCTTAAAATATTAAAATAGTGACAAATTCTTTCACGAACGCACGTCGGAAGTCATACTACCGAAATGATCTCCAATGCCACCAATCCGGCCTGACAAGATTGATTCCTTAATGTATTTTTTAAAAGTATCGTTTTATCGAAAAGAGATCGACATTATTATTTTTATAATCATTATTTTCATTTTTTTACATTCGTCATTACGAGATCTAGGGATTTAGTTTATTGCGCGAATCACCATTAATGGACGGAGAGTCTCCATTTTTATTTCTGTACTTGACATTTTTTTTTTATTATTCTTTCATAGACTGTTTATTATGAGGAGTGACCAGAACCGTTTTGTTACTTAAAAATCATTTCATTAAGATTGACGTTTCATCTTCCATTGAGGATTATCAATCGTGGTATTAAAAAACGTATTTACAAATATATTTTTAATATGATGATTGAAATTTGGGGATCTCGGAGAGGCTTCCGACACTCGTGAATCTCGAATTTAGCGAATGTCTGTTAAGACGTAGGGAAATCTTTCTAATCGACTGACTATTGTCAATAGTTATTTTTTTTTTTTTTTTCGTTTTTTTAATTTTAAACCTCTGCCGCACACCCGAGATTTTCGATGAATCCGAAGCATTTCCGTGACGTCCTCGGAGACCGGTTTGAAGGAAACCCGAAAATTTGATGAATTGTTTTGATTTTGTATCTATTTTTTTTTTTTTTTTTCGTATTTTTAGTATTTGTTTTTGTTTTTGATGATTATACAGGACTATAGTGATCGCGTAATCGCCAATATTTCACTCTTAAACGAAGGTCTTCGAACCGGTCGACGGATTACTAATTATATTAGATTATTTAAACGCTGTAGCGGCAGCCCACGAGCTTATTTGTAGATAATTAACTTATAAACTAGTGAACAAAGTTCATTGAACTCGTGTCGATAAAATCAAGTGTCTATACAATTTAAAATGCATTACATCTTTGTAGCGCACATCGAATGATACATTTTTTAAATAATGCAACGATGAAAATACAAGAAGAATTAAAAACGAAAAGAAAAAAAAAAAAAGAAAAAAATCTTAGTAACAACGAAAACAACAATCGGGCGCGTCCGTGTAACGCGTCCTTCATCGTATCATCGCGTCTGTGATATGCATGTTATCTTTCAAATCTCTTTTATTCGTCCTTCCATAAAACTGAACATCGTTCTAGAGAGAAAAAAAAAAGAATTATTTTTCAAAAATTACACAAAATATAAAAATGTAATCTGGATATGTTCGAAAATATTGTAACCTCGTAGTTTATTATGCAATCATCATTTTTTTTTTTTTTTTTTTTTTTTTTCATCAGTCAGTGCTTAATATAACGATACATGATATATTTCCTTCGTTTCCCAATCATTCGAGCAAAACCATCGGCTATCTGACCCTCGATCACCACGATGTTCCTATTGGATAGCTGGTTGCGATTTCAATGTATACATAGTGTATTTAACGAAGAAAATTATTTATAAATTCTATGATTTTCGTCTCAAAAGAAGAAACAAATGTTACATCTTTATAAATGTGCAAAACAAAAAAGAAATATTATGACGTCGTAATTTATTTATCTGGATGATTTTTAGTGCATTTTTTTGACAATCTACACCGTTTTTAGGAAATTAAATACAAAATTCCAGGTGTCTATTTCCAATCGACTAACTGGTTGAACAAAAGCTCTAGAAATTTCAATAAAAAAATGAGGTTATGAGGTCACAACGAGAAGCATTGGAACATTTGAACTTTCATTCAAAACGTAATACTTCAGAAGGCTGTCAGAATTTGATGAAGAACAGTTGAATTTCACGTCGATATAATATCAACCGCAGGTGACCCGTAGCCTCGTTTTCTTTTTGAAAATAATCACTGTTATTACGCAATATTATAAACACAGATAGATGCGAATTATCATATTAAACAATAACGATATAAAAACAAAAAGAAAATAAAATGTACTATCGGCACCATCAATGGAGATAAATATAACACTGTACGAGAAAGAAAAAAAAAACAAAAGAGTGTATGTGTCAGAAAAAAAAAAAAAAACAGAACACCAGCACGAGAAATCTGCGATGATACATGGAATCTAAACGAAAAAGTTTGAAAAAATTATTGTAAATGTATGTTGATATATAGCGTGTATATCGAACGGCCCCGTCCCACAGAATTCCCACTGTGTTGTATAATATTAAACCAAAGATCGTTCAATATCGGAACATTAATATGTTGTTAGTATTTTTTTTTTTACACCTTTCCGCAATCCTATTTATTTTTATATTTTTGTTAATTCCTGCATTGGATATACACGGTAAGGATTTCAAGACGGTCGGACCATGCGCGATGATGAGCAGTAAGAAAAAAAAAAGGAATGAAAGAGACCATGGCGTGTTCAGGTGAGTCCCGCACGGCGCTCTGGGTCCCTCGATGTTTGAGAGGAAACGGGTAAAGTGACACGATCAACGAGAACCATGAGGTAGAGATGCTTTGGGTTCCGAGCCGCCATGTTTACTCACGCTGTTAGCTCGTTGTCATCGCCCTCCGATCCTATACACGACCGCTTGCTCTTCTTGTACGACTCTCGTTAATGTTCATCTCGCGCTCATATCTTTTCTCCGGTACACACCGCATCCTCTCTAGTCTCTCGAAAATGCCTTGGAATGCGTCGTCTATAAGTCTGTTGACGTTCTTGCCATGTACATATGTATAATAGGGGTTCTTGCCATCTCTCTTTCTCCCTTTTTCCCTCTGTCTCAAGTCAGTTCAACTTTTTTTATCCTTATCTTCTTTTGCACCATCAGAATATTTCAGCATCTGAGTTAGTAAGTCCATTTCAACGTCGTTCGGGAGGTGTCAATGTTTCACGAACCCATTAAGATCGTTAGCTGTGTCCTCATCTTCCTCAATTAGATAAAAATATTATTTATATACCCACCGTATCAAAAGGTGTACGCACCAGGTCTATTGTTCGATTGTGAGGATAAATCGTCAGAGCGATATCTTCAAAGACACTACAAAAGCGATAACCACCGAGGGTTTTGATTGTTGGTATCGGTAGTTGTGCTGCGCAAGTTCTCTCATTCTCTCCTTTTTATTTATATACAGACTAGAAAAAGATAAGGAGAAGAGGGGCTTACAGAGTCAACGGTTAGATCTCATGGGCAGAGGTATGAATGAGTCGTGAGAAAAAGATTCACTGGGTTAGGAAGAGTGAGACCGAATCTATTCGAATGGACTATTTCGAATGGATTTGGAGAATGAAAGACGGTGAACAGAAATTGGTTTTACTATTGCAACCTCTATGGGCATCAACGGTTTTCGTTGGGAAAACTTTCCAGATCACGTTTTATATATTTAGGGAAAAGATACGACAAATCTGCCGTGTCTTCCATTATTTGCCTTTATCTTCACCCTTCTGCTGTTACTTCGTCCTCCATTGCTTTCGTTGGCGGCACCGTCTGTAGTGATCTTTTTTGGCAAAGAAATACATACACTTCTGAGGTCCGTCGGCGTGTGCATATTCTCGCGTGAATTTGTCCAGGTCCTGGGCCTGGGCGAACACTGCGGCTCTCTTTAGTTCACAATGAAAGGGAAGGATAGGAATCTGGTCTAAAAAATTCTGGTCGTAATTAGGACAGTATACCCGCATAAAACTCGCACTCCTCGACAACATAACAAAACTGAGCTACACATCCGTCATCTTATAATATGTATATGAGCATACATGTCGGTCATATGCGGAGGCATTACGGTTCAACTGCTAAACCACACGAAAGGACACAATTCACAGCGTTCTAAAAGTGTTGAATACCTTTGATGATGTCCTTTTGTTTCCTAATCATTCAAATGAGAGTTCTGCGATCGTCTTAAGACACTGAAATGATCGAGCATCAGAGAATCTCTTCCGCTGCTACATATCCATTTCGTTCGATTCACATACTTCGTACCAACTCCGAACTGAGATCCTTGCGACCCACCAGTACCCCTTGCCCGCGACCTATCGTGCACTCGCGGGCTGCTCGATTGTCCTCACTACATTCCACAGAAAAGTGTTCAGCTCCCTCCCCCGCTGCGCAAAGAAAACGAGCTGGAAATAGACCCCAAAGGAGCCGAAGAATGCGCTGGGACAATAGAGCCCTCTTGGTCACGCTTCTCCCTGGGATCCTCCTTGCTCAACAGTGGAGTTCTTCGCGAAAAGGATATTGCAACTAAATTCGGCTCTACGTACTTGCATCAAATGAAAATTCACCTGTACTTCCGATAGTTGAACTTGCAGCTTTCGAGATCCACGAATGCGTTCATTCCTCTTTTTCTTGCATCCACCAAGTTTATAACTTTTTAGAAGTTTCTACTTAAAAATTAAGCTGTTCAGATATTCATATGATGTTCCATTAATGTCAAGAAAACGGATGGATGCAATTAATCCACTCCCTCTGTAGGCTTTTGATTAAGAAATTATCATGAAAGATTAAAAAATTATCATGTTATCAGAATTAATCATTGAGAATTGTCTTTTACACTGATTTAGTAAAGTTAATAAACGTTACAGTGATAACGACTTTTCAATTTTCCTCTAACTCCTAGCTCTGCATTTTTTCAGGGTTTAAGACCGCTGTAATCACTAGGATGGATATTCGTCCGCTGTGTATCTGGTTCGTTGCGAGGGAGGGAGAAACAAAGGCATCGGAGCCACGAGTGAAGGATATGGCACGAGCAGAGACGCCCTTAACTGCCGCTGATTAAGGGGCGTCGACGGGTTGGTAGTTACTACAGACGAAAGCGCGTATCTCGTCACATCCTCACATAGCGACTCATTGAAAATGAACCGCCGTCTCTCAAGGTATACACTACACTAATACGTTCACATGCACAACACACCAGTTGCTTTCAACTTGAAACTCGTGGTAGAACTCACACCAGCATATCCGAAGGCTAGTCGGTTGGAAGGCGGAGAGTGTGCACCTCATCCTACCTTCCCCTCCTTCAAGCAGCGTAGATTTATTTCACGACTAATTTTGGCTTGTTAGCCGACACAGGATTGGAGTCCTCGGGAGCTATAGGTCCATGTATATATACAAGCAACGGCGTCAGGCTGCCAGCTTGTGTTTGTCTTTTGGGTGAGCTTTGGACGTGATCCTGTGATTCTCTTCGGGTGAGAGCCCTACATACACATCGTTCCCTCGACGAGAGCTGTTTTAACGGGCCATAATGGGCCGCGCGCTAACCATCTCACCGAAAGTGAGATACGAGCTCGAAATACATGCAGATATATATCTCTATCTATATTGTATAAATATCTGGCTCGTACGATCGTGTACAGGAATTTCCTCCGGATTGACGGAGAGGGGGAGAGAGAAAGAGAGAAAGAAAGTGTTAGGGATCACTGTTGTGGGGTAGAAATTTCATGCTGTCGGCACAATCGAATATTTAGTGATTTCTTTTGAGTTTGTTTGCAATTGGGTCTTGTGTGGGTTATGACGCAGAGGTTCGTAGTGTTCGAGCCATATGAATCTCTGGTATACACATGTATGTACCGAATCAGAAATCTCGTTCCACCGGATCGTCCTTCAGAGAAAAGCGGAGCTGTTCGTGGGAACCGCGGTGCGACTTCCCAGAAGTGGTATCCACGTTGGAGACATGGTGGCTTCTTTGGCTCTGCATTTTCTTCTTGGATTCAGGGGGTTCGTATCGCCATCGTCGTATAGTGGTCCTTTCGCTTTTTCGATCTCTCTGCCCGACTGGCAAGTTAAAAAAAATATTTATATGGGAGTCTTCCAGAGATGCCCTTTCAGTTGGCCTGGAGAGTGCAATATGGAAATTTGGTTGAGAAGGGAGATGCCATTCGCGACGCTTACTTTGCTCAGGTTTTGCAGATTCGATATTGCAGTGCATTTTTTCATGTGCAATCAAATGACCATTTTTAATATCGTTTAACAGTTGCCAATACTATGTGCCAAGGTTCTATCAAAATTTGTACTCTACGTAAATGATATTAAGGAAATAATCTTCAGTTTGCAATAGCAGTGAGAATGTCTTGCGTAACTATACATCAGAGTACATATTGAAAATCGCAATTGTAGTAGACACGACATATTAAGTTTTCGGACAGCTGTTTCCAGCCAATGAGATGCATTTTGTCAGGAGATAAACGAGCTGCGGCGATGGGAGGAGTACCGATTGCAACGAAACACACGAACACTTTTAACGGCTAATTGCGAGAGATAATACGAGGCGGAGCATATATGCGAAAGGACCTAAAGAACTGGTATTCAGTGTCTCTGGCCGTCTTCGTATCGCTTCTCTCGCAAAATGCATGGGAACCCACTGAAGTCACCTGACCGATTCCTCTTCCTCTGTATATTCTCATACCGCACACCAATATACATAGTCATTTTAATTTTATTCTACATTTTTTGTAAAGCCTCGAACAATTTACGTGTGAAACAATTCGAAGGGGATCGTAAAGTTAAAAAGTTCACGCCGACTGTCCGCTCGCCAGGTTTCTCTATTTCGGTGGGAATGGAACGATCGTCGCAGCCAGATTATTTCAGCAGTAGGAGCTGGACATTAGTTAAGGACATTGATTCGCGATATAAGCTATAAGTTGCATAAAAGGCAATCAACACGGTTGAATGTGCGTCTATAATGCCGCACGATGACGTTTACTACACACATGTGTGCTCGGCAAAGTGTGGCTTCAGAGTGAACTTAAGTGGTGCGAAACCATTAGCAACTTGTAATCTTAATAGTGTAGTCCCGCGGCCTAAGTCTTGTTTCGGATCATTTGGTTCTGGTTTGACACATTCGTTGTTCTGTTTTAGTCTCTTTGTAGAATTTTGGGGAAGTGTTTGACATTCAAGAGTGCAAAGGATTGGTGGATATCACGTAGAAATGCCAGGTATCAATCCTACACCATGTCCTCGAGAAGGTACTTCGGAAGTGTTTGGCCTCGGGAAGTCTGGAGTCCGTTACAGCTATGCATGTGTTATTCCTTCTGCTGCTGAATGCTGCTGTATAGCTCCTGGTGGTTTTTCAGCTCGTGTGCCATTACGATCGTTATAGATCTCGCAGTTAAGAGAGACCCTTACGCGAAGCGTCTCTGGCAAGTTGACCATCGCGATCCATGCGAATAAGACTAGTCTGTGCAAAGCTTCAGGAACAATGATTCCACATGTATCGTATGTGTATAAGCAAAGAGCGTGTAAGTGCTGTACAACAACACGAACAATATAAGGTGTTGTAGTGTAGGAGCTCGAAGATTTCCAAGACGAGCGAAGTGGCGAGCACTGTGGTGCGCTTGGTGTTCGCAAAAGGTTTTGTTAGCCTGAGAGAGAAGCGCCAACAACGCGACGAGGTCGCGACATCGTGACCACCGCCAGCCACTGATTTACATATTGTCCACCGTTGAGCATAAGCGCGCGCCGTTTCTCTCTTTCGTATATAGCTCTTTGTTTTGGAATGTCGGGACCAGAGGAAGATCGTCGGAGTTTGCTCTTGCCGCTGCTGGTGCTCCGGTGCTACAAGAGAATGTTCGACGTCGTTCGTAATAGCATTGGGAGAGAAAGATTCAGACCTACGGGACACGTATATACTCTCCGTGGTCCTCTGTCGTTTGGACCATTCGAGAACCACCAACGTCGATCTCTTGCCGCCCTGGAGTTTGCTCGCGCGCGCGTTCTTTACATATACCACTTACATTGCCTATTATCCGCTGAAAATTTTTCTTCATTCGAAGTCTAAAGACTAAACTTTAACTTCAATCCAACGGCATATGGTGCTTTCTAGACAAATTTCCCAATTCCTCTATTTCACAAGGTGAAAAGTCACAATTTTATGAGAGATAAAAAAGTTTGTGTTATATCAATGTCAACCTTGGTTCTTCGTTTACCGAAAAGCTATAAATTCTTGCATTCAAATAAACAAGTTGCCGTGTACCTGATTAAAAAATGGGTCGGACCGCGGTCGAGACCGAAAGGCTTACAACTCGTCTCCTTTTTGAAAACGTTGCGGCGGAAATGCTTCTCATAGTTTAACGATTGATGGAGGGGAGTGATACAAGAAAGCGATTTCATCCAGAGTCCACCGTACTGTTAGCTTCAAGAGGTTCATCCGCGTGCCTCACACCGCAACAACATTTTCAGCTATAGTTTTCAAAGCACGCGCTTCTCTTATGTATGCTGTAATAATTTCGTGTCGAAAGTAACACGCGTGAGCTACAAAAGAAGGAACAAAAAGGAAAAAAAAAATACACAAAAAGTTAAAAACTCGTGGCTAACACGTTTTAGGCACAAGACGCATATACGTAAACGTATTTGGTTTCTGTGGAGACTGAGAAGTTCTCACGTCGATATGAAAGGATGACACATGGAATTTACCAGGTCACCATGGACGCGGCTTACATTATGTGCACGGATCACTTACATACCCTCAAAAATACATGCGTAAATAGTGAAATAAAAAAATTCAGGGATAACCTCAGGCTAACATATATGTATCGAATTTTCATGAGGCTAAGTTTGCTGAGAGAATTTAAAAACATATAGATATGTATGTAAATATATGTATTTATATGAGACAAATAAAAATGCGTGTATGTGCGATACACATGTAGGAGCCGGTTGGCAAACCACAAAGAGAACACGCGTTGAATCGAGAGACCTCTCGGGTGAAAGAGCGGATTTAAGCAAGGCGAGGACCGCCCGAGTCTCCTCCGCGTCGTTCGATGTTATCCAACCAAGAACGCGTCGCTCTCCTCTCGCCTTCTTTGTCCCCAGCATGCAAGGAAAGCCTATTTTGCCACGTTCTCTGTTTCTGTCTTTCACGCTCGGCGTCGTTTGTAGGATCATCATCCGCTCCTCCATACAGACCATGTTTTCGCGGTGTATTCCCACTCTTGTCTCGTTCCTGGTCAGTATATATAGTACTAGGCTCGATTCCAGCGGTGCCGACCGCAGCCAGGGCACGAGACTCATGCTGATGCCTTGTTAACATCTACGAAACGACCGTCAGGAATCCGAAAGAGCATGTCGTATTAGAACCTGGGGGCCCACCGAGTTTTGAACTCTCCTCTCGCTTTTACTCGCGGGATATAGCGCTCGTTTCTCAACACGCGGTTTCTCTCGGTGTTCAATGGGACGCCGATTCAAACGGGATCCCCGTGCCTCTCGGTTCCCCTGTTCCACCCTCACCGGTTCTCAAACATATACGCGGTAGTTTATTTTTTGTCGATGATCGGTTCCTTGTATACTGTTCTTTCTGCTTTTTTTTTCTTTGCTGGCTCTCGTGTTTTACAAGAAAAAAAGCTATCTGCGTGTTACGATCGATCGTGTTAAAATCATCATTCTTTTGTTCGAATGTCATGCAGTGGCGAAGTAACGGAAGCAGACACACTTGCGAAAAGTATACTCGAATATAGAGTCTACATTCGTACTATATAATAGCGAGATTGGGACCAAATAAGAAAGATGCCGGTTAGCCACACTACCTAACGACGCGAACCTCATCTTCGTCGTCGTTCATCTCGAGGGACGAAATTATAGCCTGGGAAAAAATGTAGCGGGTGACGGGTGATGCTCGTCGCAGCGGGTAGCCAACGATCCTTAAGATATAAGTATTTTGCGAGAATATTCACGCGAACGCGAGGGATTTAGAATAGCATGCACGTATAGTTAGGAATGAGAGGGCGATATAAAGACCGAAAACTTTCTGTCGGCGGGATGAAACGGGATCACCCGTACGTGGGAAAGTGCGAGGTACAACCCTGGGGGGTCTTCGAGTTCTTTTCTTTCCTGTCCATAAATTTTGTTCTTATTCTCATCTTCAAGCTCTTGTGTTTTCGAAGGTCTTATACTTGGTTTGTCACGTTCCCCCAATTCGCACGGTAACGCAAATATGCGCGAATCTAGAACTGGCTTCATTAGTCATCGGGCTGCGCGTTTTCCACATTTTCCGGTTTTCTACTTTGGATACGTCCTCTAAACTTCATTGTGATTTTCTACACTTAGCACCTTATTTATTTTTGTCTTGGTCAAATGATCTTGATGGTGTACTCGTGGCCAATAAGTGGAGAAATGATAAGCCGTCATTTCACATCTGATTTGTTACGGCCACGTTGATCGTTAGGTCAGATCAAGCAACACCGAAAATATATTCTCCTCTCGACACGTCCAATTTCTCGCGGACACGCCAAAAAATTCTTTACCGATCCATGGAGGGTCAGGTCTGTTGGGTTCTCCGGTCCACCCGCTATTAATGCGTACGTATTTGTATCCCAGGGTCTCCGATTACCAAAACGAGCCGGAGAACAGAAAGAGCAGCGGCCGATGGAGGTGAACGCGTCCAGGGCCAACGAGCTATCGTACAGAGTATATAAATATATTATCCGCCATCGTAGTCTCAGCCAGTATTCACTATACCAAAATACGATACGGGACCACCGACGATAGTCGCAGAAAGATTGCTTTAATTTTTCCGACACCCGCGTCAAATATATCACCATACGAGCGATAATATATTAACTGGATGGGGAGGAGCGAGGGACGGGTTACCTCTACCGTTCGCTAAACTTAAGAGATGATCAGTTTTTTATACTTCGTGAAGTGAACTTAAAAAAAACCGTGGCAAGTTTTGTGATGGTATTGGAAAAAAGAGTGATGCGCAAAAAGCACATCAGCACCTGTTGTGAAGTCACGAAATCACGAATATTAATGAATGAGGGATAGAATTTTACGATAACACGGTGACGCCTCATGGATGGCCATGTGAACACTCATTTCCAAAGGTGAGAATGTTTTTGTGAACTTTGACCATAATGGTGAGAACGCGAGTCGAGACCTGAGCGATCTCAATCTGCAGCAGTTTGGGTGGCGGGAGAATCTCTTTTCTCGTTAGCCTCCCAGCTCTCCTGAGGACTCTGGCTGTCGTATCATGAAAAAAAAGTAATAGAAATAAAGAAGAAGAGGATGAGAGAAGGACTTGTATTCTACAGCGAATCAGAGAAGAGGAACTGTAAAGAGGTTCCGATCTGAAGACAACGATATCAACTGTGGGCTCAATAAGAGAGCTGGCTACACAGTCCTAACGCCATTGGCAAGCGAGCTCGTGCACGCCGGAGGTCCTCAATGGAGACGCCGGCTCTATACCTCGCTCGTTCTACGTATCTTTCCTCTCTTACTTTCTCCCATTCTGAAGGTGGATCAGAGTGCCGCCGACCAGCTCCATTCACAAATACACCACAATGCCCTTAACTAAGAGATTTTGCCGCGCTCTTCTGGGGCTCCATTGGTAGGTTCTACGGCGTTTAACCAGGAGAAAAGTCTGGCATTGCTGCTGGGTCGTGGGGTTCGAGGGTTCCCGTCGACATCTATTCGTCTCTCGCTCTCTCATTTCTCTCTCTATCTCTCCTTCTTTCTCCCTTACTTACACACTTTGGTAATGTTTCCTCTCTCAAACTGTGGGCTTTTTTTTCAGACCACCGGTAGTCAGGGTGGTTTCGCACGTGTAATATAGTATCTTCGCACGCTTGACGTTGTATGTGTTTGCACACTAAAACACTATTGATATATGTATTACACTTCTACATCGGCTGCATTCGTATTACATGTTGAAAAAAATACCTGCGTGTTAAGATCGGCACGACAAGCTGGCGCCACTTCTATGGCCCTCCGAGTCCAACTCACCCGGCATCGTTCTGTCCTCTTTTCTATACCTGCTGCACCATATCGTCCTTTCTTTTCTTATGACACTCTCTTTCTTCATCTTCTGTAACATAACTAGACCCGTGTCCATGCACCAAATAGAGACAGACTATATTTCTCTGCGCCCACTTTCGAAATTTTTTCATTGTCCTTAAGAGTATTCTACCGTTTCGATCTTCTCTTTTCACTTCTCAAATACGTTATTTTTTAGTTCAAGAATCGATGTGTGTATGTGTTCCTTCGTATCCAATATGAACCTTGACCATCCCATTCGGATTTGGCAACATTCTTCACACACTAAATGCGCAACAATAGCCTTGTTTGGACTGTGATTTAGATATCGGCTCGACGCTTTCCAAGACCACATCAGATCGTTCTGCTGGATCCTACATCCTCGCCAACCCAACCACTACATCCTCCTTTTCTCATCCACGAGCCTCCCCTATCATCTATCTTTCGAATAGGTAGATGAAAAGGCAAGCCTGGGCATTCCTTTTGTATCGCTTTCTTTTCTCCTTCTCACTCTCACACTCTACTCCAACGTGAAATTTTCGTTCTTTCTACGAGCTGCTTCATCCACCGCTCACTACTTCTAGATCTCTTCTTTCTTATCCTGAAGGATCTTGATCCAGGAATTTTCTCTACGTAGCGACATCGACTACTCGCGCGGAAAACTCTAAGAGCCCCTGAAAGTAAAAAACCATTTCTTTTTGAACTTTTAGCCTACTTCCGGCAGAAAATTCTGTTCGGTTATTACTACATTATTGTTTACCACAACACGTATTATGTTTCAATTATAATATGACCGTTATCCTGGAGGATCAAAATCTAGGCTGTATCTCAAAGAGCACAATATCGAGTAGAAGTTTTTAGTTTTCGGATAGCGTACACCTTGAAATAGAAAACGAAATAGAAAACAATGATGAACGGTGACAATGTGGGTGTTAATATTTTATCAGTATGATTGTGCCATGATTCCATATTAAAACATTCCATTTTGATAAATCATTGCGATGGTAGGCGTCTTTTGATTTACCGCATTGCGCGGTAAAATTCGACAATTTCTGGTATTTCAGTAATGGTTTGTTTTCATAACGGCTGATAAGTCACGCTTGGGTTGATTGGCGATGAGCGTACGACAACCATAACAAGTAGCTGCGAAAGAACCCAGCATCATCAAAAGGTTGTGCTCAGTAACGTGGCTGACGACCAGTGGCGTAACGCCACGCCTTCCTGGTTTCACGCCTCTTAAATGTTTCTAGCAGATCTTCTAACATAATCTCCGGTCAAGTAGCGATTTCACGGCTCAATTCACTAAAACGGCGTGCATGTATCTAATTTAGAAGTTTGTTGACAGCTGTCTCATGGATAACCATTATGGTATGTCGAAGATTCAATCATCTGAAGTTTAATTGTTTCGTTTCGTCATCTGAACAGCGTTTCATCAACATAACAAAATATTTATTAAATGTTCTCATACGTCATGCTTGTATACGCGATTGCAATCAAATCAATGTTTAAATTTCCTGGTGTTATATGTTTTATAAAAGAATTAAATACACTGTGAATATTTAATTAGTATAAAATCAATTAGTAAAGGCTCCGTAATGTAACGTTTAAATGAAGTGGATAAATAAAGTGGCTGGCTAACTAAAAAAGCCCTGTGGGACAACAAATAATACTTGAGCAACTTAAAGGTGGCATAGTCCTCTGTAATATGTTGACTGGCAAGCAGATCGTATGCTCAGGCACGTTCAGGCCACACGTACCGTGTAAGTGAACGATCCAGGACCCTATAGAAGGCAACAATGAGCGTGGAAGAACATCGGTGCAAAAGCGCTGGCTAATTGTATGCACGGCTCAGGACAATTGTTTGCAAGAGGCATGAGCAAAGAAGTCACAGGAACGCAGGTTCAACAAGTGAGGACGACAGTCGTAGTCTCGACACTCTTCTGATAGGAAGTCATAATTTCTTGGGTTTAAGGGACAAACATGGTGGATACATATTGCACCAGGGGCGCTATTCATATGCATGTCACTTTTTCGTTACGGCTGTATGTGGTATTCGTAATTCAATATTGTTCTTATGTCAGAACATGACAAGCGATTGATTGAATTTCTTAACCGATGAAATTATTAAGCATTACAAGTGAAGCTATGACTAGAATTTTGAGGGATACATGCACGTAAATCGCTTAGTGGACAAAGATTTTTGAAGGCACTGACAAAAGATAGAAAATGCGTGAGTTAGGGTGTTATAAACTTAAAGACTTTTAGCTAGTCGTCTGCCAGGGAGTTACTAGTCCATGTAAAGAAGGCACTCCATCAAAATCGCATCTGGCAGTTGAGGAAGGCGGATTGCGGAGAGTATTGTCGACTCGGCTGCATTGTTGCCAACAGCTCAAAGTCAAGTGCCGCCAAAGTGTTGGTGAAGACTAAGAGCTGGAAAAAAAAGGACAGGACGGAAGGGCAGGGGGTCTCTCATCCCGGACTTTTCTCTACGTCTTGCTACAAACTATATAGAGAAAGATAGATTTCACACGCATTCCCAAAGTGCTGCAGAACGATCGGTAGATCACTCGAGTACACTTCCTGGACCGATGGTCCATTGTCATGTACCATTCATTCCGCTCGTTCAGATGCTGCTACCTCCAGCAACGTGTATTCTACTCAGCCGGTGTGGAGGGCCCCACACGGTGATCCCGAAGGAACGAAGAATTGACCCATCCCCCATCCCTACCTCAGACGTGAACCGATTCTTTTCTCTCCATAAGTATATAGCACGCCCAGCGTCTTCTTCTTTTTCTTCTACGGGATGCTTTACCTGCATAAACGAATTGAAACGGGGCGTTTTAATGCTGTGTACATATATTGACTACAACGTCGCACGAGGCACAATTCACCTTTCGAAAGTTGGCTCCGGTCTACATTGTCACTAGAGTATAGAAAAAAAGAGAGGGTGAGCAAGGTTTTACTTTATGACCATTCACTTATGACTCCAGCGACATGCTTGTTATGATTTGTCTACGCGAAACCTGTTGAACTAAAATGTAGCATGGCAATTACATCATAACTTGACTACAAAACATATAGTGAACGATTTAAAGACATAAGTGAATTCTTTAGAAACAGTTATAACAAAGGGTGCGAAGTTCTCGTTGTGTACATATTAGTATAATAATAATATTGTGGCAGGTAAGCTGATGCATGATCGGTCTATGCTTACGTCTGTATGAAGTTTCTATAGGACTATACAACAAATAATTCGAATGAATCATCATCATTCTTATAGAACCTTGAATAAGATCCGTATCGAGTGTAAGAGAGCAGTGAGGAAAAAGAGGGTCGTTCGAGCGGCATTTTAGAATCGAAGCTTCCAATAAAGGTTCTTACACTACATCCTTTGCTAAACGTCGCATGCAATGTGCCTGTCTCACTGGATCTGCTGATCAGAGGACTCGGCAAAGCCGTCAAAGCCGACAAATATTTAGGGTAGCAGAGGCGTCAAGATTTCGTTCAATTCATTCAAGTTTTCGCAGCGTTCATAGCTCTGTGGCGTATACAGCAGGCGGGTGAGAGGGCCAGAGAAAGAGAGAGAGATAGAGAGGTAACAAAGGGGTGGATTAAGATAACTGTAGGCGTGAGACCCCCTAATGAAATCACAAGAGAGGAACTGGCAGCCAATTAGCGTGAGAATGTCGACGAGGGATGGCTGTATGACGCAATGGGTTCCTGCCCCTCTCTTGTCTGTGGATCTTCACCTCCTTATGGCTTCTCATTTATGCTTATAGTCTCTATCATATTGGGTCTACCTGAGCAAGCCTAGAGGCAACGATGGTGGCTGTGGCGAAGCTAGAATGCCGAGCAGACAGCGTTTCTTCAGGCTGCGAAGGTTAGATCCTCACCCATCCTCATGTCGTTCATCAGCCTGCATTAGGCTATACTCAAACTACCTAAGACACTACTGCTGCTTATGTACGGAAACTATTGAGTTGTCGGCACGCGGGGCCCATCCAACGAGCCTACAACCGAAGAGTAGGACGAACAACAAATACCGAAACCTCGTGAAACACGATCGGACATGGATGAACACCAACACGCCAACAAACATAAGAAGAATAAGGAGGGAAACGAAGATAGGCTCGCGCGTTTCTTTGCCCAAGGGGCCGGGGGCCGGTGTGTCGAACAAGTTCTTTTCGTTCCTAGTTCCTTCTATGTCTTTGTATCTTCCATAAAACTGCCCAGTTCAAACTCATTTATACCTATATGCTCGTTGGCCTTTATAAATACTAAATAGCGGTTTTACATGTGTCCGACAAAAGTTGGCAAACATCAGTCAAATTGGATGTTTTTATGATTCGAATACAAGCTCTACTTTGACTTGGTGTACAAACTAGTCTATTCATTCATCGATTCTCTGTTTACAATCTTATAAACAAACAATTTATTTGGGTAGCTAAGATTTTTCATTTTTAAATGAAGAATGTTCAGAAATCAGTGAAAATGGAAAGAATGATAAATGAATGGAAATATTCTAAAGGAAATTCCACTGCGTACCTGTTAATACCAAGATTCAAATCTTTTTGTTCCCTCAGAGTGTTGGGTATTGGTCATTGTGGAAGTGCTCAATCTCGAGGTTAACAGCTAAACGTGAAGTTATGCGCCGGATTAAGAGAGCGAGCACTTTCCCAGCATAAATAATGTCAGACCTTCTCTTCTTTTTCCTCATTCATGAATGGTAGCCTATTGTGAAAAGAACATGCTTCTCAACATCTTTGCATATCAACTTTTATCCTTACATCATTGACACTACATCGCAGCACTGCTATGGAGGAAGTAACGTCCTCGTCGATGTTTTCAATTCTTAACTAGCGTGTATACGTTTTCATGATGTTTCATTGAGA
This sequence comes from Campoletis sonorensis, assembly GCA_013761285.1. NCBI lineage: Eukaryota > Metazoa > Arthropoda > Insecta > Hymenoptera > Ichneumonidae > Campoletis > Campoletis sonorensis. The sequence continues at coordinate 833,782 of JACEOJ010000195.1, forward strand.
TCTCTGAGCTAACGAGACTGACGTCATTGAAAGGAGATGACCAAGCGCTGCTCAATGGAAAAAGGGAAACCACTTTTCAAAATCTTGAAACTTCCTTCTTCATCTCTCTCTATCCGAAAACCGTTTGGAGATAACTTTGGTGCATATTATCTGATGAATCTCTAAAAATTCAGTAAAATCATCATGCCGTCAGAAAAGGGTGGCAGGGTGGAAAAAGTGAGTTAAACTAAAGCGCATGGTAGAAACATATATATATATAGCGGATCTTTGGAGGCGGCGACCCACAAAAGCTTCAAGGTGGCCCGCAAGACCTCGGGGGGCTCGACAGTCTGCCTGTTCGGTCCGGCGCCACGGGAGTCCAGCTCCCAGCTAATAGAGAAATCACCGCGATGCTGATACCTCCCTTCTCACCATTGGTAACGTGCCGTTTGTAACGCTATTCGTGCAGCACCTAGCAAAGTTAGAATACGTCGATGGCCGATAGAGAGGTAACATGTTTTCTCTCTGTCGAGGCTCGTAAATTCACGGCTTATGCGTAGGTCCGCTTCGCGGCACCGTGGTGCGAGCATTGGTGTGACCGAGCACTCAACCTGATGTTGCACTCGCTCTACCGCCTCTAGCCCGTCCTTTTTTCCCTGGGGAGGAAAAGGAAAAAAACGCTAGTGTGACGTTCTTGAACAAGCGTAACGAAAGGTCCGCAGTTTGTTTCGCTGAATCATGGACAACTCAGACCTACAATAAGGATCAAAGCAAAGGAAAAAGGCTTATGAATTATGGTCGTTCAAGATCGGAAAATTCAGGGCCCATTCATGGATCGTAATTCCTGACAGACCGTGGTTTCCCCAGGTGAGCATACATTTGATATTGGAAGTCGAAAAAACGTCGGAATAGAATGGACCCCGAAGCGAAAAAAAAGTTGAAGGCCAGTTAAGAATTGATGGCACGAGCCTGGATGATTTGTCAAAGTGAACTAAGCATTTTACCAAAAATCTAAGCAACTCATGTAACAAAGTGATTCTTTTAAGCCATACACATAGTTGTAGGGATCGAGAGAAGTTTCATGTATACGAGTCCTTGTTATGAACGACAGATTGTTAAAATACTTTTCATATCTTCCTAGTCACGTAAAGAAACACACCGAATAAAACGAATTATCTGATTTGATAGAATGTTATTTGGGCCTAAGACGAAGCAATAAATATGGTCGACTGAAACGAAGTGGTTAATTTTAAAAACTACGTGATCTTACTCAGATGAATGAAAGACTGTAGTCGTGGATGTTGCCCATGAAGCACACACCAAACAAAATGTTTCATTGAGGTGTAAAGCTTTCTGGATGTTCGAGCTTTTAAGATTCGTAAGGTAGTTTAAGGGGGCAAAGGGAAGTCGACTTTTCTCTGTTCTCCTGATGCGACCCGACTGCAGAAAAATAGTTGATGAAGAATTGAAGAAGAAAACGGAAAGAGGTGGGACCGAAAGGAGCCGAGGTTCTCGCGCTGCTGGTCTGCTTTTGGTCTGGACCCTGGATTTTTTTCTCTCTTCGTTATATTGTCTCCGGTGTCACGTTTCCCTTGAGTTCACAAAGGATCGCGCTGGATCTTAATCTCTGTATCGTCTAACTTGTTAACATAACTAACCAACCTACGAGCCCTCCAGGCTTCACCAGTTACATTACGACAACTCAATTCCAGCACTTCTCATTCACTTTCCCGCTCATCTACCTCTTCTTTGTTTTTATTTTCGCCACCGAAAGTTCTCATAGATACATTTTAGATGGGGATGTCAGTACAGACAAGGTCCTTAGCATTATGTACGACTAACATCGCAGTTAGTGCTCCTTTCTTCACCTTCTCCACCGCCGAATATTGCTGCCCTCCGCTACAAAATGGCTTATAGCGGTCCTGCATTAAGATAGCGACCTTGCATGCGTTTCAAACTGCACGCACGGAATCAACGGCTGACAACAAACAACCACACACAGTTTTAAGATACTTTATCTGCTAATGCATTGAAATCGAATATGGAAAAGAGGCGAGGGTTGAAGAAAAACATGAATATTTATATGTGTGTTTACATATACAAACACAAGAGTATGCACGTGTGTATAGACTATGTGGATGCTGCGTATGACAGCTTTGGAGTGAGTAACCCTGAACGATTCCCACATCGATGGAAATCTGGTGAGAGAGTTGCTTCATTGTTTTTTATACGAAATCATCTAGTCTTTTATATTCAAAAATTTATCTGTTCGTTGTAATAAAGTTTATGGCGATTTGTAATAGCAATGGAAAGGTTTGGGGATTCAGATTTGAAAAATAACCTGAAATATATCGTAAAATTTTTTACAATCGTTTGAGCTCGTTTTACATATTTTTTTTTTTTTTTGTATTTTGTGTAATCCTTGCAATGATTCTGGGTCTACGATCGTAGCAGTGTGTTTTCATGTTTGTTATTGTGTGTGTGGGCCATACGTTTTTTTCTTTGTTTTCCAATTGCGTCTAAGATAGCTCACAAGGAGGTCGGGGTCACAGGGACGTGTGGGAGCAGCGTAAAAGTCGGACGGATTCAGCGGCAGTATATGCACCGTGCGATAACAGGCACTATAAATAAAGTGAAGCGAGCTCGTGCTCGTTAAAACGTCACCCTGTGAAATGCGGCGTAAGTCATCCTCAGATTATGCAAATTTAACCGACTGTCGGCTTAACCGTTGTCTCGATAAATCCCCCAAAAATATGTCCCAATTACCGAAATGACTCATCAAGTAATTGCGCATAAAACAAAGCAGCCGCGCTTCTTGACCAGGCGCACGCCACAGGGCCTCAGACTCTGACAGAGATTACGCTCCCTTGATAGAGAAGGGTGTTGACCGAACCGTGTCCAACTCTGAACTGTTACGAATTCAAGCCACTACTTGACCTCATATAAATAACCAAAGTGATAAGCAACATTTCTCTCAAACGGGCTGCGTTTTCATGTGATTGATTGTTGAGTTATTCGGGTCCAAGTATTTCCTTTCAATCAGAACTTTCATGTCCAGGGTTCAATAATTTGTACTATCAATCGCGCGTTTAGTACCATTAAAAGGGTTAACGCTCGTACAAATTGAAAGTTTTGCTACAACAGTCGATTGAAAATCTAAAAACATTATGACAGCCATGGCTCGTGTCTGTTAAAGTTTTTTGACGACATCTTCTCAACCAATTTTCCATTTTCAATGTCGAAGAACTATTCGTTATCCACCGCACATGCTTGCCATTCCGCACGAAGTGAAAGTTCATAAAAAGGCTAAAAATTCACTGCGAATCACACACAGTCGACTTCGTTATAGTAGTGGTTCGTGGCTGGGGTGACGAATCACCGCCTTCGATGTGGAGCCCCTGAAAAGATTGAAATCTCACCTGCGACGTGACGCGTCAAAGATGGGCTAGAGATCTCTGGTCCCGCGAGCGGCCAGAAGCCAACAATCGCTTAGCCAGTGGCGGCTCCTGGATTATTACTTCCAGTGTAACTTCAGAGCAAAACGGCATAAAGTTACGTGGGCGCTGACTGCTCGACAGGTAAATGTTGCTCCTTAAATTTCCAGATAATTCAAGCCTGGACTCAAGTTTCTTTCAAAATCGCATTTTATTTCAATACTTTTACATCTTTAGGTTCATGAACGGTTAAAAAATCTGAAATATCTTTAAACAAACAGCTTTTGTTTGTAATCCGAAAAAGTGTGAACAGTCATTGAACGTTTATACTCGGAAAACTGGCCGATAGAGCAGGGAAATAAATGTTGAAAACTACCCAAATTGTTGTACAAACTTTTGGAGGTTACCGACCGTTTACCAAACCTCGAGAAGCGATAACCTAGGCAGCAGTCTCCACGGTGTTGACTGACTAAACTATCGACTGAGAAGTTCGACCGGTAAAGCTGTACTCTGTTTATACGTAGTCCGTTCGTTAATATTTTTACATCAACGAATCCCAGTTTTGCCTTTTCATGTAGGAAAAAATGGAAACAACACTTATCCTAATCGCGGAATCACTATCTCGTCGCATAACTCATGAACAAAACTTTGCGCTGTTTTCAAACATTAATGGTTACGCCGCACCATATTATATTTCCACGATTAATTCTTGAGAGTTGTGTGTCACAAACAAGTAAGAAAAGTCATCAATCATCAAGAAAAAGACAGACCTTGATGCATATGAATATCAAACTCAGTCGATTGAACCTGCGTCGCATTATCTCCAATAGTTACGATTGACGAATACTTGTGCCTCGTTTAAACATACACAATTTTATTATACAATAAATATACATAATGTAGCATGCAGCGATCGTGATTGCGTGTGATAGCAGTTCGCGAGGACAAACCCACAACTAAAAGTTCTCATAGAAGTCAATATTTTCAGGATACCGTTGCAACTTGTATTAATGAGTTTCTTTTTAATAGCAAATTCTTCTCGTCCAGTATAGACATATGGTGGTAGACGAGAAAGCAGCGTTCAACCAATACAACCGTGTTATTTGATTCGTTATACTTCTGTATAAATATATATAAATGTCTAGACCTCTTTGTATCAATGCTTCGCATTCGATTCGAAGAGGCAGTAAAGATTTGCTCTCTGAATAATGTCCATGTGGAAGCAGTATCCGTTTTCGAATGAATTCATATTTTGTAGTGGACCAAACTTTTTGGCCTGCCTGAGGAATATACCGCAGCTTTAGTCACGAGGATCGATATACATATACGTATATGTGTCTGTTTTTTTTTTCTGGAGATGATTTTTCGAACGGTCGTTATTTTACACAACAGCGACGAAAAAATAAAAAAAATAGTTGAGTTAAAGAATCCTGCTCTAAAATAAGCACCGAAATAAATCGTGAGAAAGCTGCATGACGTTTTGGCACGGTGTGTTAGAATTTTATGACCCCTTTCTCACTGTTGAGGGGCTTTGTCAGACTTCGAACCGCGATGAATCCAAAAAGTTATACGTCGTATGTCATCTACTTCGCGGTTCATCGTGTTTTGTGACTCAAGTTAAAACTTTCGGTGCAACAAATTAATAAGGTTAATATAAAGTATTAATGATATTAAAAAATTGAGAGAAATGGATGTATCAGACTGACTGAATGTCTTAATTATCTTAATTATCTAAGCAATTTTAAGGGTTTTTCAGAAAATATCAAATTTTCTTTGGGTTCCGTGTACATATTTCAAACCACATTAATAAATTTAGCATCTGCATTCACACACTGGGTCGATTTGACCCAGAGCGTGCTTCATTCACCTGTCATTATCAGGGCTTTGATTGGTTTATATTGAAAAAAATCAGGAGTGAATTTCAAACATTCTTTAACACATATTCATTGTCTGTTTTTGCAAGAGTGAGCATTTTAACGAAAAAAAATCGTACTTTTTCCTGTTTTTAAAGTATTTTGGATTAATAACCGGAAACCAGTACTCATAATGAATTTTTCTCGTCGAAACAAACTTCAAAATCTTAAATGAAAATCTCTGAAAACATTGAATTCAACGTATTTACACACCTAGCCTTTTTGATCGATACTTTTGATATATTCTCGGACTGAATCTGATTAAATCGTGGATAAAAATCGATGATAAGTCTTCCCTGTTTGAAAACTTATGGAATCGTAGATCACGATTATTTTAACAGGATCTTAGTGGGTTGCCGGTCAAAGGACTCTGGAAAATAAAAACAACATTGGAGAGGAGGGCTCGGAGTTTGGAGGTAAGAGATATGAGGTTCCCGTGGTGAATTTCCCCCGCGTAGTCACGGCTTACAGCTCGAGCGATTCTCTCCCTTGCGAGGGTCCGCGCGCGCGACTTTACGGCCAATAAAAATATTATTAGGAGATCCTTTCCTCTTCTCTCAGTGGGCATCTCCATCGTCTCTAGAGCTAGGCTTTCTCTTGTCCCCTGCCTCTCCACATTCGAATTTTGTGTCCTCTTGGTTCTTCGTTTCTCAAGCGATTCTTCTTTCTATTCACAATCCCGAGGGATCGTACAACATCTGCATGTAAATTCGATGCTTCACACATTCTCAACACCTCTTTCTTCCTCCTCCTCCTCCCCCTCGATTCTGTCGCACTCGAAATGCGTTTTGCTTAATGTCGATATATTTCACGTTTTATGATTTGTGAGATTGTTTTGTTCTCTACATCTACATGTACCGGTGAAGGTGAATGTATCGGTGTGGACCATCGTGTAAACAGTTCGTTTGGGAACTATTTCACGAGAGAGGGAGGAGAGCCTCTTTAAAGTTTTAATTGTCGATCGCTGGAGGAACACCATAAAGAGTATTGAAAATCGATTGTAAATCCTACGAAAATTTTTGTGACTTGGGTTTTTAATACAGAGACCCATAGTGCCTGAGACCCGCCTGCTGAGTGTTACGAGTTATTGACCTACGAGACAAATCTATTGCCAACGGAATGTTTGATGAAACGAAAACCTCGACCCCGTGTCGATAAGTCAACGAACTATTATAGGATTCTAAGGTTTTGACTTTTATTTTTTACAGAAGTATCTCTCTTACCGAATCTACGACAAAATAATCATTAACTTTGATAGTGAGATATTTTCCTCTAAGTGCAATTGAATTGGAATTTGAAAATCCAAAATTATTATTTTTTTTTCAATTTTTTTAAAGAAAAACCACCGTACGGAATGTTTTTAAAAAATCTGTGAAATTTCTAGAAGCGTATTGAGCTTCTTGAGTCCAAACTCATTCTGCACTTATCGTAAACATTTTTTCAGCAATAAAAAAATTGTGTATCTGTGGCTTAGTAAATTAGTCATTTTTTTTGCTGAAATGTTTTGATTAAAAATAAATATTGATATATCTGGATATTTTTATTACGAAGGCTATGCAGATATCATCGACTTGATGTTATACGCGGACAACGAAGAACAAAATGAGAGATCAAATAGAAGAAAGCGTTGAAGGCTTATTATGATGGTTAAAGTTGTATGCTTCAAATCTGCTGGTCCTTACTGCCAATTACAAGACGTTCCTTTAATTATGCAGTCACCGGTAGATCGGTAAAGACTCATGGCGACGGGGCATTTTGGCGCATCGGGCTTGGGGATCATCGTAGGAGGCGACCGCTTTAATTTGGGTCTCAAGGAGTTTTGCTAGGCCACAGCCTGGGGCACCATACGTGGGAACACGCGTCCAGGTAACACACAACCAAGACCAAGAATCATGGACTGACCAGCATGGGTGGCCGTCTACGCCATGTTTGTCCGCGTCCTTGGTCCTGGTCAAGATCACCCACGAAAGCCCGCACCCGTCTTGCGGTTACCTCCAACCACCTCGTCCTCGTCGTTTGCTCGCTTTACTTTTTCGTTTCTCCATTTTTACCTACTTTCCGTTCTTTCAAATCGTCCAACCTTACGTATCAAATGGTTCGTCTTATGAAGAACCATTCATATGAAGAACCAAAAACTTTCTGGTTTAGTGATGAACCAAAAACGCAACTGATCCAATCCAGCATGCATGAGATGTTTTGGGTGGGCGATGTGGTGCAATTTTGTTTTTGGAGCCTCAAGAGTTCACCAATAAATGGGAAATTAATTTTATCAGATTATTCTATGGGGATAAATTGACTGCATGGCCACATGTTTATGCAGGAAAGTCCTTTCGTTGATTTGCGAAGCGCTTAACCTTGCAAATGGATTTCAGTAAATATCCGCGATTACATGAACCGAACTAGCAAGCGATATGTTGTACACCACGTGTGAAATGCCAAGTTACGATCGTAGATTTCGCATGCACAACAATGTGGCATAATGCTAAGCCATCTTCATTGCTTTTGTAACAAATATATAGTGTTGCAAGCGATATGAGAGAAAATTCATTGGAAGGAAGCGCACCCAGATACATATCCGGGGAAATTAGTGAGGCGCACCACCCTCGAGGTCAAAGGAAACGATTACCGTTGATTTCGCAGTGAATAACCCGATGGAAAAGCTCCACGTTTGAAATAAAACCGGCTGAAGGATCATCCTGCGCTCATCTCTTCCTCTCTTTCTCTTTTAGTCCTTATTTAGGCGTTTCTTTTGTGCACGAATACGAAGCAAGAAACATACGATCATGACAATAAACCGATTTCGCTTTAACGTTTGTCGTCTGAAACAGTTATTACGCGCATCATTTCTGATCAGCATTATCCTTGGTGAATCGCTCCGATCCTCCGAGCGCGTGTTTCTTCCCACCTTTCGGTTTACCTTCATTTTTGATCCGTATTTTTGACCTTCGTGCTATTACACCCTACAACAACACCAACGATCTTACTTTACGACTTACAAATTGGACTTTGTGAGCTCTCCACTTTTCTTATACGTTCCCGCTGATATAGAAAAAAGAGGATTCTGGTATTTGGGATAGGAGTTCATTTTTATTAACCGCGACCAGGGTGCCTTAGCCTCTATCCTTTAGGTGTACGTTTTTTCTTGTCACTCGCTTTGGTATTCTTATTGATAATTCCTCATAATTCTCGAAAGTACAACCGATTGGTTTTTTTGAGTCAATGAGAGTGGCTCCCATTGAGCGATGGAACAATTCCATCATTGATGGAGCTCCGTGTCATTTGATCCCGGAAAAATACTGCCAGCAGTGAACTCTGATAAAATGTATTTGTCCACAGTAAGATTTCCACATTCACATACGATTAATGCAATCCCGGCGCATTCGAGATTGTCAGGTAGTGGAAGTCTCATTTCAACTCCCATAGCGACCTTTAGAATATCCGTGTGTCTGAATGCCACTTAAGTTTTTTCGCCACCTCCACCGTCCCGTGTTTTCGTTCTTCATTTATTTCTTTCCCCTTCTCTTTATCTTCTACCTTCTCGTATTTGCACTACACTTGCCCTGAATGTATATATAGTTACACAATAATTATCGAATTCAACCAAATCACTGTACGTCGAGTCCTGGGAAATTACTGGATATTTCGCCGGAAACGTGAAGGGAACAAGAGACTGTGGATGCGAAGTAGCGTCCTAGCACGCGAGGGACGGAACCAGCGTTTCTTCAATGTGGCCGTCAAAGTAGAAAGAGACTCGTAAAATTCTTTCAAACTGATGAGAAGACCTCGCTCACAGAATCAAGAGAAGCGAAAAAAAGGGAAATGGAGAGCGTGAGCGGCAAAGTGAGAGCGAGTGAGAGAATGAGAGAGAGAGAGAGAGAGAGAGAGAGAGAGAGAGGGAGAGAAAGATAAAAACTATTGAGGATGTGAAGGGAAGAGACCTCTACCAATCGAAGAGACATAGACACACAACAGATAATTACAATCTGTGAAGAAAAAGACAGAGGGAGAGAGATAAAGAGCAGACAGCGACTAGCGGGGCATGCGGGGGCCTTGTGCTTCGCAGTGTAGATCATTGGACTGTTTGTCCCTCGTTGATCCTTCGCGCTATTTGTTCTCTTTCGTGACCAAAGAGAAGCGAGTAAAGAGGGGCAGTGAATAAGAGAAGCTAAGAATCGGGGAATAAGGTAACCGAGATCCCCGGTACATTGTCGGCACCGGCATCCTAAGATCTGCGCACGCCAAGACCACAAGACACTACGAGCATAAGAGAGAAGAGTTTACGCGGTTTCTGGGAAGTCGAGTTTCGTTTTTGTGCTTGTCGTTCTTCTCTTGCGAGCTCCAAGACGCGTTCTCTTAGCTCTTTTCCAGTCGTCTTCGTTGTCCCCTCTCTAGATATGCTGTCCACAGCGCTTTCATCTCGGAAAGAGTCGTGCGAGTCCGCCTGGCCACCTCCACGAGTGCCCGCTCGCGTTCATTTCTTTCCTCCGTACCACGTCTCTCTTCTGGCAGCTCTTGGGACTGCACACAGCAGCATGCAGCAAAAGTATGCGGTGATCAACCGAGAAAGGGAATCAGCAAACATACCACCGACGCGAAACTCCTTAATGACAATAATGACTTCCCTGGACGGACTGTTAGTGACAAATAAGCCGGTGCTCTGACTCTCGTCACGCACACCGAACTCGTTTAGATAATTATTGTGGATCGATGGAACCTGCTCGAGTTCGTGCTTCACCGCTCTGGAGTTAGCTCATACCCGTTCGCCTCTATTGGTCGAATTATCGTGAAATAAAGTTTCAATTTTTCTTCTATCTAAATAATGCGTCTTTGAGATTCGTTACTCTTTAGATATCATTCTTTTTTTCATAGAAGAAAGCAGAACAAAATAAAATACGATGATTCTAATATTTCGGATGGACCAGTTGCAAGACATCAGAATGAAGGAAAACGTTGTTCAAACTGCCAGAAAATCAAATTATACTTTACAACAGAATAATCACTGTGCAGCACCGCGTAATGATTACTCCTCAAACATTCTATGAGATGTTCTCATCAATTTGGTAGCCTGTTCCAAGCAAATTCTGTTCTTTTTTTTAAACAAATCGAAGCAAATCTCAGCTCAGGTTCACAAAAAAAGACTAGTATAGTCTCGAGATATTTTCGGGATGATTCCTATCTGAACGCGAGAAGAGAGAATCGATCTGCCCGGGCATCTCAGCAAAGTTTTATATGTTCTTATTTTGCGAAGGGCACACGCTACCGCAGGGAGCTATAAAATCGAGAGAGATGAAAACATAAGGCAGTTAACGGAGATAGAACATACGCATCTTGAGAGGGTGCGAAGCAGGATGATTTTTTGGCATAATTTTGCGTAGCTTCGTCGATCAGCGTCTCCTCTCGATCTTTATGCAGATCGGGAGCAAACATCTAGTCTAACCGGCTGATTGGTATTCTTATCGTGGACCGTCTCATCATCTCAGATTTATGGGACGAAATTCGGTCCGCATTTTTATATTGATAATCATACACCCGTGTGCCGATGGTAAATGTAAAAAAAAGTGAAGGGAATGAAAACGAAAGGAATAGATGGAGAGAATATAGGATACATGAAACGAGAGAGTAAAGGATACTGTGTATGAGGGAGATCGCAAACGGAATGTGGGATGGGTGAGTGCAGTCAGAAAGAGTGACGTCATGGTTGACTATATAGTCAAGTATCACGGTGTTAGAGTGGGCAGCGATACCATGTGGAGTTTGTAAGCCAGCTTCATATGCACAAATACATAGAAAAAAATTATACAGTATTCACGAAGAACGTACGTATCGAAGGTACGATATTAACATATACGGGCATATCGACTGATCTTTAATTCGGAAGTAGATCTTCAAACGACCAAAACATTGTCGAATCTAGTTTTCTGATTTTTTAGCTGCACCTGTTCAAACTCTCTGAAGAAAAGGGAGGGAATAAGAACCTTCCGTTTTTCTCTAATTCAGTATCAATAGCAAGCGGTCCATCAATCAAAATCAATAAATCATGGAGATTTAATTTTGATTAGACATATGGAAGATACAAAGGAACCTTTTTTTTGTAAAAAAATGAACTTAAGACACTTGGGACGATGCCGTAAATTTGGACTCCGACTTACAAGTGTAAACATATTTTCAAAAGTTCACTGGTTTGCTTACTTTGATAGATCGAATAGCTGAATCAAGTATCGCATGCCTCGTGATGTAGTTTTGAAGATAAAATGAAACTTCATTTTTGTTTAGATCCATTTATTCTTCCCACATTCACACTTCCAGTGAGTTTAGTTTTTTCACACTCCCTAGTGAAACGAGCAAACGTCCGGGACGACTAATCAACCAACGGGCGGCAACGCCTGTTCTATCAGCATTTCCTTCCCGATGATCATCCAAGACAAATAACAGCCTGGTTAAAAGAATTTATTAAGCAATCCGTGCCCGCAACTTTTCCTTTAACCAATTTTTGTGCTTATTTGTTGCAAATTTTATTGCTAGATGATTTTAATCATAGACTTTAAACAGACCTTTGGAATTGTCATTTAGAAAGACGATTATCTCGATTTGACGATATTCGAAAACCCAAGACTCTGTCATTCGGCCATCCACAGAAAATGATTGAACGAATGACTGCGCGGTGTTCCAGTTATTTTAATCGTTCGATGTTGTCCAACAGGATGCAGGGGTAATCTTTCATAGGATCACCAACGTCGAATCTTGCAAAAAAAAAAAATTATTACAGAGCTGTATTCGATGGATCATGTTTTTTTTAAGGTTCTGATGTTACTGATGAAATATTCGTGTACCTCTTATCACTGATTGCCGAATGCGTGGGATTTGTCTGACAGTTTCGATGACTTACAGGTTGACTAATTTTTTATGCGTGAAAATATATTCCTCCCACGGTTAGTCAGAATAATGAATTCATTTTAGCTGTAAACTGGGTCCACTAAATTTAGTAAATTTGAAATGTTTGATGAGCAAGCAATAAACAACACAAGTCCAGGGAATCGATGTTCAAACGCAGTAACAAAGTTCAAGCGTAAACAGCACGAGATGCAAACAAGTTTCTTTTTATTCTTCTTCGTCGCGGCTGTCTTCTCAAGCTGGTGGGTCGTGTCAGGTGGCTTTTAACGAACATGGTCACCGGTCGCAAAACTTGCGGTGTCTCTCGGGTGGGTATGAAGTGTAAACGTGTCCAATGGAGTTGGACCTCCTCGTCGTGGAGGATCCGTGCTATGGTAGCAAAGACCAAGAGGAAGATGACGTAGGTAGAAACAATATAATTAATACCTTAGCATGCACATGATCTTGTGATGGAACATCGAAAAAATGCGGTCCTTCTATTTCCGCAGCGATTTTGCTGTCAACTCTTTTCAACGGATGACCACATAAGGGTGCGTGTTCAATTCTGGTCGAAAACTGAACACTGTAGAGGAGTGATGAAGCTCGCTGAGTTTACTTTTCATTGGATGTTATCCACGTGCGTCTTCTCCCTACTCGGCACTTGCAATCCTTCACAAGCAGAACCTCTAATCATCATCGTCATCTCTCAACTTCTTCTGAGTGAGAGTCGGAAGGCTCTCTTCAGTGCACCATGAGATCGCGTTATTATGAACCAACTACCACCGTGAAACTATCCTACGTTTAAACTCAGTATCGAACAGGAAACAGGGTATTATGAGGGCTCCCGATGAAATATGTTCAAACTAACCCAACAGTTTTCAAGCAAATATTCTGAAAAGTTATGCCCTGAAAGTGGACTATTGATGATCTCCATTTGTGATAGGAAAAATATGCCACATCAAGAATCTAAAAAAATGGCATAGTTGCAAGAACATAATAATAATAATAATAATTTTAAAATTAGCGTTTTGAAGTATTTCAATATCTTATTTCAATAGCTTAGAATGTATTAAATACATTCTATCAATGTAATCTTTTTCAAACTCGCCCGTAGGATCAACAGAAAAGAAACGAATCGTTGCATCGCAAAATATGTCATAGGATCGCATGAGAGCTCGAAAAGTTTGATCCCAGCATCTGTTGGAGTGATACGTAAGTGTACTGTTCAGGGTTACTGGGGAGACAGAGGGATTTAGAGATTATGGTATGAAACAAGGTGAAATGATGCCAACTACGTGATAAATGTGATCTGTCGAGAAAGCAACGTGACCCGCGAGGGTGTGGAGTGAGATGGCTACACGACTGGAGATAAGGAAAGTTTGCAGGTGCTGAGGGGTACGGCGTTTACATATTGAAATACAATATCACAAAAAAAGCAACGAACGACGGTGGCTTACTTATACATACAGTAGTTAAAGTTAACGGAGCATAAAGAGCATCTTTCGAATGTATTCTTTAAGCCCTTGTAACATCCAACTGTCGATATATTTGCTACTGCAGGACATGACTTTGTGCTGAGCTTGAATGCAGCAGAAGTTTATTCCGTTGGTGACGCGATCGTGAGACGTCTGTTGTGGAACAGAGACAGCGAGATAGGCAGAGATGAATAAGAAAGCAAAAGTATATCTACTCGTATGCTCACGAGTAAGAACGACCACCTGCGCCGATGACGACGTCGTCTGCCACTTGATGATGTTTCTGATGTTGGCTCGTCGACGATTGAAGAGGCGGTGAATGTGTCGCTCGCGGAAAGATTTTTATCAGGATTATGGATCGTGGTCACCCTAACACATTTAAAAAAACGATCATCCAATTAATTAATACCAACTTCTCAAAGGTTCTGAAAGATTTTCTATGCATCAATCGAATACTGCAAATAAGGGATAGTTTGGATATAGGTTGAATTTTGTTCTGCACTCAAAACTGACAAAAAATCTTGAAATCGCAGGGTAAGGTTGAAATTATGCGTTTGTCAATAAGTGCAGGAGAAATCGGAAATGGCATCCGAAATGGATTAAAAATGAAAAGGCAATGAAAATTTATAGAACTTTTGAAACCAGAAAATATCTCAAAATTTACTCCTTGGGAGCGGATGACCTAATTCGTTGCATCGCTTTGTAGTCGCAGAAGCTTTGGAACCTTAGTTTTGTAGTTTTCATTCGTCGTGAATCATCATCCGGATATTTTTACACGAGTGCGTGCTATGCACAAGCTTATAGTCGTTTTTGATCGTCCAGCGGTATGAGAAAACGTCGATGGAACGAAACTGATTACATTGGAAGATTCACGATGCTGTGAGAAAGAGAAACTTAAAGGTGCATATATAAACGTAAGCTATAGGGATTGCATACAGATTCAGAAGCCTCGAGGTCCCGAGCACTGATTCTTCATGGCTTGAATCAGCTCTAATTTTAAAGAACCATGCTAAATGGCCCCTAGGTGCACTGAAAGATCGCGTTACTCTTGTCGACGTGTTGTAGCTTTCGTACTCGCATAGAAGCTTTACTGTTGTACCTAATAATAAAGGTACGCAAGATAGAAACTATATATACGTATACTCTCAATCATGGATATGTAACAACGTACAATATCCAAGGCAGGACCAAGGCAGGATATACAGGTTTTATCGCTTGTCAGGGACCAGATCACGCGTGCCCCTCGTAACGTTCCATTACTTATTACGGGCCATTACTACGTCTCAATCTCTGGCGGCAAAATAGATCGCCGTGTACTCAGTGCATGGAGGCTCTCAATTAAATTTGCATCATGTAGAACTTTATAGTCAGATGGAAAGAGATGAGTTCCGAATATATATCCACCTTCCCTCCTAACGTGTTTTACTGTATATTCAGGCTGTACGCTGGACCGTTAACGTGTCCAGAGCCAAATAAAATTTTAGAAGGTAACTTTTCTAAAAAATGTCATTTTTCTTCTCGAAAACAGAAGCAAGAATTCGAATAATTAAAACAAACAGCAAAAGTTTTGAATGAACAAATAAAAAATGTTTACTACCTCAAAATCGTGGACCGTATCAAAAAAAGACAACACATTGGGATTTTTTTAAATCCACAGGTTTTTAGAAACAGGACTTAGTTGTTGGGCAGCGCGAGAATGCTCGAAGGCGACGCCATTATTTGCCCCAGCGTGTCGAGGCGCAGCTTCTTTCGCCGCCAGTCAGTCTAGTCAGTTCAAATCCAATACATGTCCGCAAGTTAGTTGCTACACTCGTTATACATCTAATGTATTAGTTTTATCTACGACCGAGTCAGGTCAGAATTTCAATAGAGGAGAAAAACAAAGTTGATCATAGCACTCGGGTATTAACCAAGATCCAGAAAAAGGTCAATGCTCTTGCGTATCGATGTATGACAAAGTGTGAAAATATTTGGCTGCATTTTTCAAGGGGATTTTATTTTGTTAAATACCTGTGCAGATAATGACTTCGACTTTCGACAAAACCAATTTCGCATTTACTATACAAAATTGTTGAACAACATTAACGCCTCGAACCTTGCTTTAGGAAAAATACTGTTAATACACAGAGTGGGCGTCTGATGACATCGTTGCCTAAACGAGTCCGAGATCTGTATCACGCGAAAGATAGAAAGATAACAGAGGTTTAAATGCAATGCAATCAGGCAGTTCAGTAAAAATGATAATTGAACTAATAACAAAATTAGTATAAAAATCTTCGTTGTTGCATGAAAAAAGAAATTGAATTTCTTTTGAGCTGGTGTTCCTTTTATCGTGTTATTACCATAGCCAGATGACGTACACAGTTTCCTTTTTGGTTTGTTTCAATTTCTATATTTTTCGATGAAATATTGATTTGATGGGTCATCCTAATCATCAGATTATTTAGAAAAAGTTTTGGGTAGGAAAATCCATCGATTAACTGCAGTATAATTTTACTTGATGGAATCCCAAAAAAATGATCGTATTTTTAAACATATTAAGTTCATGGTATCATCATTTTTCGAGTCCCGAATCGAAGCCTTACATTTTATCAATATTTCTATTCGATAATCTTCGAGAGATGATTTTTATTGACAAATGGAACTGTCTTGTGAGCTATTTCCTCTCTCACTTCGCAATCTCATTGCACAATAATCGTCATCGAGGTTACCGAGCCTCTTTCTTGCAAAGCTAGCGCAGAGAAGGAAAGAGAGAGAGGGGAAGTGCTGAGTATGTGACTTCGGTAACTGCGACGTAGAGATAAAGAGCTAAGGCGAGGGAGAGAGGTGAGAGAAAACGGAGATAGAGACGAAGATAGAGCAAGAGATCATGAGCAAGAACGCTGTGTGTATTACTATCGTGAGGGCGTGGTACAAGCGGTACAACTCTCAACGCGTTCTCGTTATTAACGTTCCTCTGCTGTACAGCATCGAGCATAATAACTGCAAAGCAACAGTCCAAGGAGGCTAGACATTGACTTGTCACTTGTTTATTACGATATAGTAATGATATTAAAGTAGGAATTCGAACGAGGTCTGTTAGTTTGGTGTCCAGATAAATTCCGCAATCTTTGTTGCAATTAATTCACCTTTCGCGATACCCTTTTTCGCATGTCAACGTCTGATCTTTATTAAAAAGTTGAAAAATGACAGCTGGATGATAAGCGATAAGTATTTTTCTCAACGATTCCTCAGGGACAATTGATGACTCACTAAACATTAATCAATCTTACACTCTAAGTGACGAAGACTCGTATTCCAGTAGACTTATGCACTTGCATAATATTATGGACACAACAATTGACAGAGTATTCTTCCATCAATCATTCATGAGTAGAAAACATGGCCCCATTCATTCACTGCTTAATACGGAATCCAACCCAAGGGGTTCTCTATGGTTAACCATCAGGCAGTATCAACACTGTGAACGGAGTGAAGTTTTATTTTTCGTGCCATTTTAGTATCCGTTCTACATTTTAGCCGATCTGAAATGCATATTGATACGGAATAGATATGAATATTTATCCGGTAAGAACATTCATTAAGTTCCTTGACATTTATGTTATTTTAATATCTACATTAGCCTAATGACAGTTGTTTTGAGACAAGGATTTACTTTGTTCTGTTCGAAAACACCAATAAATAGATATTGGAGCTTGGGTTCGTGCTGTCTTCACTTTATAGGGGTGCCAAGTATTTTTTTTCCAATTGAAATCGTTCGCATGAATTCACATCTAGGTTCTTCAACATTTAGTTTAGTTGAATGTCCGAGAGACAATGGAAAACCAAAAAAAAAAAAAGAAAATCGTCTTTTATCTTGAAAGAATAAATTAACAATAAAATGAAAACGGCAGAAATCAGACGGAACAATATTAGGCTCATTATGACTCAAAGGATTATAATGAATAATGGAAAAGTAGACTATACATCGGATAATTACTATTAATAATATTATGCCACTTTAATTTCGCTGGGTGTGGAGAAAAATGGTTACTAAACGGATCTATAATAGTTTCCAGTATGCGGAAGTATATTTTTATTATAATTTCTGCAAAGTGTCGAGATCCAATGCTTCTGAGCATTTAATGCTGTGAGAAGCGATTGTGTATTTGGACTCCCTGCCGTATTAACAGGAGCCAATAAATTAGAAAAACCTATTACTCAGGCATATTTGGATATTATGAATTTTATCGATATAGTATATCAGTCTCATAACCCCTGAATTATTATCTTGCGATGCATTTTTACTCTCACTAATTCTTCGAACGAGATGCTGTTTTTTAGTTCTGTTTTGTCTCCCGATCACCCACGCGAAGCGATGAACCCTTGTCGCATGGGTCACGAAGAGTGCATCGACGGGGTCTGTGTTCTTTGGGTTTTTGACCGATGCTTTTCTTTCTATTTTTTTGCCGCTGCTGCTGCTGCTGCGTCACCAAGAACAACGGAAAAATTGTAACTCGTCGATTTTTTGTGCCATTTCTCACAGCGTCGCTGCATCCAGGGCAAGAATTCGGTCTCGCTCTTCTAAAGTCAAGAGTTTCTGTTACATAAATATGCAATGCATGCCACGTGAACCGAAAGCAGGCAAAATAGGGGAACTCGTGAAAGATTGGAGAACGGGAACGCGCTTGTGACAGAAAAAGCTAAAGAGAGACAGCGATCGTTGCTCATGGAGCGTGTATATCTGTATGTACACTACGAAGCGTTAATGGCCCGGCGCAAAAGTTCGCGGAGGACAATGCGTTCGCCGGGCGGTAGACGAGTGGGCGCCCAAGATATGGGCCAGGTCTGACGCCCATGAAAGTGGCCTGAGGCTTGCGCTTGTGTGCACAAAACAACCAACCGGAAACTCTCTTAGCTTCACTCACAATTGTCCGCTCGAGTTGCATCGCGCATCTAAAGAAACAATACGAAATCTTAATTCGTTCGAGTATATACAACATTAATACAGTTGTGTATTGTCACAATCAGCTAAAAAACACTTTTTAATGTCAACTCGTGTGAATAAGTTGTTACATCAATCATGTTCACCCTTTGGATTCAAATTGTCAACGTGATTAGAAGATAAATGAGTACAAAAATAAAGAGCATGAAAGAATGTACCTTTGGTTCTTTTTTTACAAATTGGTCGAATACTTTAAGTAAAGAAAGAAGTGAACATAGGAACCAGGAAAACAAACAACCGTTCAAAAACGAATTGGCGAGGTGGAGCACTTTATCCCTCTGATAACCCTCTGAGCCGAACATTTCTTTCTCAGGTGTAATTACTTTGAAATTTGTTACTTGCGAGTTGCGGGGTCGTTGCAAGTATCAACAAACTGTAAAAAAAAAAATGATGAGACAATTAGTTAAGCTCGAACAGTCAAATCCTTCGTAAATTGCATTTCAAAGATTCAAACAAAATATTTTTCATCTCTAACATATTTTTCTTCAAAATAGTAAGACGGAGTGTTCTGTACGGTTTTCAAGTGAGAAAAACATAACAATCAAAAGAAATAAAAAACCCGGTACAAAAAGGTCGGGTTGAGTCAATTAATCCTGACGTCATTAAATCACTGAAAAGTGTAATCAAAGAATTAATTAAAAAGAAAATCATCGAGTCACAAGCGACACACTGAACGTGAATGAAAAAACGATGAAAATCCCAAACATCGGTTTTATAATTTCAGGAAAGAAAATGAATTGAATTCGTTCATTGCTTCGTCATAATTATTCATTTGCAACAAAGCTATTTCTTTGCGGGTAAGTACGAAAGACATCGGTCGAAGAACCCACGGGAAGTGCGGCCGATGGACTCGAGGCGATTTCCGAGCGAGGGAAACGATAGATCTACGTCCGCCCTCGAGATTGCCATGGCTCTTTTTTTCTTTCTCTCTCTCTCTCTCTCTCTCTCTCCATCTGTCTCGGTTCCTGTCCTTAACATCTATCTCTGTGTATGCTTTCTCCCTCACTTCTTTTTCTGCCTCTGTAAGGTGAGATAGCAGCGAGGAATGGCGTTACTTTTTCTCAGATATGGGACGGGTTCCCGTGCTAAGGAGCATCGATCTCAACTCGAGTCTCACCATTAGAAGGAGGCCGGAGGATTACTGAAGATTCTCAGTTCCGAAGAACAGCCTTTTTGGTTCCGGGCGGAGTCCAAGAGAATACAAAAGCTTATGAGCAAAAAGAATCCATTGATGTCTTCATGATGTTGCTTGGATAATATGATAAAAAATGAACAATAAATCATTCGGGCAAAGGGAATCAATTAAAATATTAAAAACAACAATGAAACCCTATGTTTCCACCTATAAACAGCAATCATCGCCAATAAAGCTAGTCAATTATCGAATGGATATAAACAAAATGATGATTTCCTATGAGTTTTTAAAACTTTCGTTCCGGAGACTCAAATGCATGTACAGTTCGTAATTTTTTTGTTCATCGTGACCATATAATGGTCTGAAGATAGTGAGTCTCAACACTTCTGTCCTTGCAGGATTAAATATATAAACACAAAATGAAACACGTAGGTATCGTGTGTATGCATATATATATAGGATGATACTGTACCGCAAGAGTGAGAATTAAAAACGAGAGAAAAACGTGTCGTGCAAAAACGTTTAAGGATAGCGTTCTGATGGCGTGTGTGTATGTATGTGGGCGTGCAGACGACAGCGCTGCACAGTCAGCAGTGGGGCAAAAAAGAGGAAGCGAATAAGCCGACGAAGAAGATCTTAGAAAGAGAGGTAGAGAGTCATTTATTGCCAGCTTTGAGGCTGGGTCTATTGAGGATACGGTAAAAAAGAGTGCGCCGTTTGGTATGAAACGAATTGTCATACATTTAAGGACCAAAAAATAAGCACAAAAATCTGTATCGACATTACAGTTAACAACTCAAGGTTTCCTTAACCTAAACTCGTGAAATATCTCTATTATAAATTCTACTAAGAAAGTCGGTATACTGAATAAATATTGAATTTTTATCAAAAAGAAGTTATGGCTTGAATAAAAATTAAATTTACTCCTTCTGGTGGTACGTGTGAGAATTAAGTGTGGTCAATTTATCGGGAAGCAAAGGAAAAATTAGAAAAAGAAAAGGAAAGAGGAATAGAGCGGAGAATGAAAGGTTTTGGTGCTTCGGGAGAGAGTTGGCGAGACAACGGGTTATTCATATCAGCTCTTCGTCACGCGAAAATGTTGGATGCTGTTGTGGGACCCGCGCACTTATGTGCACCGAGACAAGAACCGGAACACCTGAGACCGCGACCACGTTTTACTCCTACTCCACACTTCTCTACTTCTTATCCTCTTCTATTTCTTCTCCTTCTTGTACTTCTTTTTATTTTTCTACTTCGTGCGATCTTCTTGTAGCAAAACAACACAAGGATTTCGGCCCATTGGTCTTGCAAGAGAGCAGTTGCAGCAGCAACGTTTGCGCACAGCTTCTTCCTTCGCTTCTTCTTCGTCTTCCAACGCGGTATCGGTATTACTTGTCTCTCCGAGGAAGGATGGCTTTACGCTAACTCACCCACGTGGGACGCGCGCATTTTCGAACTCTCTCGTCATCGACCCTTTTAGCTTTCTCAACGTATGTATATATCAATGCAACACAAACACCTTTTAACATCAACACAACATCTTCAAACTTTGCATGCACATGCAGCTGACAACATCTTTGATACGTTAAAACGTACGTGTGCTTTGATGAAAACGGCTTTCGAACTATGTCTCTCTTTCAATTTTTTCGGGAAAACGCTATCAAATCTCTTTCTCTCTGCTATTCATTCACGTGAAACATCATTTTCGAGAATCGGAACAAATTCTTCGTTCTTTATCGTTTATGCGCAGATACATTCACGCGTGCATTTTGAATTTGTCAAATTTTTTAACTCTGTCACAGCAGGTGATCGTAGTTAAGCCACTTTCCCCTATATTTTGATTGACAGCTACATTACAAGCGCGGATTAATTGGTATTTGAGGATAAACTGAATTTATTGTTGCTATCAAATATTAATATCCCAAGAACCATACATCGCCGTAGGTAAATTAAGGGGTATCGATATTTTTGTATATTGATCAACGATATACAACTTTGGTCCATACTTGAATACTCAATTGGACATAATAACTTGTTTTCGTTGTAGGCGGATCCTCAAAAGTCCGAAAAAAGTATGAAAATGATGGCACAATATAAAATGAGGGGACCCGCCGCCACCAAGAGGTTTGGAGAGTACATGACGAAACAAATGTTGAGCAGGTTTACAGCCGATCTTAATCGTCTATAATTATCCTCGACTAATTTATATTTGAGGTTGGCAAGAGCGCAAATATAAATGAGTAAAATATTTGTACCCGAGAGAGCTCCTCTAGCTCGTCCTTCTTCGTTTCACAGTGTCGTTGAGGTGTGTCCGATGACCAAAGAAACGAGAGGAGTGTATAAGCTGCTGCGATCCCGATGGGTGCCGATGTGAGAATCGAGAACCCGCGGACTACACTCTCGACTACCTGCGGTCTCCCGCGTAAGTGGTTTGTCGACGAAACCGTGTGCAATAAAAGAGTCTATTAAGGTGTGGTAAAAAAAGAATCGAGGAGGTCCTCGAACCACACATATTAAAGCCGTACCGCCTGTTTCTTCTCCTTCCTCCTTTTACGTATATATGTTTTTATATAAATATACGTACACCAATGTATTCATGTTCGAATCTTAAGCGGCAATCTGGCACAAGGAAAAAGAGAGATTTCTCACCGATTGCGCTTGAAAATAGTTCCATAACGGGCCTCAATAATTTTCGAACGCTAATAAAATAAAACAAATTCATTTAAATGTCTTAATGAAATTTGTAAATTTATCCCTATATTTATGTGAACACACACCGTTCACATGTATATTTGTAGCTCGAGCACCTGTTAACAAAGAACGAATACAGCGGATCAAAAAAACTCTCTTCTCTTCCTCGTTTGAAGGGAACTCTTTCGAACTTTTGCAATGTCTTATTTGTTTTTGCTTTGGCCTCTGTCCTAATCGGTTCACGAGGGCCTCAATCCTTCTCGCTGTTGTCTGATCTACTTCCGGTTTATGCAGCGCGATAAGACAGCAGGTGCTCTACAAAAAAAATATAAAGAATACAAACTGTCGCAAAAGCTGCTCGCTTTCGGAGACACGAGGACTTGCTAAAAAGAATTAATACAACGACTAATACAACTTTTACACAGAGACCAATTGTTTGTTTGTGACGTTGCTTTTCTTTCTCGAGCGTAAGCGTGACTCTCACTGCTTTATAAACTTTGTCAAAGTGTCAGTGACCGAAGATATTTTATTCACTGATCGATCACTCAGACTGTACGGAGATCGTAAATGCAACAGACGGAACAATGGTTTCGACACTTTTATCCTCTTATTTCTCTATCGAACGCTTCATGGCACGATTTACCGTCCCTTCCGGCGACGTTTATGCAATGTGACAATGATTCCGATGACGCTTTTGTGGCGAAACCAAATCAAAATTGTGTTGTAGCCACAATCGTATAGACACTTGTAAATTAAGGTAGTACTCTCGGCAAAACGTTCTTATAAAGAATTAAAAAAATTTCAATGATACACTCGGCGCATTATTAAGTAACCACGTGCATTATTTTGAAAGGAGCCCGTATTTGAGGTAGAAAAATATACATTTCACGGAATAACTTCAAAAAATGTCCACAATTTCGTTTTTTTTTACTTACAGAAAAATATAATGACATATTGAACTCGGAATTTGACAACAAAAAACCTGATGTTACGGTTCCCACTGGAGTCGAGATCGATGGACGTAATGCGAAGTTACGTTTTATTGCTTTTTCAAAATATTTTTTCTGTTTCCAAAAGGCGGGCCTCGTAAAATACTCGTAAAATAATAGTGCGCACATCTCTCGTGTTAGTTAAAGGAATTTGAAAATACAAAAGGTCGGTAAATATATACGGTTTCGTATATATTTAGTTCCATGTCTTTCTTAACTAAAGTTTTTGTTATTGCTTCATATATTTGTTGATTTAAGAAATTTCTTTGTACCACAAAAACTTCAGTGCATTTCAGCATTAAATGGACACAAATTTACCAAGAAGTTCGAAAATTTATTTTGAAAAAAGTGATGGAAGTAAAAATCCTTGCTGACAACCCTGGATGTCAATCCATGTCATTAACATGCATGTGTGTTTCTGTATTTGAATGTGTGTCTGGAGAAGCAGCAATTCATCGAAGCAAATAGCCTTTGCAACTCGAGACGTCAGAGAGAAATGTACGGAGAAGAGGCTACAGGCTATAAGGCAAACGGGCGCCTCGCGTCGACTTCCGGTGATAAAGCCGATCGGATAAGTCGTGTGCTTTTCTCAGTTCTCTGACTCCTCTATGCTCCCGCGCCCTGGTCGCGTAAGATCCTTCTCTTCGCATGTTTTTTTTGCCCTCTTTTTTTTTATTATCGGACTGCGTGTCAAAGCAAATAGCGAGTTCGAGAGCCATAATCGAGACACACACATCGTTGAAACCCAACAATGTTAGCGATATCGCGTTGTCACGAGTGAGAGCCAATAATAACATATCCTGATGCAGTTTTAAGTTTTGCCAGTCTACAGACCGCATTTAAACGACTATTCAGCGTTCCCAAAATGAAAAATAATCGAAAAAAATAAAATAGGGGCAAGAATGAAGATCAAATTGCAAATGGTTGCCCCAGAGCACATACTCACAAATCTACTGCGTTATTTACCGTTACAGTCTAACGAGATAGCTTTAATGATATATGTTCCGAGCTGAAAGACTGCCATTTTTTTTCCATATTGTAACATGAGAATGTCGATAAAAAGTATTTGAAAATCATTTGAGCCGATAAGCTTAATTGTTGTTATTACATACACACACACGCACGGATACACACTACGCAGTTTCACAGATTGTAACTTTATAAACGATCAGGTTTTTCTATGCACATGAAACGACAGATTTCGGTACAGATACCAATAAATATTATTCGAGACAAATTATATTCAATTAGATTATTGGACGTACTGAAGCTGAAGTTATGGCAATCCACTACCTTAAGAACGTATAAATGTTCAGAAAAGCAGAAAACTAGGATTCTTAATGTCACAGATGGTGCTCAAGGAATTCCAGAATCTCGCAAATATCGGCGAAGCGATAAGTGGAGTGTAAAGGCCATATTCATGTTATATTTTTAAAAATGGTCAGAAAAGCAAAGAACAAAGTCCCGTTGTACGCTCTGTTATCGATGAAAAGTGAAGTAAGTCGATGAAAAATGAGCGTCCTCACTTGTTGCTTTCTACTTTTCAGGATGATCGCGACTGGTTGGTCCTTCGAGTTTAAGTCTCGAGGAGAGCACCTCTTTAGGTTTTGCTCTGTTGGAACAAATATCGAATGACCGGTGTGTGCCCAGGGCGGTGGGCAGTTAGTGCGCGTGATTCTCGGTGTATAACCTGGACCCTCGCAACGATGTACAAAAAGAAAAGGAAGGAAAAAAAAGAAAAATAAAGAAAGATTCTGGACCCGCTGGCTGAACTGGAATATGGATATATACGTTACACGTTTCATAGGACGGAGTGCGCGGGAGTCGGAGCTCGGCAGGGTACGCAGAGGCAATAATTCGCTGGTAATATTGGCGAAGGCCTATATTGCAATGGTCCGACACGGATCAAGAGACTGAGAATTCTTTTTTTTTCTTTTTTTTTTCTTCCAATACGAGACACGCGAGAGAATTCTGTTCGAGCACGCAGCATAATATTTTTGTCCTTCGTTTTGCCCGTATATTTATCGTGAGCTCACATCGGAATTTCTAGTCTCTACCTTCATAACTATACGGAGCTGTATTTGTGATCAATTTGGCAAACATAAACTTGACTAATAAGCCAATTTGCTAAAAAGCTTCTAAACCAACTTTCCCTCTCATTCGAGTTTGTATTCACGCTCGCACATCATTATAGTAATCAACAGTTGGTCGAGGGCAGTCATACGCAATCCTAAATTGGAGTGGCACGCCAGCTCGGAAAATGCCTTTCCTCCATTTCATTTAGTTTCTAATATTGGACACTAAGCTGGTTCTACCGATGAACTTAGGCTATTTTTCGAATAATTCTGATGAAACACCGTTCAATTTAGTGATTATTGTGATCAAGGGCAGATTAATACGTACTATAGTCGTCATGCCATAAATTCTGATATGCAAATTTGAAAAGTGTACGCCCAACAACGTACAACGCGTATGTACTCGAAGTCAACGTTGGGAATGCCGACCCCTGCGCATCTTATTTTTTCGAGTTCTGCAGCTCGCGCTCGTCCTCCGGGTTTGAATCAGCAAACCTAAGAAACAAAAAGACTTGCGAGCAGATTCAATAATATCTTCATTTCTTTAACAACATTTCTTATTATTTCGTTGCCGAAACTTTAGGCCAGGATTACACGTTACGGCAGTCTCTACATGGCAAACATTTCAAGTTCAATGAAATACCACAACCAGCTGTAACTTTAGCTATCAATAAATGACTATTGATTGGTGAACAAATGGTTACTTAAGTTATTTGTCAGACATTATCAAAATGTCTATTGCTCTCCCTTTTTTTCATTTGGTACTTAGTTGTCATCGATTTATTCATCTCTTTCCTTTCCCTTTCATTTTATCGGACATACGTACGAAGCGGCGTTGATAGATATAATTACATACCATATCGACAGGGGGCGTTCCTGACCCGCGCAACTTCTTATGAGAGACAAAACAGCTTTCCGGCTCGATCCTCTGTGATTTACAGTTGAGCCGCTTGAATTAAATGCAATTAAGTCGCGATAAATAACGCACATATATGTTTATATATATATACATAACCGACGCGTGTTGCTTACATATAATACATCGAAGCGCGTCGACAAGAGGCCAGAGATAATAAATCAGCGTCGTGTTTACAGTTTGCGTGTAATCGTGAGAGTAAGTTTTTCTCTCTCTGATCGTTGCGAGGAAAGAAAATAAAAAAGAAAGCAACGATTGGTTAGCTGCTCGGTATAGACGAGAATCTTTGCCTTCGGCATCTTGTGTGCAGTTCGCAAACGACCTCCTTGCGCCAAGATATGCGCATTTCGAATGCCTAGTATGTAACAACGCAATTTGAAGATGTGCCACGAGCGTGTGCGCTGCTCGCATCGAACTGGAAGATGAGGTAGAATCAAGAAAGAGGAAAAGCCTTGAGGGTCGCATGACGTCATTCGATCAACTGTATTCCATGGTTACATGCACTTCCAATAAACCTGAACAAATCTCGATCATTATTTTCGTTCGCTTTTGGGAACCTTTTGATAAGGGAAGGAGGGGAACAGATTGGAAGGAGGAAAAAGTGGGAGAAAAGCGGTTCAGGACTATTAATCAATTTAGAAATATTGTGCAATCCAACGAATGCATCTGCAGGTACATGAGTGCAACTCCGTAAAAGGTGAAAACTCTCGGTAAGCTTCAAATAATAAAATAAAACTCATTTATTTTAAAAATAATCGATTCTGCATGGAAGAGCTATTATTTCAAGACATACAGAAACAAGGATTAAGTATGTTTTACGATAGTTGACATGGCAAAGTTTCCATAAACTATGAGACTTACGATTGGAAAATTATCTTCCATTGCCCGCTAGCGATAGTCGCAGAAGGCCTTTTACAATATATTCATACAGTTTATAAATAGAATTTTTATATAAATAGGATTTATGTGTATGCACAGAAAGTTTCACAAGTTTGTCGCTCCCGAGCTGCTGCGGTGCTCGACTAGTCAACATACTTATAGGAGTCCCGTGAGAATATCAAAAAGGGCGAATAGTTGTACGCGCCGCGATATAGCCAATTAGTCTCGAGTGTGGTACATGCAAGTCTTGCGGACTCTCTCGCCCGGGTTCAAGAATCTCGTTCCTCACACGATATATATGTCACACTCGTGGACCGCTATTATGTGATGTTGCAGAGAGTTGCTCGCCGATCGATGGATATATACACACACACCGCGTGCCCGGCTTGCCCCGAGCTTGGATAGAGAGATAAATAATGTTTATTGGCTCCTTTGGGACAACTTGTCCTCGGGGACAAACCGGACGCGTAACTGTCGACGATGATAAATTATACGATGGAATAAACAATCGGTTTGAGATCGATTTAGCGATTGGACGTTAATCGCGAAATTGTAAACAGTCGCGACAGAATCAACTTTTACCAATGGACATAATATTAAACCATCAGTTGGTTCATTTTTTTTCAAATCATTTCTCATATCAGTACACCGAGTGAGAAAATTACTCGCAGCAAAAGAAAAATTTGATTGTCAACTAATCCTCATGCCAGAAGTTATTACAACTCAAGATTATTGATCAACCACACAGTGAATTCGTTATTGATCAACTTTCGCTAGCTTTATGCACTTTCAGCACCGAAAAAAGCGATTTCTGCTCATTTTTCTTTCGAGTGAAAAAAAAAAAACAATCGATTGAAAAATAAAATTGTATACTATGAAAATATGTGATGAAATGTGCAGAAATGCCGAAACCTTGATCTTTTTTTTTTTTTTTACCTGACTAAATAGAATGAAAAGTATTTTTTAAACCTATTCTACTAAAATACGTCGTTTTTGATAAACAATGTACTAAAACTTAGTAGCCAGCGTTCGTACCTTGCTGGTATTGCACATCAGTAGGTTATTCCATTCCCGAAAGATTATTTCTCTCAATTATGCTTATAATTTTTGTAAACGATACCTATGGCTTTACGTTACTGCTTGGAGTCGTATACGCGCAACACAGTGCACCGATGTATGTAAAATGTCTGAGCTAAGCTCCATCGTAAAGTAGCATTAAGACAATACAAAAAAACTGGAGTGCTCGAAGACGTTTTAACTATAATAATGAATTGCACACGACATATGCGTATATTCACCGAGTATTAAATTTCATACTGTAATACAGGCGTTATTGTTGAGCCGCAACACCTACGGACAAATCGAGCAGCTAGTATTTGTATTATACATTATTTATGATTACCGTCTGGGTGGTTTTATGTACTTATATAGAACGAGCACGCACACACCTCTGATTATTATCACAACATTTTTTTTTCACTCTTCCTGCTAAAACGCGTAACGCATGTTTCATTTGTTTTTTCTTCGTTACTCGACTGTACTTGTATCGCAATTTGCACTAATTAACGATCGTACGTTTACCTTTCTCTCTTTTTGTTCATCGACATTATTTTCTTTTTTTTTTTTACTAATTATTTACGTAGTTTTGCGACAGCTCCAATCAACTCGCTCAATCATATCCTTGTTGTCGATTTATGTACAAAGATTTCGAATTTGAAAATCTGTTCTGTGAGAGTTTCTTTTTCTCTCAGTTCGGGTTTTCCACAGTTTCCTTGGGCCCTTGTGAAAATACCTTCACCAGGTCTTATGATTGTGCATCAGGAAAAAGTGTCTGTCGAGACTCACAGGAACAGGAACAGAAAATAGTGAACGACTATTCGCGAGACTATTTGCAGGAACAATAAATCAATGTTAAAAAATAAAATATTGAAAAAAAATAAAATGGAGAAGATACAGTTGGAAATTTTGTTTTTCCAGTACAGAATAAACTTGGCTCAATCCTTTTTTTTCCTCTAAGTCTTCCCATCATTTTTCACAAGTCGTTTCCGAATGAATGCGTGCCTCAAGCTACGAGAAGAGTTTACGATGTTTACCCCATCTGCGTGAGCTAAAACGAGAGAGTCTCAGCTCGAGCTGCCTCGTGTACCGGAGATAACACGTTGAGCGCGGCTATCGGTACGAATGCATTAGCGTTAATTGCTCGATAAACATTTATCGGCTTGTACGATCGATCTAATCGGCACCGACGCGCACACGCCGTCCTGTTAATGCTTCTCTCATAGTTACTGTTGTCGAACCCGTCATCATCGTCGTCGTTTCAATGCGCGGACTATTCCTCCATATATACTTTGACTTCTCCGTCACACGTTCGTAAGATCATTATCGAGTTGGGCTCATGATATATTTATGTGAGAGTAAATAATATGAAAAATTCACTATGGCGAACTATATTTACATTTCAGCGAATATCAGATCGAAACGTCAACGATTTTACGATCATTTTCTGTGCTCCATCGGTTTTTCTCGTTCCTGCTATGTACTAATTGCTAATGTGCTGATGTTACTAATCATTAGTGACAGCCACAGATTTTCCAATGGGAAAGCTTTATTTATTCATGTATCGATTATCGAGCATAATAATGCTGCAGATTTTCGTTGCAGTCTCGTGTCTCGAACAAAGTTCAGTAGTTTAAAAAAATCATTTTATGTTTTCAGTTTCTCCATGTTTAGGTCTTTGGAAATAGTTCAAAACAAATGAACGTACGTAGCCAATAAAATATAATTTAATTATCCCCGCTGTACTAACAATTTTCTCCTTATCAATTCAGAACGCCGTTAAATTTGGACAATGAGTCGTATCAAATAATTTGATATTTCTAAAGAGAATAAAACTGGTATATGGCGTTTTCTTGTGAAGCTATAGACTTTGATGCTTCCGGCCTATGAGTAGGCGGAATATCGTTGTCGATCGTAAGCACCGTGTCACTCTATATATTGCCTTTGCAGCTCGTGCCAAAGTAATTTCGCTGATGCCTGCTGTGATCACTTGTTTCGATTCGTGAACATTTGGCCGCAGGGGAATCGCTGTAACGCTTATTACAATTTTATAAATCGACTATTAACAGATACTCGTCGCTTTACCATTTTGTATACGTTCTCAATCATCGTCCTTATCTTGGCCGTTATTATCCGAGCGGACAAAAGTTTTACGTTTTACTAAACCAATGCGTTGGACAACGTCGACATAACGCGTGCGCGGTTCCTCAAGAAAAGTGAGACCTCGTTAGCGCTTTGGCAGAGCAGCTTTTGCCGATTGGTGTTGGAGTTCTAGCTCAGGGGTGCTTAAGATTCTATACCTGTGTACAAATAAACATACGTATTTACTTACACACATTGAAAAATACGTACACACACGTATTAGGAGGAGTTAAAGGAAAAGGAAAGAGCGTCTTTGTTCGGTCGTCATTTTATTTAAATTCGCATTAATATTTAGTACTGCCGGCCAAGAGTGTTTAAGTGGGAGGTGCTCGCCAACCCGCGAGCCCTATATAATTACTGTGAGCTCTCGAGTACAGCCCACACTCAAATACATATACCCGCTATGGTAGTAGTCACTTCTCGTACAGGGCTTCGTAGAGAAAGAGAAACGAGAGAGAGGGAGAGAGAAAGGGTCTGCGGCCATGATCACACAGAGTACCATATGAGCGAATGTGAAAGAGTGCGGAATAAACGAGAGGGACGACATCACTCGACGCGTAACCGAATACTCCCAAATGTATAAAAACATTAAACATGCTTGTGTTTTCGGTAGAAGGCAAAAAACTACGCGGAACCTTTTTGACACTTGGCGCGAGGATTACGTGCCTTAACTTCTATTTTACCCGAAATAAACATCACATTCATCTCCGTTTTGTACTCACGTCCAAATGAAATGTTTCATGAGGACGACTTAATGGGAAACCAACCAAATTCACATACGAGGCAGAAATCTAGTCCAGAGTGTCGAAAAAATATGATGTTTAGGCACTTGAAAAAAAAAAACAAAATTAAGAATAAGGCTTTCTGAATTTTTGCACACATTTTGCTGGACATTTTGACTATATATTCAGAAAATTTTATCGAAATATTCTAAAGCAATCATGCACTTGCAGAGCACTTCGCTTATTATTGGAACGTACCTGAAGTACTCCGTTCTTTTACAATATTTTATCGAAATTTTCTTAGAGTATCGCCGAAATGTGGTATAAAACATGTGTCAGAGTTCAAG
Source organism: Campoletis sonorensis (assembly GCA_013761285.1). Lineage (NCBI taxonomy): Eukaryota > Metazoa > Arthropoda > Insecta > Hymenoptera > Ichneumonidae > Campoletis > Campoletis sonorensis. The sequence continues at coordinate 865,389 of JACEOJ010000195.1, forward strand.
ACGATAAATTATTCGTTTCTTACGAAACAGATTCCCAAAAATCACGTTTTATCGACGTTCTCAACAAGACTCACTGCTCCAATCGATTTCGACTTTTGTCACGTCTCTCATATTTTTGAAAGGAGAAAAAGGTGGAGAAAAGTGGTGGCCATACGAAGAAGCTCAATGTAGTTCAATTGGTTGGTTAAAAGGCAGGTAAAAACTGTACATAAGTTAGGAATGAAATTGAAAAAAAAAAAAAAAAAAAAAAAAAAAACATCCATCTGGATGTTCTCGTGGGAATAATTTCGACAAATAGTGTAAACAAGTCTTCTGGGTTTGTCGATTCCACGTCCTTCCATATAAGAGTAATATGTATGATTCTGTAAGGAACTTTACAGTCGTACAAGAGCGTGGAATTTTCATGCATATACAACGAATTTATGTTGGTATAGTGAGAAAGAAAGACACATAAATTGTTTTGCTGTACCGTGTAATTTGCAGTTCGGCCCGACGTCGATCATGCATCATTTGCTCAAATTATAAATTCATTATATCACAATTATCATAATGCATTTGGGAAAACAGCGATGTATGGTTGTATTCTTGAACCTTTGGCATATAAAATAAATGCGTTAGTATCGACGAAACTGTGATCTCCGACAGTCGATCACATTACTCCTTGAAAAAAGCATGTACGAAACGATACTACCACATTGGTTATATAGCGAGGTTAAGGAAAATACGATGAAAATAAAACAGGACCTCCGTGGAAAGAATTTACGGTTGGATATGAAATTGTGAGTGTATCTGGTTTCCATGTTTCGAGCTACACGCACGCACATTTGAATACACTGCATAACGGGGAACCACAAGAAGAAATTTGAGAGATACTCAACACTTTAAGCTGAGAATGGGCTACGAAAATCTCGCCATTTTCGTGATAAGCTGCAGTTATTTTCGACAAATACTATCTACTCCGCTCACCAAAGGACGTTCCTTTCGTATAGTGAAAATAAACTCATAGCTGGAAATTAATTTGTATAACGCGAGCTCGTGCACTCACACGAGGCTTTATTAGTCTCGTTAAACTTTGATGAGTGTTTTATAAAGACTTTATGGTTGAATTCGTTTGCACGTGGGCATGTGTGTTCGATAAACGCAAAGCTTCAGATGCCTTCAAGATTAACTTGCATCTAAATACCATCGTTAAAATCTTGATTTCCGTTTTAAAGATCTGGTATTTTGCACTTACATTCCCAACACTCACGATCGTATGCATCACAACACCTTTAGCTCTATAGTCGATTTGACCAACGAGAAGGGTTCATACTGTTGACAGTTAAGCAAAAGCTCAATTTAAATTGCTCGTTTTTTAATTATCATTATCGTCAACTTGATGGATTAGATTTGAATAATTGATATCAAGATTGTAGAGAAGAGGAGGTCATCGAGGATTATTTTTAAGGGGAATCCTCTGGGTACAAGTCATGGGGTGGCTCGTGAAGATTTTCACAGTGACGAGGATGAGAAACGGATGGATTCTGTTTTTTTTTTATAGTCCAATGACACGGGGTATATGCCGACCTTATAAATTTCAAGGAACAGAAAATTTATTTATGTAATTATCTATTTTCAAAAAGTTTAGCACACACTCACATGTTTTTCGTGATTCAAAAATGTTACCGAGAATAACACCTAATTGCGTGGACAATATTCAACAGACAGAAAAACATTCTTTATAGTAAATTGATTTTTATTAAACTTATCTCCACATTCAATTGTACGAAGGCATCTTCGCGGGTTTTCCATGAAAATGAACGTTGCAATTTTTTCGTCGTAAAAATGATTTCCCAAGCGCGATACTTAATAGTAAACATCATTTTCCAGTCGACATATCGTACTTTACATCCTAGATCCCATTATCAACAAGTTTCTACCGGCGATATTGCTAAACGTTTTATCTAACGTTATTTCTTCCTTCCCATTGGCAATAACATTCGCGTGCTCCCTCAACGAGGCATTATCTTATCCGCTGTAATGTACACAGCCCACCCTCGGGATCTCGAGTATCGCGATCAACAGTTCTTTCAGCCCACGTACATAACAAATGTATATCCACATGTATTTTGAATATACCGATATAGTTGTACGGCAAAACGGTCGTGGTTGAATTAGCAACGGTGAAAACATTTGTACCGATGAAGGGGACGAGCCTAAATCTGCGAAACTTCCCATTCGGCAGATTTTCAATGGAGCGAAAAGCAAGAGAATGTTGTTGGAGAAATGGTAAAGACCGATCTACGGAATTCCGGGGAGTCGGAAGTGACACGAATGTTCAGAAGCAAGCGCATTATGTCACCATTGCGTCGCGAATCCCGATGCCATGGGCTTTGCCATTTATGGCGATAAGCCCATCCGTTACAACGTCCTAAGGCGATTCCACGAATTCGCGTGTCTCATCCGCTATAGAAAAGCAAATGTTGGTCGGTCTAGTTGCGATCCCCGCGATTTTACACAAATATTCAGGCCCCCGGAACAACCGACTCTGCGTCGGCGTTTTCGACGTCACCATTGAGACTACGTCGTTGATGACGCGACACGAGAAATGGCTCCCACGTGCATATGTCATCGCTATCGCACACGGTTTACCACGTGATCGTAGTCCATGTGCAACACTCGGCGCCAGTCGTCAGCCGCGTCATCGTCAATCCAAACAGAAGAGTGAATCCACGTATCGAAGACACTACGAACTCTACATTCACACACAATACACACGAGGCATTAGGCATATTGAAATCTTCACGAGGATGAAAGAAAGTGGATTGAATAATTGATGACAGGAATAGGACGTTTGAATCACTGACTGTTGACAATCGATTCTGTGTGGCCGTGTACCTTTTATCTCACGAAATGCTTTATACACATAGAGATACATGAGCAGCTACAACAACCGTTTATCGGTAGGAGAATTTGAATTGAACGAGTTTGGATGAAGAAAAAAGTAAAAATGGATGCAGCGCACCTTGGAAGTTTATTATTAATTGGCGTTATCCAGAAAGATCCGGAATTGTTCGAGTACCAGGCGCACCGGGTAATGGGACCAGTCTTTCTTATCGCAGATTTTTTACCTCTTTAATGTTATTGTTGTTATTTCAACCGCAGAGATTATTGAACTCAGAGGTTGATTAATATGAGCTGTTAGCCGCGCGACCATAATACATCGAAAAACACCCGAAGAATTTATGAGACGATGACACTAGTTCGAAATAATAAAACGCTTGTCTTTCACAACCTTATTTCTATAATGCACAGTCATTTCAAGATGCACATACGACGTTCAAAAAATAAAGGAATATCGAGGAGGGCAATATATCTTTTTATGCATCTTTCAACCGGTTTTCACGAGAGCTCCTTCGATTAGAGCCACCAAACAAACGCACTAGGATCATTCCACTTTCTGGACGCTCTCTAGACAAACAGCCACTGAAGGAGCCAAGAGTAAAGAAGAAACAAGTACTTGTCACTGCGGAGAAAATCCAACGACGAAACTCCATGAGCGTTCATACGGCCTACAACTCTTCACCATGTGCGCCCCCGTGCTTTGCACAAGATGCTTGTGTATCTATAGCCGGAAGAGAAAGTAACGCAAAATATACTCGCTCAATAGCCTCTTCTGATGATGACACAATCATGGTCACGGTCTCCCCTTATAAATTTGTTATATATATTCAGCGTCGTTTTGATATCAATAAAATATTGAGAGTCTATAGAAAGTGAGACAAAGTTGTTTAATAGACAGATTTATTAATTAATGTACCCGGCACACAACAGTCCAACACAATGCAAAAGCTAATTTCCTGAAATGACTTTCACGATTTTCGAATCCTTCAAACACCTGTCCGTCGTTTATTATTGGCTTCGGAATTCCAAAGTGCAAAAGAATTTGTCCTTGGAACAAACAACGCCCTAAACTTTAACTAGACACCGACTAGACCTACTCTGTCTTTCTCAGGCCCTGTTCTTAGGGGCCATAAAACTACTTAAGTTTACCATTTCCGAAAGTGAGAGACTGTTTTCATTTTGTTCATAAAGATTCACCAGAAGTGTTTATGCATTCTGAGCAAACTGTTGTATCAATATTGAAATTATAGGATCGCTTCGCATCCAAATTCACAAACGAAAACCCTATTTCAAATTATTGCGAATTACACATAGAAAAACGATGTAAAAACGATGTAAAAATAGATTATGTCACGAATTCAATGAATTAACCGTTATTTGTGCGATTATTGACAGACGATATCAATTTGAACATCGAACGAAATCCAATTTAATTAGACAATAAAAATTGTGAATAGAACCACATAAGATTCTGTTCGATAAACAAACTTTTATTTCAGTCGAGGATAAAAACTGCAGTGATGGTTCTAAATATCATGGAGAAATGTTGCAATTAATTTTTGTTTATTTTTGCAAGACAGATAGTTGATTAAGTATACAGTGAGGCTTATTAGAGAAAAAAATGTGTAACGAGAAATCATATACTTTGTCATTTGGCGAATAAATTGACAGCGCAGAACTAAGTACAAGTACGAGTTAGACGAAGGAGAAAGAAAAAGAGAGAGAGAGAGAGAGAGAGAGAGAGAGAGAGAGAGAGAGAGAGACAGAGAGACAGAGAGAGACGATGTGCGGACGGCGTAACTACCTCGCGAGGGGGAGCGCGAGTAGAGCAGCACGAGAGTTACGGCTGTGTTCCCCTCATTAGGGAACTGGACGTGGAAGGTAATTGATGCTTTCATAACCTGGCAGCATTCCCACCTGCGAATAGTTGAGTTTTTTTGCCGCGGCCTCGTTAGAGGTGACAATAAGTAGTTAGCCGTTTCCAGGTACGTACCCATACCTCTATAATACGTCTACGGTAGTGGAACAGCAAACGATGAAGGCAAGACTCTCCTGTGAGTTCGAAGAGAGACGGGAGTGCAGCGGGCAGTGAGTTACACAGCACATCAATGGAGAAAGGAGAAAAACTCGAGTAGGCACACACCAACCTGGTTAAACTGAGCCGAAGAAATTATTTTCACAAACAAACAAAAAGAAACTTATACTTTTTTCGATGGGTAGGGCGCAAGTACAAAACGAGCCAAGACAGACACCTGGCATCTTCGCATTATTCATTATAACACGAGATCACCTGTCGCGCGGCCATGATCATTATACCGTTCATTCATCCGCAAAAAACTATTTTATGAAAACTCACTGAATAAGCATATATCATGGCCTCGCTAACCACACAAAAGTGCAAAACAAATGTAACGATTGGAAATATTGATAAGTTCGAGGTCAAATAATGATGGCGACTGTATGGGGCATATTCAAAAGGCTAAATTCGTACTTAAAAACGACTCAAATGTCAGAGGACGAATAAAAAAACGTATATTTTAATAAAAAGCAAGTATAAGAGCCAGAGCAGTGCAGATCCGATCTCTGGGAAGGAATCCGGTCGTTGTTTCCCATTGTCCTTCGTTCACACTGTTACCCCAATGCTATATAAACTCTAAAGGATAACCACTGTAGTAGCTTCTTCGGTAAGGTATTCTTTGACTCTATCGTTTCTCTTTCTTCCTTTCTTCTTTCTCCACTCGTTTTCACCCGCGATCGACGTATCGATCTCACTATTCCATAGGAATCGCTCGCCTTTCATCATTCCTTAGGTGCATAAGGCATATCATCGATCTATGTGCCTTTTGTCTTTTCTCTACTTTTTCACCGGATTTATAAATCTTGCACTGTACGGTAGAAACTCTATGCAAATACCAAATCGATATATTTTATTATCTTCATAACGTCATTTGGGGCTCAATAAATAAATATAAATATTGATGCAAATGGTAGAACTTTAACGGCATTTTCTTTCAGGCTAAACAAGACCCTGTTCAATTCAAAGACTCTTTTTGTACCAGACATTCCACGGTTATCAAAAGTAGTAAGTAGCACGATATTAGCCAGTAGCGTGACTTCGATGTAGATCATTTAGTTCGATGTTAGCTTGACGTCATCAATAACACATAAATAAACTTTTGGCTCTGACAGCGTTAACAGACGTACGTGGATGATTAACGAGTTCGAAATTTACTCGAATGGGGCCAGATACACGATTAGGAATAACGTGAGGATCGACGAATATTCACTTGGAAATTATGTAGTAACATCAGTTTTTATTGATGTATTTTTACCAAAGTCTCAATCAACTTAATCATTTTTATAAGTAAAAACGACAAGATATGTGGATTGGAACTTCCTTTGCTGTTCCTCTTCTTAAGAACATTGTGTTATGACATAAAATAAGGACGATTTCAATGCAACTGTTCAACTAAAGTAAAAAAATGCTCGGAAACTTTCACGACATTGAGTCGAATGATTTAGCAATTATTAATGAATTAATTAGATCTCTTACTGAGTTATCTGATTAAATTCGACATCAAGAATCAGAGAACTTTGAATTGATCCTTGAAAACTGAATCACCCATGGAATGATGGGGGAAAAAAATTAAACAAAGTATAAAAAATGTTCATTTTGTTTTGAGAAAACAAAACGATACGCACGTCCGAGGATGTCTAACCTCTGAATGATCGTCTGTATCTGGGAATTTTACTGTCACAAAGTTTTGACAACCGACGATCATCGAACCAACTCATATGACGTTTCTGTCGCTTGCAGGCATCAACTTTTGGGAATGTTGATCTTAACAGAAGGTGCTGAAACGCGAGTTAATTATGAAGTCGATACTCTAGCAAGTTCTTGGATTCGGAGCTCAGGTTTATTGGAGAAAAAACTTGGCTCGCTAAAGTGTACAACACTGACTTTAACGACAGAGCGTGCGATAGGTGTGTATTACAGAAATGCTTGACAAGGATCAAGAAAAATCAATATATGTAGCCCCATATATATAAATATAATGAATATACATGTATAAGTATAGATATATATTTACAGTAGAGCGATTACGAATGCACGCGACTTACATAATTGAAGGTAATACGCATGTATGTACGTGCCACCGTTCACAAATTAGCGGCGTACTGTCGAACACGTAGAGGTGCGTGTAATAAGCCCTTGGATCAGCATCCCAGCAGCAAAATGCGGTGGCACATTATGCGCGCGGTGGCAAGGAAATTAGTAAAGGGAAAAAGAGAGGACGCACGCGGAGAGGCAGGAGTGTTGTCGGCAAGTGCGCTAATCACGGTGATTGCAGGTAGTAGCAACCGTCGGCGAGATAATATCCTCGTAATTGGTTCAGCCCGTGTCAACCTGTCTCGCTCCCGCACGACATCTTAACCCGCAGCTCTCTCGAGCTCTGCTCACACCGATACAAATATAAAAGATATGTTTGTGTCACGCTCACTACACCATTTACCGCTTCGGTTTTGCGTTCTCCTGTGGTTCGCACACTTCGCTAAGGCATCGCGAAGACGGCCATCTTGGTTTCTGCAAAATCAATTGATTTTTCTGTGAAACGATATCGGAACGTAACAGAAATTTCAGATTTTTTGTATGTTTGTATTCTTCGATCTATTGTTCTTGTGTTGTTGTTGTTTTTTTTTTTTTTTTTTTATAGATCGTGTATAAGGTTTCCCTTATTATGCACTATTGGGAACGAGTGACCTCTGGAACGAGTTTGAAGATGGTTACCACCTGAAAATAGGGCTGTGCAAAGTGAACCGGTGGTCAAGTGTCGCTAAGTCCACTTGCCACACGTACAGGTCTTTTGACACAAAGTACAGGTAGGATCGTTGAGATTTCACACCGTTATAAGGGTCAAATTTGTTCCGGTACTTTAGTGAATGGTGATAAACCAAAGAGAAAGTCATCTCGGTTGATGGAAATGGTATTTTTCGGTGTGGCTAAAGTAGGCATTTTTGTTAACGAATTGGAACTTTGAGACAGAGGACAAAAGAAGAGATCGTTTGTATTGGAGTGTTCGAAGAGAGTGAGAGTCGATCGAAGAGAAAGAAAACAAGAATATATTCTTTTCTCTCGTTATGGCGAACTTCTGAAGACGACAAACTCAAATAAATACATTTTTTTTCCCTCCCCTGGAGAAGAATAGATCCTTTCTCTAGTCGTTGAGGATCGGCCACGAGGATCGGATCTCTCCTTTGTTGCACACAGGCTTCTCCTTCGTACTGCTGAGCTCTCTCATCGCGACTCAGGGTCAGCTCCGGTTCCCACGGGAAGACCGCGGAAATGAGAAGTCGGCCTTCGGTTGTATATTTGGTGATGCTCGTCCTCTCTCTCTCTCTCTTCTCATCCCTCTTACTTTTTTTTCTCCCTCTCCTTTACTTCTCACACTCGACCCTTCTTCTCCTTTTTCTTCTTCTTCTTCTTCTTCTTCCTCTTCTTAGACTATAGGTGACTTTCCTTCGACGAGGAAAGAAAGAAACAGAAAAAAAAGAAAAGGTATATATATATATTAATAAGTTATAGCGGGCCGATAGTTTTCTGGGAAGGTATGAGAGACGACGTCGAACTACGGAGGTGGATGCTGTCGGTGTCGTGTCCCGCGTGTCGAGAAAGACCGCGAGCAGCACGCATAGAGCGAGGAATCTCTTGCCTATATAGAGGTTTGTTGCGCCCGCACAATGGCGCACACGGGGGACCTCGCGCCGCGGGATACCCGACCGAAGATTTGCTCGGGATAGAGTTTGACAACGCGGATCTCTCCCCGCCGGTCCAGAGCTCTCGATCCTCACCGCCGCCATCAGATAACGATGCGTTTGAGGAACCGCACACCATTATATACATATATATACATGTATATTGTATACATATACACATCGCTCGTACCGTGAACGAGTTCGCACGCATTTTCTCCTGTTCTCTCCTTACATCTCTCTCTCCCTCTCTTCCTCTCTTTTTTTCTTCCTCCTTTCCAATTCGTAAATCTTCATCTGTATGGTAGTTCAAGTTGAGATATATAGCTTTAGGAATATGTGAATCACACTGGCCACCGAAAGATCACTTCGATTTTACGAAACATTTTTTATGGGCGCGTCGCAATGTAGACAAAAATATATGTATATCTCTCTCTCTCTCTCTCTCTCTCTCTCTCTCTTTTCGAGACACATACTCAATTGATAGACATACGGATAATCCATATTTACTTCTTATTAGAATCTGTCCATAAAGTCATAATATTGAACGAAAAGATATTTAGAAAATATTTATATCTATTTTTTTTTATTTTCAAATAAAAACTCTGGAAACAAACATTAATTTATACATTGAGAAAATGTGTCATGTATCAAAAAATGATGGCCAGCAAACTAAACATTTTGTTTATGGGACAAAAATTCGATAGTGATAACGCGACTACGATGATAATTTTGCATTCAGTTGACTGCGTAAACGTCTTATTTACTTCAATTGAGAATTACAGTCGAAAGAATAGTCCACGATTATTTTTGGATCCAAAATTATTTTTATAATCTTAAATATTTATTCGATAATTGAAATATATTTGCTAAAGATTTGAACCGATGAACAGCGATGAGCAAATGCATAAATGACCTACGGGGTCCCGTAGCTGGGCCGAGACAGCGGTCGCGTGAAACTCGAAGCGCGAATGTGACGTAATAAATCGCGCCTGGAGAAGAGGCTGACCTGAGTTTTTTGTTAACATCTTTCTACATTACGTGCTTGTCGCTGTCCCGCCGAGTGTTCGAGAATTCACTAATTGACCGTGTTAGAAAGAAGTATCTAAATTTGTGGGGTGTTTGAATGAACATCATTCTTAGGTACATACGAAAATATAGTATTAACATTATTTTTGTGTTAAACTCATTGACGAGATGTCACAAAAGCGTTATCGAATTTAATTAGAATTGCGAGTTGGAGATGTTTGTTTATGCCAAATACTTGTGCGCTTTTCATTTGTTGAAAAGATTGCAGCACCTCCTGGAAATAATAATGACAACAATGAAATCAATGTAAAAAATAAGTTAACAAAAATTCATAATAATTGTTAGTTTATTGTGTTGAAGATATTTATAATTAAGTTTATATTAGAATGAACTCTGCATAGTCTCTAATGGTCGTTGACGTGGGAGTTCACTGTCCTGAAAAACCAGTTCTTTTTTGTGTATCTATGACATGAAAATGATGAGATTTATCAGACGAAGACCTCACGTGCGAGTGTCTCACTCTCAAAATCTCCGGTCGACCACCTGTTTGCGATCTCTAAATTCGAATGATTCACGCAGTTGAATTCTCAAGTTATACTGAAATGCTATCCAAGTCTTTTGCCTTTGCTATAAAATAGCTGTCTTCTGTTACATCATCAATGACAAATGTATCGATACACACACGTGTACGCATACGAATACGAGAAAACACGTCATTTGGTTCTATTGACTTCAAATGAAACGCCACAATCTGTTAGTCTGTTGACAGACTCGGTGTATCGATGTTATTTTAATTAATTTCAGCCGATTAATAGAATTAATTCAGTCAATGAAGTGGTTTCTTTCATCCAAGACAGCTGTACAGTCAATTCTGATTCAATGTCGACCTAATTTCTTCGTCTAAAAAAAGAAGGGATCGAAAACAGTCGAATAAAAATATAAACTGTGTGCATGTGTTGTTTAGTGTTGGAAAATAATTTGTGCGCGATGCAAAATCGATATCGTCGACAGGTAAAAATTGACTGGGGTCGGGAAAAAATCTAATCTTTGTTTACCAACAAAAATTTGAATAGATTTGAAGTTTTTTCAGTTGGAGTATCGTGAAATAAATACTGAAAAAACTTTGAAAAATTCAGCACGAGCTTAGAACTCTTGTAAGTCGTGATTTAATGGCACATTCCATATCGTCACTTGAGTACATTTCTAATTTTGGGATGTTGATGTAATCGTGGATTAGCGAAAGATAATGGGTTGACGCATGTCAAAAATCAAATATTTGAATCCATAGAATAAGTCGAATTATGATCCCTTTGGGATTGTCGTATTGCTGAATATGTGGTAATACAATAATCAGTGAAATATACTGTAATGTTGCGAAATCGTATATAAACCCCTTTGACAAATTCCAAGCAAAGTATCGTTATCCAAAAGCAAATATTACGAATCCAGTCTTTTTGGATCTTCTTCATGCTCACTCCCGATTATTAATGGATTAAGCCATCGCATCTCTTTGCTGTAAAAATACAAGTTTTTTGCACCCAACTTTTGTATTATTCAAAGTTCTTTTGTTAGATTTTTTTCTTTTACTGAGACTGCAGTTCGATCATATCGCTGATTATCCATGCACTCAGCAACAACTGTCAACGCACATCGAGTTCGATGGACCGTCAGATAAACACAGTGTGAATTATCAAATTTCTTGTATAATTTTTTTCAGTTGCGTTCCTCTGCAATTCACCGTTAATTAATTCAAGGTCAAAAGGCGGCTTTTGACACATTGCAAAACATTACAAAGTCGATTCAAAGGAACAGTAAACAGAGTGAAATGGGCAAAGTTTGGGGTGAGCGATGTTTTTTCTCTAAATAGAACTTCTCAGGTATGAGGAATTTCGTGAATATGCGAGTGACGTTTCCTTGATCCAAAGTGTCTGTGGACATTGAATAATATTCTGGAAAATGGTTTGGCGTGACTGGGCGCACCGCATAGCTTCCGATGAGTGTAACATTTCCGGCCAAGTTCCGGTACAATCGCGGAGTGTGTCAATAAATCCTGGCAGCAGTTGTACTACATAAGAGGTAAAAGAGTGTGGAGTGGATGTGGATCAAAGTTTCCGAGAAAAAGCGACTACGCGGTTTGTGCGCGTCGAAGCCCGCGAGCTCTCCGCTAAACCGGCGTACGACGTTATACAGAAAAGCGTGCGTGTAGAGACACGTTGCGAGGAGCGAAGGGATCCGTTGCGATTGGCTGAAATGCCAGGAGGACGCCCACACCGTGAACGGTTATATGGTACCCGGTTTACCATGCGGAGTTCATTCATAGTTCCACTCTAGTCTAGTCATTCATTAATCCGTTGAGTTATACCAGAAGGAGAGAGTGTATTCCGGTGAAGAAGACGTTGCACATCGACCGGATCTTCGTCCTGTTATTGTCAAATCCTTGGACCCTTCATTGATGAATTATCGATCATAAGTGACCATTAATTACGACTCTCCGGTGAAAACAACATTGCATATTGGATCCAAACAACTGACAGTTGGATAATCAACGTTTTTCAAGTGCAACCGTGATTTTGAGGAGAATGAGAATAGGTGAGTGATTTCATGTAATTTGCTTTCTATAAATAAATCCATCGTTTGGATTTCCCATTGTTATCAAAATAATCATTACGTCATTCTAACTTGATGTTATCGTTTCTCATTTTCGCGGTTTTGCATTTTTTCTTATACGTTTGTCTCGTATTGCGTGTGTACCTAAACCGGGACTACCACAGTTTCCGCTTTTAGGATATATTTTAGAACTCTGTGTCATCAAAAACGTTCAATCATCAACAGTTTAATCGCAGGTTTTCCTACTTGTGTCTATATATTTTTGTTTATATTGTTTCCATATGCAGATGGTTTGCTTATCGTTTTCTTCAGAGTCCTTTGCGTCTACTTTCCTTTAACTGCAGTATTCTTTACTGAATGTATTATGATTTCGTAGTCATGGTTGTTGTTATTATTTGTCATAACAAATTTTAAGACCAAAACGATCGAATGTTTCCCAATCGGATGTCCGTTATCAGATTCGTGAGACTCTTTCATTCCATGTGGAGTCATCGATTAAACGACGGATACGTCGAGTGCATGTTCTTATCTAAAGTGGCGCGTGTGTTGGCCGGCGATGATGACCCGATCCGTGAACCATGCACGTTGCGATGAATTCCGCGCTCTTTCCGCATCCCCCACTTTTGTGTAAACATTTGGCATAACTCCCACAACTTTTTTCGTATTCCATCGACGTTTAACGGAAGGAAGTGACGGATGGAAAATTGCAGTCAACATTGGCAGCTTTATCCAGACTCCACTTCATTGTTTTTCCAAAGTGGAATAATTTCTGTCAAACCAAATCCGGAAAACGGCAAATTGTGGTAAACCATCAATCAATGGTTTCCAACCGGGGCCTGAAATTTCATCAATACTGTTCTGTGATCGATAAGCGCATCACGTTTTCTCACACGAACGGCTTATCTCGATGATTCATTCAATTGGCGCCTTCTCGAATTGATTCGTAAGTGCACAGGTATCCGGCGTATGCGAAATTGATATGATCGCCTTATCGGTGCATGAGATTCGTCATCCACGGTTTTGGTGGTTACCAATCAATGAGGAATTGTTTTTTGTGAAATTGACTTAAGATTCTCGCAACCCAACAAAACAACTCGGATCGGATTATCGAGAACAATGTAATTTATTCTTGAACACGAAACTAGCCCAAAGTTTAGTTTTCAACCACATTGACTTTTTTTATTTCGTATACATCGTAGAAATTATTCTATCGATAAAAAACCTACTTCTGAGTCATTGGATAGTCCCAATTGACAGAATGTTCAGAGTTGTTTGTCTGTCAATTAAAAATACACCTCAACTGACACCTGAATGTCAACTGGATAACAATTATTTGATTTGTTGATGGCAAGATCAATTCTTTCGACCGTAACGATGAAATTCTTCATTCGTTCGGTTTCATGCTGCAAAATCATGAGTGCAACAAACAAACGTCGAACTAGGTATGACGCAACAATTACGCGATCCGGTGCAAGATGAGGACGCGCTAGGTGTAGCGGCTTTGATTACAAACGAGCGCGGAGTGAGACTTGGCAAATAGAACAAGATAGAGAGGGAGAAAGAGGGGGATAGAATTGAGAGAGGTAATGAAAAAAGAGGATGCCATCAGAAAAGTCATTAGGGGAATCCCCTAAACGGAGTGTGACTAACGGATTGTTATTTTCTGTGCTGTAATCGTGTGCTCTTATCAGAAATACTCTTGTATAATTGACGGAGAGAATTACTAGTTTCGTGGGATGACGCATACGTTTTTTATACTTCAGACAAACTACGACATAGATATGAATCTACTAGAGTACCACAATAACGAAACGCGTCTCAACGAGCTGCCTGTCATAAAAATTCTCGTTACATAATTTCCAATAATTTAACAATCAATTGCAGCAAATAACGAGTGAAAAATGAATTCATCGTATCAATTGGGTTAAACCACATGAAAATATGCAGTGAATTTTTATTTGGGTTCTTTGAAATTTCCGATGGTTCTGACATTTAGAAGTCTGTTTTTGTACAACTAATTGAGGTTTTTGTTTATTTTCAACTGTTGGAGATTTTTATACGAAATTTTGCACACATATTTATTGATTCTTCAAGAACACGTAGAATTTTTTCAAATTGTTTACTACTTCAAGTAGATTTTTTTTGGATAAGATATCATCGAGAATTTGACAGCACAGATTAGTCCTTTTAAGAAAATCGTTTAGGCCGAAATCAGGCTCTTCATCTCCTGATCGTTCGGATGAGGTCCCTGGCTGAAGACTAATCGCAGTGTGGGTGTTTTTAAAATTTTTATCGTTTTTTTTTTTTTTTATAAAGTGTATACGAAAAGCGTGAACTGATCATCGAGCGTGAGCAAGGGACGGTAGTTAATTAACAACGTGACACCGTAATTGCTGAGGTAGTCCGATCCACCTTCGCTCGTTGGATGAATTCTGTGCTCACTTTTAGTTGCTGACTTCTTCGCCGTTCCTCCATCCTCCCTCTTTCTCCGCTTCTCTCACTTTTCTCACTTCCATCAGAATTCTTGCCAGGCTGGATGACCCGAGCGCGTTATACGCGTCATTAAATTAACTTTTTGGTGCTTGATCAGCCCGAAGAATTTTTTGGCTGCCTCCTTCGCTCGGAAATATTGAGGTTGCACAGTTCTGTCGCGAGTATAATTTCAAAGTGACGCTAATTACTTAGTTTCATTGAAAGTGAATCTGACCCAATGGCTAGTAACTTTTCCAACTCATTTGTTTATCGCTCTTTCATCTTATTAAATCTTTCAAATAGAAAAACGTAATCTTTGACTGAAGCGTGTCGTTTGTGACGTAATAAATGCATCTTCACGATGACACGTGTTTCGTATCATTTTTTTTCCTCCAATCACCGCTAAAAATCATCGACAACGTTTACACAGATACGCAAGTAAATGATTGAAATGAACAAAGTTTGGAAAACGTAGTTTCTTTTTCACATTCTATCGAAAATAACAAAAATCTCTAGTTTTTACAGATATTTTATGTAGATTTTCAATTTATGTTACAATTTGAAATTTCATCAGCACATCTGGGCAGACTGTCGGCAGTACGGCGAATGTTTCTTAGCACATTAATACACATGACATTGATACAGGAGGTCGATTTTCGTGGTGATAAAAATCCCGATATATTATCGCTAGACTTCTTATCTCTATGACGTTTATGACGTAGCATCAACGTTTCCCTCTCCGTACAATATTTTGTCCTTATCAAAATGTTCTGGCCAAGCATAAGAGAGGCGTCATCAGAAAGGTGAAATTAGACATTGCGGAGCCAGCGTATATTTGTTGGAACAAGACCGGAGGCAGGATTGGGATGGAGAAAAAAATCGTATCCGTTTTAACGCCGGCATTTCTGTAATAACAAACTCCAACCTCTTTCTCCTTAAATTGTCGGAGCTGTTGGGTAATTATTGACAAAGTGCACGTCCCTCGAGGGTTAAACATTGTATCGGTGCGTATCTATATTGCAATCTTTCCCGTTGCGTCGCTGGGAATTAAGATTAACAATTTGTCACGGTAAAAGAGCACACACTCAAGTTTCAGTTTCTAGGCGATCGTGGGTGGATTTTTTTGCCTCGTAGTTTATTATTGTGTTACCGTTCAGCGACAATTATCGCTGCCCTGTTTGAGTCATCGAAAGAAAAGAAAAAACGCGTCAAACTGGCGCTCCCGCTATCTCGATTTTTAATCTAATATCTTTGACGACATACGTCATAGAGAGATCGAGAATATTTCTGGAATTTAACGAGGTGCGAGAAATTGGTGAGTACGAAATAGAGGAAATGGGAATGAAGAAAATACGAGAAAGAGAGATGAAGAGAAGGAGTAATTTATGGAAGGACTGGAGAAATAGCTAATTGTATATGGTGAAAATCGAAGGTTTGTGGTAGGTTTATAATAACGTGTACACGTGGTGGTGGTGCGTGTACTCGCTCGAACGCAGTGCGTTTAATGATACGTGTAATGAAATCGCGTGGCCCGGGGGTCCAGCCCGTATATCCCCCACGCAGCCATGAGGGTGGTGTAGCCACACGGAGAGAGAGGGAGAGAAAGAGTGAGAGAAGAAGAAATAAGGATGGAGGGGAAGGTTGGCTGGTGGTGGTGTCGGTTGTGGTGAGCAACGTGAGAGGAGAGGAGGAGAGAATGGAGGTGGGACCGAGAGCCTTCTCGGCCGGTGAGTGAGTGAGTGAGTGAGTGAGTGAGTGAGTGCGTGAGTGAATAGTGAGTCCAGCCAAGTGAGTAACTGAGAATCGCGCGAGAGTCTCTCAGTCACCACGAGATCGGCAAGCCGAATGGTCCGACGTGGTTCGCTTGCGCTTTAACGAAACAAACGGGACAAGAAGAGTAACTAGATATTTATCTAAACAAAAAATAATATTGAAAAAAAAAAAAAAAAAAACACTGAGTGACAACCTGTTGCGAAACTTTGTTTATCGCGAATATAATCTTCCTACAAATTTCCTTATCAACGTCTTTGTTCCCTACTCGTGACGAAATTTTTGGAACAAAATCATCAGCGATAAACCATATCGAAGAATGTTTACTTTTTTTATTTTTATAAATGCCAGCGATCGGTGACTAATGAATTAAAAATATAATTCAACTACGAGAAACGTCGATGGAGTGATCGGTAATTGGGAACGCTTTATAAAAACGTCTCTCGTGGTCCTCGTGTTCAGACTATTCTTTGAGGATGTCACGCTTTCACGTTCTCTGTATTGATCAATCGACGTCGCGCTCCTTTATCGCAAGACTAACATTCATATAATTCATTCCAAATGTCGATTTTTCAAGTCTGTTTTATTTTCAACGACATACATGGACCCAACGTGTGAAAAAACGTGTTAAAACGCGGTGGTGAAAAAAAAGGAGCATAAAAGAAAAACACAAACGAAACTCGGACGAATTCGTAAACTTATTAAATCGAGGACGGAAGAGGAAGTGCGCGAGTGGATGCGAAGAAGAAGGATCACTGGGAGAAGACGGAAACTCTCCTGCAGGAGAAAAAGGAAGAGATGATCTTCGAGCTGCTGGTGGCCGGTGTTGTCACCCTTGCCACACGAAGGCGGTGTGTGTACATTGCTGAATTTATAAATATCTCTAAATAAATCAGTTATTATGATTACGTTACTGTTAGCTAGAGATTTTTTATATCGAAATATTCCGTTTGTTTTAATCAAAAAATTTGAAAGTCTTGTTTCAATAAGTCTTTGATTTTAAGATACTACCACATCGCTAACAGTTTGGTATTTATGTATCACTGATTTATTTTTTAACTACATTATTCCTCATATTTATTATATGATTTGTTTGCAGACCGATAGGAATATTCACTTGTTTATTTGTTGAGCGGACGATGAGAAAGTTATTGTTTATTTATTTTTAAGTATCAACTTATATCGTCGTTCTCTGCGGCTAATAAGTCTTTCTGTTTGGGCTAATGATTGGCTAGTGGCACGAAAAACCTTTCCAGACGTTCTAAAAAGACCGAAAGCTCTATTTCCAATGTGATGATCCATTCTTGGCCAATCTTTACGACCGATATATTTACCCAAGCAAAAAAACTAACACCGTGCCCTGTAAACATTTACATTTTAATTAATAGCGTACACAACGATATTATTTCACATCAGTTTCGTCGGAGTGTCTATCGAGTCATTGAGGAAAATCGAGAGGAGAAATAATCGGTGGGTTTTGTGCGATGCTCGGAATGAAACGCGCTTAGAAAACGCGGCGTTGATGTCACCAACGAATCGATAAACTTGTGCGATAGTGGATTCTTGCGGAACAGGACTCCTCTCTTTTCACGCTTTAAATTTACTCTAATTACGAGTTTGGCCCAAACACACCCTTCCTGATCAATTATCGTCAATGTCACGTCGTAAATTACAGGCTCGTAATAAGGCAAACGAAATTAACGGGACAATGACTAAGCGGTGGCCGCGATCTGCATGGCTTCGAACCACTATACGCGTGTTTATTTGGCTTCGGTCCTAAAATCAGCTAAGCTAAGATTATTCGTAATGTATACACATCGTACGTGACATCCTGACTTACAATAACCAGCATTTGACTCATTGACGATCTCAATTTTCTCAATATCTCGAAAGAAAAAAAAACCCGCGTTGCAATTGAATTTTTCGTTATCATCGACAAGTATATCAAATTTTTAATAATTTCTAAATCACTATTATCTTCCACCAGTTGATTGTGATCGATCGGCACAGTTTTTCATTCCGTATCAAATATTATCGTACAGATATTTTTATATTTCTGGGTTTATCCCAAATCCCAAAAAGCTTGATCACGTGATCCAGCAGTTTTCTGAAAAAAATCCCATAACATACCCCAAAATGCAAGATGCTCAATTGTGTAGAATAGAAACTTACGTCTTTGGAAACCCGTGCGGAGTAGTCCGCGTCCAAGGCTTCAAAAACCTTTGATTGCACCCAGTGAATGAGGCAAATCTTCAAGTCAATCATAATCTTCAATTTTAACCGGGTCCGATGCACAGATGCACTCGCGAGCGGTACCCCAACGATTACAACTGTTTATAAGAAATCCACTAAAATTATCGATTTATAAAACACATTTGAGAAAGCGTTTGAAAATATCTGGACACTTAATCACGACGTGATACTTTTTGCACTGATTCCCTGACACTGGACGTCCTGATGCCCAGGACCGATAAATTTCGTTCAAAGTTAATCCTACAAGCAAACATTTTTGCTTCCTAGCAAATTCATGAAGATTCCAACTTTATCAGAGACAAGAATTCAAGATAAAAAGACAGAGAAAAGGTAGAAACGTAGGGATTGACGAAGAAATTTGTCTCCCACAGTGAAAGAAGGCCACACCTGTGATCCCGGTCGTTGAGGAATCACCTGTTTCTCTTGGACGCACATAAACACGTTCACGTACACAAACATACGTACCTCAATATCTTCCTTGGAGGATCTCGCGAGCGCGCGGGTGCTTGAAAGTTCGAGTACACTAGGTATGGTTCTCGTTGTTGATCCGGGGTACACAGAAGATTGTTTGCTCGGAGAACGCATCGAGGGCCCTATCCTCCCTCGAGGACAAAGTCACAACACTAGTAAAGTTACAAAGCGTACAGGCAAACAGAATCGAAGACACGTGAACCGCGAGATGAGAGGCGTACAATAGCTTTGTATATATACATATATATATATGTAGAAATATGTATATATACAGAGAAAAATATATAACTTGGTCCTACAGCGTGTTATATGCAATGCCAACTTGGTAGTTCCGGTCTCTCTCATTTTTTTTGATTTTTTTTTCATCTACCGCTCTGTCCTGCTACGTGGCAATTTATTCTTTCTTCTTTCACCGTTGGTTTTTTTCTTCGATATTATTATTATTTTTTTAACACGAAAAACGAAGAAAGAAGAATAAAAAACGACGGTGGCTCTCCAATAATCTTTCTCGAGTTGGCCAGAAAAATCGTACAAGTGAAAGAAACGTGGAATCCAAGGTGGAATGATAATAATTGAGGATTGGAATATAATAATCACGAGAGTATCCATACCACTGTGGGCTCTCCGAAAGAAATAACGATCTGGAGTCTCGTGATGATTGTCCATGTATATGTATCCGTGTGTTGTATCGGAAGGTTGAAATATATGAGTGCGTGGTGCACGCGTGCGTGCAGCTAATGTAGCCGAGATCAGAGCGTCAGAGGAACGTGTGCACACATCGGTTTTCACTCGCCTGCTTTCGCTTTCTCTCTCTCTCTCTCTCTCTCTCTCTCTTTCCTTCTCTCTGTGCATGCTCTCCTGTTCTTATTCTTTCTCACTTCAAGAACGCAAAAGATCTTCGCGGTCCAGCAAATGTAGCGGGCTCTTGGATCATCATAAGAGGGAAGCTGATAGAAACACATATGGATATATATACTAGTTGGAGGAACCCATGGAAAAAGAATGAAAAAACAAAAACAAAAACAGAGGGACTCACATGGAAGAATAAGTGTGTGAGAACTCGTGCGCGCGCGACCCATAGAAGATGTAGAAAGGAGGAAGAAGGAGAAGAAAGAAGATGAAAGATCAATCGTGTGGATCTATGCGGGGATCGAAAGGAACGACAAGGGGTGGTGAAGTGGGGAATGAGTTGACGTGAACAGGCGAGGGAGGAGTCAAACAGCGCTAAGGCAAACCTTCTCTCTTTGCTCTGGTACCGACAACGACAATGATGACGACGACGACGACGACGACGACGACTGTAATGATTCTATATCCATATAGATACATGTGTGTGTGTGTGTGTATATACAAGGTGGACGGGCCATCAGCCGCTACGAGTGGTATACACGACAAGGACTAGACGGATAAGAGAGAAAGAGATGAATCCGACGTCTCGCACGAGACCAGACACCAAGTATACAAACGGTGTCGGGTATTTGTGTTAACCTTTGCACTTCCATCTTTTAGGATTGAATGAATATTTTCTTTTGACGTCGTATGATAAAACGGAGTCAATTACTGTTTCATTAATCATCAGCTAATATATTTATGATCACTGAATACATTTAAATAATTATCAAGCCGATTGGAATGGCTCTTTTTCGTTAAATCGGCTTGAGAACAAAAAAATCGAAACTTATGACTCCCGGAAGAAGAGTAATAAAGCAAAAAGAATCCTCGAGGCTCTCTAGCTTTCTCTCTGTCTCTTTTTCTCTTTTTGTCAACATATATGGATATATATGTATACATGATCCTGCAAAAAATCCGACCTGTTGTTTCGCGTTCACCAGAGTTCAATCGTGCGACCGTTTATGGGACAGGCGGGACCACTCCACCGTGAAATGAAAATATTATGCCACGAGGTAGACTGCGTGAGAGAGGAAGATACTCGCGGGTGTGTGCAGCTCTGAGACAACAGCGTCGTATCTACGGTTCGCATAAATTATCCCGAGAAAGTGCACACACGTCTACAAAAACATGGTTTACAGAGGGAGGACAAGAAAGGATAAAAAATATAACCGACAAAGAATCCGAATCGATAAATTATTTGACAATCATCAATTCCTTTTATTGAATTGTCGTACGTCGCATTATTAATAACGGTCGAGAAGCCTTAAATAAGTAGAGAGCGGAGTTTGGGGAGGGGTTGCTGATGAAAAACTGCTAAGGCCAGCAATATCTAGATATGTAGAAGGCGGATCCTTGATTGCCTCTGTGCCGTACATTCGCGATGAGTGGTAACATTAATCCGGATGATGGACTCGTCAGTGGCCACCCCGATAATTATTGTAATCGGAACGAGATGACACGTGAAAAATGTTGTGCTGAGAAAATGCTTTTTGCTCATATAAAACAATCAATAACAAGTAAATGGTCGTATGTGTCGCTGTTTTTCAACTAAAATCATTACAAACGCGTCCTTCTCTTCCAAAACACATCGAATGTCTAGTTGACATACCACGTGCCGGTTAGAGTGGCTCGCGCACGATGGTCGACTCTTTTTCAACGACTGGTGCGTCGTCCTTCGCTTTCATAGGCGTAACCTACATTCCTGTTGGTCAGCGATTACAGGTATCACGTACCTGTGACGATTAATTGATTAATACGTATATCTCGACTCTATACCCCGAGAGCCGACCGCCGACGTCGTCGATGACGACGGGGACGAATGACTGATTGTACGAGGCTGAGAAAGTCATAAATGATCTCTTGGGGGAGCTGTTCACTGCTCAACGATCATTAATGATAATGTATATCCTGTACAAATGATAATAATGGATATAGGTATAGAGAGTGAGAGATAGAGAGAGGGAGAGAGAGAGGGAGTAATTATCTGAGAGAGCTCCTTCAAGCAAGAATACGTTTCGCAGTATGAAATATTTCGCTCGATATGTATCAATCTGGCACGCATAATTCATTCATTTTACGATTTGACATTGATTAGTCATTTGATTAATTCACTGGTTTGTTCGTCACGCTTTCATCGTGAGGATTTTATATCTTGTTACCAACTGTTCGATCTAATTATCGATGTATTTGCACAACCTGTGATCTTAGTATCCAAAGAACAATCAACTCAAAGAAGGGGATGTGGCTTCGTATAAAAGATGGAAGATCAAGACCACTCTGGAATCGAATAATTTTGCAATTTCTCTTTCCTCCTGTTCTTCATGAGAGGATGATTTATCAAAAAGATATAAAATCGAGTGATTTTATCCACAATTACGTGAAATGTCAAACAAGATCTCATTTTTCAGCAAAATACTCTTGCACTTTAAATAATTATCGTTTCATCTGATAATTCGTGCATCCGATATTTCCTTCGTATATAATGATGACACCCACGCGTTTCTGAGACCAGTTGAATTTCACTTTTCATCGGTGGTATATGGACGACAACGTGTTTGAAGAGCAAGGACGTTGACTGGCTTTCTGCAGGTTATAAGCAATAAGAGGAGAATCGATGATGGCAAAAGAAAGAGCGAAAGAGGTAAAGGAGAGTGGGAAGCAGGACAAACAGTTGAACTCATAAATGTACGAGTGAGGGCAAGCTCCGGTGTCTCCTCGGGTTACTTTTTGTGGCAATTTGTTAATCGAGTTTTTGCTTTCTGCTTGGCTGCTTCGTTCGCGTTTATATACTTACTTAGTTCGTCACTTACTAACTCGATAACCGAGAGAACTGGTAACTCGGGTAAGCACACGCCGGGAACGAGCTCGCTCGTGATAAATTCAGTTTCATACATTCCTGTCTGGTTCCGAGAGAACCACAACGACGACGGGTTCCCTCTGTCTCTCGATCTCTCGTCAACAAGACGCGACACCAATCCCAGCGCCTGACTGCGCACGAGACTCTTGCACCGATGCAACAGACCCACGGGACACCACTTGCTAACATTTTATCGACCAGCATCTGATTCTTTAAACTGCGCGAAATATCGAATTCGATCAGCTCGTCTCGTGATATTATTTATTTCATTTAATCCAATCACTTTTTACATTCAGAATCCTATGCTCGACTTCGTACTTGATTAAATGTCAACATACCTTTTGCCAACTCATTTGTCAAGTATACTAAAAAGTCTTTAATTCTCTACTCAATCAAAATTAATTACACCACTTGACCTTACGAAGACTAACAAGTTTTTAATCCCATAGAATTTTAACTAGTTTTGAAAACCGTTTTCAAAGAAAAATCAAACGAAAACAACACATTGTACTTTTTGCTTTGTCATTTTGCAACTATATTTTCATGTTTTTTTTTTTTATTCATTATTATTTATTTCGACTGAACTGGTGGGTATGCAGTATCCGTAAAACGATGTTGAAATTACTATACGCACAATAACAAACTGCATGCTTATCTTAGTCACGATAATATTGACTGAATGGAACCCAGTTGCCGATGGAGTCACTGTGGCTCGTTTCCATTCACGGTATTTACTGTGAAAAAGTAATGTGGCTTGTTAACAACCCAATAACTTTAGTATCTTGTTGCGAGAAATTCAAAACTCGATAAAGCCTCTCCTTGAATCGTAATAATGTGGATCTCCCGTCATAGCTCTAACATTGACGCGTGTCCCGCTTGTTCGGCATAACGACTCAAACGTTTGCGTTAATTGCACGGATTTACGATCGCGTTCATTATCGTTAACTCGTCGAATATATCGTCATTCTACTACCGTCTCTGTTACACGCGTGTTTAAAACAATTTGTGACGCTTCCCACATTCTAGAGACACTGCCATTAAATCGTAGAAATCATGTGAAACATTTGCACACCACCAGCCATGGCGTTTATATGGAGGGAAGATTTATATACACGAGAAAATTCATAGAACCTGCACCTTCGAATCTCTCATTTACATTTTTTTGCCGATCGTTTTATGAATCAGAAAATGCAGAATATTTGTTATTATATTGAAGTTAACGTCCAGGATTAATAAAATGGCTTCTTACCTTAAATTCTCCAACGAAATTCTCATTTTTTTTTAGTACGGGTTCACTTTTTCTTATTTTTCAAATCCTTGTAAACAAATTTTCACTGGAACATTGTTGTAAGCATCTTTAAAGTGAGAGTTAATTTAAATCGTAATAATTTGAGTCTACGGGCAGTATTTGTTCATACATTTCAATAGTGGAATAAGAATTACGGTACAATTACCATTAATCTATTACTACCCAATAATGACTATCTAAATACAAAATAATTATTGGCAAAGTTTCACATAATTATTGCGTGTGTATCATCGTTAAGAAATCCTTTCATAAATTGCAGTAAAGTAAATACTTAAATAGCATGAAAAAGTATTGCAAAATTGAATAATGTTTTTCCAAGTGACGTTGCAAGCGGTTGAGTGCTAGTTTAGAAGATCGGTTAGAAAATTCGATCGTTTTGTGAAAAACCGGTACAATTTATACATTTGTTTTATTCAAATGAATAACACCGACGCATTGTATTTAAATCACAGTATTTGCATTAATCATACTATTTCTTTCGCCAAATCGCATCTGGGGATATGTCTAAACGATATGAAATGTTGTTATTTTATCGTGATATACAATATGTTCAGAATGTTTAATATTTTCCTCTTTTTTTTTGTTTGCTCGAACTTTACACACTCACCCATTAATGCGCACACGTTGAAACCGCAAAAGATCGAGAGTCGCGACGTGCGGGTGGCACACGCGGGAGTGTGCGGAGTAGAAAGTGAGGCAATGTTTAAATTACACGCCCTGTGTGTAGGACTGTAGTATATGCACCATATAGCGAGTGCGCCACGAGCTTTACGAGGCCTCGTGGGATACCTCGCGGGTCCCGTTCTCCTCATAGTATATACCGCAGCAATTACATTGCCCTGAGGTGCGAGAGCGCGCATTTCGCTCTGCGTGTGACGCGAAAGAGACGAAATCGCAGTAAGAAAAAAAAAGGTGGGTTTTAC
The DNA here is from genome assembly GCA_013761285.1 of Campoletis sonorensis. Taxonomy (NCBI): domain Eukaryota; kingdom Metazoa; phylum Arthropoda; class Insecta; order Hymenoptera; family Ichneumonidae; genus Campoletis; species Campoletis sonorensis. Next base: position 890,605 of record JACEOJ010000195.1, read on the forward strand.
AAACGGCTAAGATGCGCTCAGCGACGCGACGTCACCACGTCGACCGCATAATTCGTTTTGCGGCACCGGAATTAACATTTTTTTTTGCTTTCTTATTGCTCTGCTCATATATTACATATATGTATGAGATTATCTTGCTCAATGCACAACTGTTATTCGCGGCCATTTTTTCTTTGAATTAAAACCATAGAGACTTCGGGGGCCCGGTTAAAAAAATGACATTTGGCTCCGTTGTTGATAAAAGTAACGAGAAATCTTCTTCTTCAGCTTCACATAACAAATTAACAACAAATCAAAAACAAAACGATAACGTCGTTGATTTAAAAAAGTACAAAAAAAAGTACAAAAAGTCAGGCAACACGCGGATGTTTTTTTAAATTAGAATCTATGCCCCGACACATGATCACTGGTATTTGTAATATTCAGGAAATAGCTTCTGTGCGAGTTGAGAAAGAATACCTCGTATATTCTCCAGTCATAATTTATGAATGAAATTGTATAGAAAGGATGAGAGTGAGAAGGTAAGAGAAAGAGAGATGAGAGAAGCAATACAAGAATGGACAATAAAAAGCGCGAATGCGCGGGCGGACGGGAGACTCGGATCTCGAAGAGATCTCTCGCCACCTGATGCCATCCATCCTGCGCCGTTGATAGAGGCTACTCCTATTCTCTTCTGTATTCTTGGGTTATATATAGAAATATATATGGATTAGTTCGTTTGAATTATACTCGAGATTCTCTCATGTTGGTCCGTTCGAAGCCATAGTCATACATGAGGCGTGTAGTGATGAGTACCATCGTTTGCGTTCACGTAATGGTTAACGTAGTTTTTATTTTCATTATTTACTCACTCTTGTCCAAGTTTTAATCTATGAATATTCGATAGCAATAAATCACGAGAGACGGACTAACTTATTAATAGTTTTTTTTTTCAATTAGAATACACTTTTTGTTCAGCTCCATGTTATTGGTTGGGAATGTATATTAAAAATGGAATACTAATCATAATCCTGGTATCAGAACGCACCCACGATTTTTACCTTTCATTTATTTAATCGTGGCGTTCCCGTTGAAAATTTCGGTTCGTTGTTTTTACCAACTTTCCTAAATTTGTCGATATCTTGCCACGTCGTTGTCTGATTCTGAGTTAAATTTAACGAAGAGTATGAAAGATAAACAAAGAGGAAAAAAAAGACGACAAGGTATGAATGAAATTTCTTCTGCTTTCACTCGTGTTCATTTTATCTCGAAACATCGGACACTTTCGGCCATGGAACATTACCAAATATATATTTTCTCTCTTGGTATCTGTAAAATGGCGAATGGTGGAAGTTTCATAGCACTCTCGATTCGAATCGATGTACGAGGGACGTTATAACCCCAGCAGCATACACTTCGACGCTCGCCTCGCTCGCTCGATCGTTCGATTGCTCCTTCTCTCGTCGGAACTCGCGATCTCGTGGGTGGAGTGGTCCCCGGGGCCAGAGATCGTGCCTGACCACCGACAACTTTGATTCACTGCGATTGTTGCCCGTTCATGTGCTCTCCGCACCACCGACGATGCCCTTGTAAACCTGGTTCAACGATCGGCGGCACATATCGATGCTGTAGCTTGACACTCTTCGGCAATCGATTTATTGGCCGACTGCATTCCGTCCAATAAAGTGCCCTCTAGCTTCCATTTCTACTCACCTATTAATTTTGTCATTTTCGTAGTTCAACAAAAATTGGCTGTTTGCAATGTCAATGAGCTTTTTCCGTGACTATTTCATAAAATAACCAAAAAAGAAGAATTTATCACTGTCACATCGAGGATATTTATCGTAAAAAATCTTCTCCCAGTTTTTCTTACTTGCGCGATGAAAATTTTCCATTCAACAATTACGCAATTATTGACGTCCATGTATTTTCTTCGCACTCTTTAACGTGTAATTAAACAAAAGATAATCGAATAGCCTTTTTTACTCCTGTATACTTACATTTTCACAGCACTCTTC
>JACEOJ010000195.1:892611-1043424 GCA_013761285.1 Campoletis sonorensis
AAGTCATTACACAATGCGTGATGAATGTAGAGAAACAGAAAATGAGAGAAAAAAGAAGTTTGCTAATCGATTCTTCACCATCAATACGAAACAAGAAGCAAGAGAAAATAAGTAACTCTTATGGTGCTGCAAATGTCTTGGATGGTGAAGAGCTCAGAGGAAAAGAGGGCACGTGAGCAGCAGTACCCTGAGAGCTTCAGCAGCAACAGCAGCCAAGAACAGAAGTTTTATCTCTCGGTATTTCGTACGTGTATGTATACGATGTTGCGAACAGAGTGGGCGGAGAGAAGCCGCGGTCAGATGATAGTGAAGGATGAGATGTGGAAAATAGAGGAGAGAAGAGAATGGAGAAGGTTAACGCGCAATCCCGAATAACTTAAAGAGCCCTTCTTGGTCGTCGGGATGAGAGAAAGAGAGGAAGAAAGCTGTACTATATATGAACTAAGTTTATGGGTGGGTTTGTATCGTTCTCCTCGTGTATCCTCAAGCGTGCGTGAATAGTGGTCTATCGCGACGACGAGGAAGAAGATGAAAAATAAGACGAATAAAAAAATAAAAAAAAATAAGAACAGGACGAAGAGCAGGGAGCTACTATACCAAGACGTGAGATGAGCGAGCTAGCCCTGAAGACCAGACAAAATGCAAATTTCCTTCGAGAGACCGCACGAGCCTGAGCGTCTCCGCTAATCTGTCTGGCGCATCCGTGACGTCAGAATATCCATTGGCGGCGAGTTGTACATGTACTGTAATAACTATATGAATATGATGAATTTACTGGATGAGCCTAGGCTGCAGTTTCCAACAAGATCCTAGCACATCAAACCTACTAGACGCTGCAAAATACCGAGGGGATGGCAAGTAATTTGGAATTAACGAGAAATTTTGAATTCACAATGGACCGTTCCATCGTCACCAACTGATTGGATTCTTTTGCCCAACTTTATAGAATTCCGTAGATGAGAAATGTTCGAAATAGTATTGAAAAATAGCCTAACACGCTGTGATTTCACTGCAAATGCATTAATTAAAAAATAATAAGATCTTATGAACGCAAAACCTTTAGAGAATGCGACCCATCGGAATAAGAAAACGCATCACATCCACAATTCGACCAGAGAGATCGATGCCTGTGAAGAAAGAGCGTCGAGGGCGACGCGACAAAGAAATGATCGATTCGCAATCGATCTTCCGCGTGGCAGCTTTTTTATGTATACATATATAATAAGAGAATAAACGCCAAGGAGAAAACGAATGAAGAGAAAGCTTAACGCCCCTGCACCTTTCCATTAGTTATCTTTGCATGAGCTACGTCTTGAATATAAGTGCAAAACAACACACCAGAGACGTGTGCTTCCTACAGGTCACCCACCACGAACCTCACTATACTCATTCTGCTTTTGAATCTCTTCGTTCTTAAGTATTAGCCTTTGACGAACTGCAGGATCTATTACAAAATTACCGCGTAACAGAATTCAATAAATTTCAACCCTATCAAATATTATAATCAAATTTACATAATCAGTATGACGTGGAGTCACATTACGATGCTGGGTTACGTGACTCGATTTGAGAAAATCATTTTTTTCATCACACCAAAGCTGTAGACAATACTGGAAAGTTGAGTTCTTCATTATTTCTATTTTAGAGTATCAAGTCTACAAATCCGTGCAACATTGTATCCCACAAGTCCCTGAAACATTCATAAACGTATTAAAAACATAAAAAATGGACTTTGTTGGAAATTTCACAAATACCAAATACCAATAGCCAAATTTTATATATTTTCATGGAAAAAATTACTTTTTACTGAAGCCCTAAAAACCCAAATTTGTTAGAAAAATCGATCTTTTTTCTAAATACAGTCAGAACTTGAAGTTGTTGCTTAATAACAATATTTTTTTGGAATTTTAACAGCAAATAGTTGGCAAAAATTATTGGCAAACTGTACATCGATCGTAGGAATGACGAAGAATGTTTTTTTTCTGTCGGCAAAATGTACTATTGACCAAAGGATCCGCTCTTCCTAAATGAAAGAATCACGAAATACCCTAATTATGAGTATTTTTGGAGAAAATTGTTAAAAAAAACCGTAGCAAGGCACTAGCTCAATGGAATGAAAGAGAACTTCAGCTTTGAAGACTGGAAGCCTCCCACATACTTTTGTGAACAAAATGTACACATCCGTAAGCCACTGATTTTGCCTTTGGTATATTTGTAATGCATATACTTTGTTGTACATTATATGCGCATGGACCTACCGTAAGATCATTTATACTCTCGGTTGGTGTGAATAAGTATACTCGTATATATAAACCAGCTACGATAAGAGGAGATTTTTTTTCGCTCTGGTATAAAAGCATGTATATAGATATTTATTTTGTTAAGGAGCAATATGCCTCTTATTGTGCGCGTATAACTACGGTCGTGAATGCAAATGGTTGTGTGGGTGCGAGGATAAGCGTGTCCTCTTGTATGCGGTGCAAGAATATTCACGCAGCAGGTATATTAAAGGTTGTGTCCTGACAGAGATCTCTTTTATTCGTCTCTTGCCCGTGTCTTTGGACCTTTTGTCGTATTTTCGGTAAATTAATCGCCTACGAAACTGAACGGACAATATTTTGTAGCATAAGAGTAAAGAAAAAAAGGTTAAAGATGGTTAAAGTCAGCGTGTAATTAGGATGTGGTTCCTTCTGGTAATTTCTTGCTGCAGCTGACCCCGGGGAACACCATTTTCAGAAAGTTGCCGTCAATACGGGCACCAAGTTGACCTCGACAAAATCAACAATCTCATAGAACTCAACCTACGACTTAGTCGTGGTAGGGACCCAAATTGGAACACCGATCAAGCAAAACGTACGTTATGAGCTAAAGCTGATCCAGTATCATGCTGAGAACACGTGGTTACCGTTTTGACACCATAGATTTCGTAATATTTAGCAAACCCTCAGCCAAGTGTCATTCTAATTTGAATTTTTCTCAAATTCCAATCCACTGTTGCGAACGTTCTCATCACAGTGTTTGATAGAATTTTTTTAAAATCAATTATAATAAATCCCATCTTTTCAGCCTCGGAATTCACCGCTCAGGCCCAAACTCTGGAAGTTTCTCATTTGTAATATCTTCCATTGGAATCAAGGTCCAGATATTTACCTAAAATAAGATCAAATTTCTTTTCAATCCTGCCTCAAAACTGTTGGCTCCATAGTCATAAGTTCTATACCTTTTGGTCCACGGATTAATTTCACAGGCAAAGATATTTATACGTGGTAACTCATGGGTATATGGAACTGTGAGATTGCCGCGAAACTCAGTTTGTCTCGCGTGAAATAATCGATAATCGAAGCATGATTTAGGGACGATAAAGTACCGGTTTCAAATTATCGCAAATTTCGCGTCCCTCTCATTCTCTGTGTCGTTCTTTGGGTTCTTTAGAATAATGGACCCTCATCGATGTTGTTCGACAGAACAACACACATGTGTGGCGTATTCATTCAAGCGTGAAACTGACAGGGTGTTCGCGCCCGTGGACCGATAGAGCGAGAGATTCAAATCTCTCTCCATTTCTCGCGGGATACTCGTTTGCAAGCGACGACAACAACGTCGACGAAGACGTAGAAGACTCTCTGACTTGTTCACGCGTGACTGACGTGCGAATTACTCCGACATCCTGGATCCTCCAGGGTGTTCATCAGCGGGGTGAACACACGCCACGCGGTGGTGTACACGATCGTAACCAATCGTTACAACATCACACCCTGCTGGGCGAAAAGCAAGCGTGAGCAAACCGAGCCAAGGCACGCACGTGCCGTTAAACGCTTGTAATTAACCAAGTGTCAGTGGTCCGGACGTGGCCATCGTCACATCTGGAAATAACGAACAGTGTAACGCTTTGTTTTTCTTTCTTTTTTTCAAACACAAAACCAGATACATTTTCCAGTGTCAAGTCTGCTGTTGCAGCCGCACTTCGTGTTTTTTCGGACTAAAACACCTGACAGGTAGACAAATGTCAATGCGGTCGTTAATTCACGTTGATTTTATTATCTTCTGACACTATCAATTCAAAAAAATACAATGTTAATAAGGCTGTCAATGAATTTGATGTAAAATAACTGCTTCAAACTAGTCAAACGACTGTTCAATTTTCACGATTATTGTACACAAAGTTTTATACGATAATCAGATGAATTGACGATGGATTAATATCGACGATCTTGCGACCTCATGGAAAATATTCAGTTGATGGTTTCGCGAATCTATCGTTATCAACATTTTTCTGTAGCTCAATAAAATATGCTGCAATATAAATCAACCGTCAATTTAATGAATTTTATTGAATTCGCAACTTTTCATACACTTATCGTGAAAATTGAACACTCACTTGAATTTTGTGAAGCAGCTTTGTTTTATCTTAATCGAAGAATATTTTCACTATCTGGTGAGTCATTCAAAAAAAAAAATGGTACAATAAAATACAGAACTAGTTGAGATAATCCGGAAGTTGAAAAATCCTTGAAAATGTTAATTAAAGAAACGAACGTGGCGGGCGAAAGTAATACGTTTGATGGAGTAAATAACGACTTCCGTTTCCAGCTCAGACACATTTCCTTTTGAAAAGTCTGGCAGTCATTAAAGAGCTTTGGCGATAGAATATTTGTGAAGGAAAGCAAAGGAAAGAAAGATATGTTGGAGAATTCAGTGAAGCCGAGGGTATGGTGGTCGGGTGGAGGTTTAATTGCACGATAAATCCTGATTCGCCGATTTGCAACCCATTTCCTAGTGCGGGGGCGCAGCGATCGGTAGGTGATTCGAAGAGATCGCGCGAAAGACTGAAACCCATGTGTGGGTGTTTCAATTCTTGTATCTCTTTTCACGATGAGTTAAATAACGAGAGAAAGAAAGAGAAGAAAAGATGCCACAGACAAAGTGAGTTCCGCAGGAGTAACCTGTGCTTCGGTAACACATGTTGATAATCCAACGAGGAACTTTGTGTGAAAGTCTGTTGAAACGGAGCACCCGTGAAGCCATCACGTTTCTCAAACGAGCGCGTATACGCACCTTCGAACGATCGATTCTCGCGTTCTTTATATTTCCTTCTCGGCGTGAAAAGCCATTATAGCGTCGCTTTCAAATTATTTAAATTATTTAGCCAACAATTTAGCTCGATCGTAAAACGATCGAATTGTATTTAATATCGTAAACATTCGCCATGATTTTTATTTTCATTTCCAAACGTGGAAACCTTTCGTACACCGATTCGATTAGGATTATCGACTCAATAACAATCTCAAATAACGAAATTAATGTAATTTGATACGCACTTGTAGACTCGAGCATTCGAATCGTCGTTAAAAAATTAACAAACATCCTCATTGCTGACAGTAATATTTTTTTTTTCTCATTTTTTGTTGTCACAGATTCCGTGGCACAGACGGCTACCCTGACGAGCCTGGCATTTTTTTTGAGCTCTGGTTTGAGCACAGTTTCGACTGCACCGTCTTACGGTTTCGGGATCACACAATCTACAAGCAGTGGCATGGAACCCTGGGAGCAACCTTGCGGCACACCGCTCGGTGCTGCACTTAAAAGATCACCTCAACGACACAGTGTTCATCGAGCATTGAAACGCGTTCGTACACAACTCAGAGTTGCTCAAAATCACTTCAGAAAAGATCTCAAAGATGTTCACGACATATATTCCAAGGTGAGTACCCGAAACAATTATACTTACGAATAAATAAATTTTAGTTTCTTATAATTAGAGTGTGATTCGGAGGAGATAAAAATGTCTCAATCGTCGGTCAATGACGTATCGACTTAGTTTTATCGAGCAATCGTTCGTTCACTTTATACGTTCTCACGCGTTCGTTCACAAGTCAAGCCTGTAATCTACCGTTTAAACCGAACCCGAGATAAGACAAAAAGAGGGAGACAAGTTTATAAAACATCCAACTCTATATACGTTTCACGTTGTAACTGTAGGTGACAGTTATTATTGTATCGTCTACATCGAGTTTTAATGGACCGGCTGGATCTGAGTTCACTGAAGTACAATATCAAATATAAAACCATTTTTTGCTGGCCTCAGTACTTTCCTAAGATAATTACTAAGGATTATTCGGTTCTTTTAATAGACGCTTCATTAATTTCTGTATTAAAATATCAAGAAGAACATTTTTTTGTATATAAAACATTTTGAGGGAAACTAAAAATTCATATTACTTAATTTGGCGACTAGTTGAAGCTATGAATTTTGTAATTTATTCAAGACTTTCAAGTATAATCGATATGCATTCGAGACTTGCAACAAATTTTTCAAAGCAAATTCAGCAATTTTAAAAATGTTTATTTGGAACGTAAGAGATATTCGCTACTTATTGTCGCATAATTTTTAAAAGATGCCTTTGAATAACCGGAAGATAATGAAGAGAGTTACATTAAGAACGAGATGACTATACGCACATCCACGAACATATATACGAACGGACAAAATATTTATGCATCTTGGTGGTTGGGAGAGGCTACGAGGGAGAGTAGATGCTGCTCAGCTGTAGGTTGACAGTAGGCTGTTTCCTCATATGTTCAACCCACGATTCGCTTGTCTGCGGTTTCAAAGAGGAAACCGTCTCGCACATATACATTTGCTGGGTACATGCAAACTATACGTGAATAAACGTTTTCATCCCAACGAAATTGAGAGAATTTATTACCCCTCGGTAAATGTACGACTCTATACGCGATGAAATGTGCATCTTTATTTCTCCGTTCGTAGTGGAAATGAAGTCATTGCGTCTCATTAACTGTTATTTTTTTATTTATTTTTCATTTGTGTTTTGATTTTTTTCTTCAAACACGTTTTTGTTCAGCTCGCGATCGTGATTTAAAATCTTAGAAAAATAAATTGCAAGATGAACTGAGTCATGACAATTTTTTGATAACAAACCCTAAGCCACGTCTTATCTTACGGATGTTTTTATGTTCGCAGGTGTATAAAGTGCTGAAGGGACAATACCACATGAGTTGGTTACCAGAAAGGCAACTCGAGTGGTACCATCGCGAGCTTTGGTGCATGGAGAAAGTAAAGAAGGCAGAATATGCTTTGCCCAGACTTCACGACGCTCTCCAGAGATTCGCTATTACCTTCTACTCGCTACGAAGCTTTCGTCTCAAATCGAACATTAACGTCGAATTTACGATTAATAGACGCAACGAGATCATCGATGGTATGCAGAACGAAGTTCTCAGGGTGAGTTTACTGTTTTAATTACTCGTTTAATTGCTAATTAAAAATCTGTTTAAAAAAAAAAAAATCAACGTTTCGTTACTACGAAATATTACACCACTTCAATTCATATTCTCATTAAAATACTTTATACGTACAAAAATGGAATTATTATAAAAATTATTAACGATTTTCTGGAAAGTTTCAATTCTTTTTAGAAGAAAGACAAATAGCTTCAAATTTTTCATGTGAAGACAGATTTCTAGAGACCCAGAACTTCGGCCTCGGCATAATTAATTCATAGCACATTTTCATTTATTTATTTTCGTTTTATTTTATTTTTTCAGATGCTGTGCGAAGTAGAAACAGCGATTTTGAATCTTGGTCATCAGCTTCCATCGGTTCATAAATCGACGATAGTGACAGAAAGTTCAGATTGGACAACAGAAGGTGACCTAACATTGATGCTTATTCAGGATTGGGGCGTGATGAGACTCTATCAAGCATTTCTGAACGACTGGACCCGAGCATTCCGTAATGCGACAGCAACAGGACCAGGGACTTGCGATCCAAACACAAAAAAGCCTTTGACATTTGTGACAAAGAACAAGAGTCTTAAAAAGTTAAATTCGGAGAAGGTGAAACGGCCGATGAAAGCCCGGAAGCCGAAAGGACACATCCGGAAGCCGATGAAGTTAGGTTCAGAGGGTTCGATACTCCACGGTCGAAGAAGAGACTACAGAAGAAGACTCGTGAAAAATAGACGGAGAAAAATTCTATAAATCCTTTCGTATTTTGTTGATAAATACTTTGCCAAAATCGCCGCCAACATAATCACTCGATCACGATCAATGGACGCGACATTTTAACACGAAAAACGTTCTTCTTTTTTTTTTAACATTGGATTTTCATCGTTCAAAATGTCAGACAGCTCGTTCACAAATTATTTATTCCATCCTAGCGATAATTCACCCGCTCTTTTTTACTCATACACACTTTTCCATCGACGCATACACAGACACATTAACAAATCATCTTATATTTGACACGTCAATTTACATTAATGGACTCGAGACCAGTATTATTGAAATCTAAAAAACGGTTAAGCAGTATTATGAGCAATCAATATTCCGATTGTCGTGAAATATCAAATTATCAACAAGTTTGATAATTCAATAATAATTGAGTATTTAGAAAAGGAAAAAAAGTAAACAAAAATTCAAGATCCAGACTCCGAATGTGGACACTTTGGGGATAAAAAAGTAACTGTACAATTTGTAAATATTCGATTGTTCGCCGGGACGAGCAAAACTTTGGTTCGTTTTATTTTTTTTTTCATAAATAACTTTTTTACTCGCTCGGTCGATAGTAATAATTATTTATTTCTATGGCTTTAAAGCCCACGAGACAATAACCTCGCGAGCTTGAAGTTGTTAGCTGTGATATTTTCGAACGTACGCGGACGTTGCAGAGTTCCTACGTTTTTATATTATTAATTATAACGATTCTCGTTTACGTATTATTTTTGCCCTCTCTCCGAAAAATCGGATCAACGAAATTTTTATAAGAATCATTTTCAAATTTTTGCTACATCTCTTTTTTTTTTTTTTCATTTTTTGGAATCTCACAATAGGTCTCACTCGTTGCAGATTCTCAATGCACTTTAGCGTTTGAGCTGGTACACTGCGACTAACGTGCTACAATTTTTGATCCGTTGATTTATTTGTTTTCATTTATATTATGAACGATTTTCCGGATTAAATTGGTTTTCTGATGTATTAAAATTTACGGTATTACTAGATTTGATTGTACGTTTAAAGTATTTATAATTCTCAATCGAAAACTTTTATACGTGTGGAGAAATTTATTCCAATATCAGATTAACGCGGGACCATGACGTTCAAATGCATTCGAATGATTTGCCTTTTTAACTTTTAAGGATAAAATTAATGTTGAGAGAAATTTGCCTTTTTTACTTCCCGAATAATTTATGTCCGAAGCATCCACACGTGCCAGTGGATTTACGTTAAGAATGTTATTGTACTTAAGTTCAATTGTATGCATGTATGGTTTACATTTAATATTTATATTTATATTGGGCATATTCCAGCACACGTATTTGTATTATTATTTTTCAAAAAAAATTATTTATTATATCACGTTACCATCTTATATATTATTTATTTTCACTCTCCTATCTTATGTATTATCGTCTCGAATATAAAATTTATTTTGTACTGATTGTTGTTTCTTTTTTCAATCCTAAAACCCTAGAAATATGGATCAATGTCAATTTTTTCTCAAACTCGACACACACCGAGGAATTTTAGAAAAAAAAATTCGAAATTTTTCGTACCGTGGTTTTAGTTTAAAAAAAAAGGAAGAAATTCATTTTGAATTTCAATATTTGGAGTTTACATTCGGAATCAACGACCTTAAAGTCCTCGATTTGTAAGATTTCAAGTCAATTGCATTTTTAACGAAATTTTGAAAGTCAATCCATTGAAAATTTGTTGTAAAATCATTTGTGTTGTATTTATTCGCGTGTAAACTCACGATCGGAGCACAGCATGAAGAATTTTTACGATATTCATGGCCAAAAGCCTTAAGGGTGTACGAATAAGTCGAGAAAGACAGAAATTGCATGAAAAACGTGTCAATATTTAATTGGACCATTGAAGCTCCCATTGAGCTCTCGAAGTTGCATTTCATTGTTGTCCTTGTCTCCACTAATGCTCGGTGAGTAAGATACATTCACGTCGCGTCATTCATTTTGCATATAACACAGTGTCTGGCAGCAAAAGGTTCTGAAATCTTGGAAGGAGTACAGAACCACGTGTTGCAAATGAGTTCACGCTTATCTTCGTACGACGACTCTCATCGGTTCTCTTTTCCGTTCTGTCTCACCTGCTGTGCGATCTTCAATGTCAATTCCCTCTAATCGCCAATGAATATAACTCTCCTATATATTTACCTTGTTTAAATAATACAATGCAAATTGGAAGTGTTTAACCTTGAAAGAGATGAAACGATGGAGATATACAAAACGGAATTATTATTCGGAAGCTCACGGACGTGATACGATCGCTGCGACAAGATGATGATCGTTTTGGCAAAAAAATGGAGTTGAGTGGCTCCAAGACAGACGAGGCTTGATAATATAACTGAACCAATTTTGGAGCATTAATTTATCACATGAATAACAAATCCATGTCATGTAGTTTGTTCAAAAGAGATTAGGAGACCATGAATATTCCTTTGATGACGAAAGGATAAAATTTGCACCATCGAAATATTCGAATGTTCTTCCATCGTTTTGATTAGCTCTAAACTTGAACATTTTTTCCTATTTTTCTTCGCGTCACTATTTCCCAATTTTAGGCAAACAATTTGGTATTCTTGTCATTAGTCAGAAGTCACAAACCTCCAATAATTGCTGAGTGATGCGAGACAACCAGTTGGATTTCATTTCATTTGTTGCCACGCCGTGAAAACCAATTTTTAGACAAATTATGGTTTATTTCCATAAGGATTAGGACTGATTTTTCTATAGAATCACAGATACGGTGCTATTTTGATTCTGAAACAATGAGAATTTACCGAGAACATTAGAGTTATGACTAGTCGAGCTGGGATCATGGAGTTCCTCACAAATGGATCCATTCCATCCGAGTAGTGCATTGAGGTCGGTATCACACCGACGTTATCAGATGGTAAAAAGTATCCGAGATATAGGCGACCATACAATTTACTGTTTATCGACTTGGAGGTCTCGCCTACCTGGCATCCGCGTATCAGGAGCACAAGGAAGGTGTAAAGCTTTCATCAAAAGCGTTGACCACCCTTCATAAATCGATCGTATGGAAGGCTAGCAAGTGGAATGGTTGATTGTCCACGAGGAACATAAACTTAGAAGGGCTTGTGCAATTGAATAATTATATGCAAGAATATACACAATATTTATGAATTGAAATAAAGGCAAAATTTGGGGCCTTATTATTTGATCATAATCTATTCGTATCCAGAAAACAGATGCTTGATCATTTAGACATGGACGTTTGTAAATAAAACAAAATAACATATGAAAGAACTACATTAGGTTTTCCGCCACGTGCGTAAGACAAATCATGAAATGTTGGTAGCCATTACTCAGGTTTTGACGTCTGCCTGAGAAACCTAAAAAAATCTTCAAGAATCTCCGCTTATGGAATCAGCGAACGAAAAACTAGGAAATTAAGGAGCCATGGAGAAATGTACGACGAATCGTCAGATAATCAAAAGCAACAATACATTTTTTATGGCATTATTATGTTCAGTTGTACTTAGCCAATAATTTTTTTTTCCTCCAACAGGGGTGATACCTTCCGTAAGTTTTAAGTTTTTACGCTCCTTATCGATCGATTACCTTGTGCAGCGATAAATGTAAAGTCCGGATTCCTCGTGGTACAGCTGGGTATAGACGGCAATAGCGAGAAATCATATTCACTATAACTTTTGTCCACTGACGTAGAACAGAATTCGGAACGTTTGATATGTCTCCTAAGAAATGGAGCTTTGACGCTAAACGCGTGAGAAAATCGCGATCATGATACTGATACGAAGAATCAAACTTAGAGCGAGTTATTTATGGAATCACCATATACGGCGGTCGGGCCATGACAGTAAACGACTTGTAGAGTGAGGAAAGTTAGAGAGAGAAAGAGAGAAAGAGAGAGAGAGAGACTGAGTAACAGAAATACGACGTATGTTCTATCGATGGGTACTTACGTCGACTTCATTCATAACTTTTACTCTAGTCATGTATACACGGTGAAGATTACGCACGCATATGCTCATATGCATAGATATGTATATATACGTATACACAGTGAAGCTTACTCTTCTCTTTACTGCTCACCACGCTGCGCTAACCTCGAAGTAAAAGTATTGTCCACCTGACGTCACAGTACGTCGACGGTGTTTCCACTTTACTACGAAATTCGCCGACGCGCGTAAACCGTAACTTATTATGTTCTCATAACCGTTGAGTTTATGCCCCTTAAACAAACACCTGCAAGTAGAATCATAACCATCAAAGTCTTCTGCCTTCGAATGTCGATTAACCTTCAATTGCAGTCATTGTCACATGACATCGAAGTGAACAGAATGTTTTTGGAATTTAAATGGTGATTGAATGAATGTTGACTTCTGTTCATCGACTTCTATGAAACTTGCTATGCAGAGATCATTACAATACCGAAGTTGCTAATTGAGCTTCAATGAAAGTGATGATTGCGCTGGTGCAGGATGACGTGGAAATCCTTCGATATTTTTTTAAATGACAGTTGCGTATAATAAACTATGAAGAATGAGGCCCACTCTGGCGATTATAAAATATGCATCTACATGACTGTAGATTCGTGTGCTTGGATGTCTATCCATTTTCAGAGCGCAGTTGGTCGTTGCTGGTTGGCTTTCCCGGGTTGAATCACAGAGCAAATACTGGAGGACGAAAGTGTATGAACGTCTCATCGTCATGTGCACGGGGCGCAGGATTTCGCAGATGCATTCGTGTATGCATTTCACTATCTTTCATGAAATACCCGACGATGACTTCAATGATATTGACGATGTTTCGCAGAAAGTGAAAAAGATAAAATCCAATGGAAGTGGGCGAAATCCGGGGAATACTATAACGGAGCGAGAGAGAAAAGCCAGAAGGGAGAAGTAACATAGAAAAAGCTCCTATGATCTCTGACTAAACTAGTGAAACTAGTAAAACTATCGTTGATTCGTATACACACTAAATACTTGACGGCCGTTAACATCCCGCGCATTTGTGCGCGAGAGGTGCATGTTTAAAGAAACACATACCTTTAGCACGTGTCAGCGCTAATTCGTCTAATCTTTCTCGATCCCCGATTACGTTGTCTCTATTTACAGCTATGGATCATCCACGTTGGGGAATCCTTCGTATTATGCACTTCGTGCCCATATATACTCATTGTTTTATACTGTGACCAATCAATGCACTTGATTTTAGCGATTTCTTGTGAAAGTGTAAATTCAACATCTACCAGATGTCATCAAAATTTGCTTGAATTTTGCTGAATGTCATCTAGAATTTTTGAACGTCATGTCCTTGTTGATATTTGTATCAAATGTCAGGTTCGGGTAAGCATCGAAGTTACTGCACGTTGAAAACGTGGTTCGTATGGAACAATTCACGGATCAGAAGTTTTTAATTACGATTTCTTCGTGATAATTGCAAATCAAAGGGAAAGAGAGATGACGAAGGACTAGAGAGACTTGATAGAAACATTTATCATTGTTTTTCCATCAGACTCAAGTTTTGCTATCGCAAAAAGGATAAAGATAGAATAAGACTCATTTATATACAAATGCATACGTGCATATGGGCTTTCATAAGGAGCAGATAGAGCCAGAGAAGGAGAGACAGAATGAGAGAAAGAGATGGACAAGCCTAACGCAGCGCGTGGTGGGTTGCGAGGATTTGCGGTTCAGCCTGTGAGAAAGCATAACACTGACAAAACTTTTGCTTTTGTACGACGAGAGAACCCGACAGCGTTCGAACGAGACTTCGAAACCACGCGTTGTACGTACGTACACGATTGTTTACACTATCGCATATATAAGGAGGAAGAACCAAGGTTTGACAATCTCAGTTTGCGATCTCCAGCAACTTGGCCAACATCATTATAATTATAATCTATCGATCGATCAAACTAATGAGTTGGAAACTGATTGATCAATTAAATCCTCTTTGAATCATTTGCACCAAGTTGTCATCCGCCTCTGACAAACCCTTCCGAGTTAGACGTACATTCGTAAAAATTGAAAAATCAACCGCGAAAGTCTTATCAAGTGTGTGATTAGAAAAAAAGCAGTCATGTCAATGATGAAGATCATCAAGTGCTTCGTTGCAACTGTCGTAGTCACCGCGTTAACTACCATCGTTTCCGGTGCACCAAATCGTTCGAAAAGATCGTTGACACCTTCTTGGCATTTGCCTTGCGGCGAAGTACTCGATAACGAGGCTGCGAACTCGGCCAATGTCGAGGACGAGATCAAGGCCAGTCTTGAGAGCATCAAACTGCAGCATCAGCTGACTATGAACGACTATCTAAATCGGGATTACGAGTATCTTTACGAGGGAGTTAGATTCGGCGTTCAAGATCATCAGTACATACCGAATTGGGTTCCGGGCAAGAAAGACATCAATGTGCTGAAGAATCTGCCGGAACAAAAGCCCCAAACGGTAATTCATTGATTTTTATTATCCACAACAAGTTTGAATCATCGTCTACATTCTGGCGCACACTTTTATGTTTTCTCAATTTATAAAAACAATCAAGAACCTTGAACTTGAAAAATTCCATTAAGAATTCAAAGACACTGAAAAGTAAACAGAAGGCTGTTTTTTTCTCAAAGTTTTATTATTTCTTAAAGCTTCAACTTCTGCCAATTTGTGATTGAATATGAGTTCAATACAAACTGTTAATTGAGAATTTCTCTCGGCACAAAAAGAAGAAGAATTCCGAGAACAAGATAATTAGTGGCTATTGTGTTTAATGGACAAATTAGTAAAGCCATTTGTACTTCTACCAAACCCTAAGGTAGCCGTCGTTAGGGTAATCAGTGAAGTTTTTTTTTTTATTTCACTGAGAATGAAATGATATTCAGATTGTTCGTGCATCCGCACGAGAAAGCTTTTATATATTGTCATAAAACAAAACAGGAGAGGAGCGATATGGGGGTCCTGGTTCGCGCGTTATCTGTGAATCTCGTATACGATACAATTGATTAACGTTAAATAACAAAATTTTAATGAGGGAGTAATTATTATAAAGTATCCGGAAAACAGGAGAGGTCACTATACTCAACGATACTCGTAACGTGTGTGCATCCATGAGATCCTTTCTCACTCTTTCTCTCTCATTCAATCGCGGTTGTACACGAGAGTCGCGAAATCCCAACGAACCTCGCATACTCGCCGGGTCGTGGAACAGCGTAATCGCGCGGATGTCTCAAATACCTACGACGAGGAGATTTATTTGAAAACACATGGATTTCATTGCGACATATCAACAAAGTTCGTTGCAAATCACGAGTTTTGACCACCGTATCCATAAAATATCATCGGCTTCTTTTTAACTAAATTTGCATTCGAAAAAATTCAAAGTTCCCAAAAGTAATCAATTGAAAACTTCTAAAATATTCAGCACAATCCTCAGTGACATGGTGATGTCAATTGCGAGGTTCAATCGTAACCTTGACATCAGTCCAATTGTTTAAATCAGTGTACAACTTAATTGAGATTCCATTCGCATTTTTTAGTTAATAAAATTGTTTAAAAGCCGACAAAATGTCCCATTCGGACGATCCCTATTTTGGTTCAGAAGTAAAATTCTCTCAACTCTGTCATGATCTATAAACCTACGACTCATCAGACATGTATTTGGTTGATTACAGATAGCAAATTACCTGCCAAAGCTGCACATGGATCTCCAGAAATTCGCTGTGGCTTTTGAAGAATTAATACAGGATGAATCGAGGCCGAAATTTCAAGAGGCACTTTTGTCGACACAAAGTTACTTGACAATGATGCTGTGTGAGGTTGAAAGCAACATAGTTGTATTGCCCACCTTGAAATTACCATTGAGGGTCCAAAGAAGCATAATGAGCAGCACGGAACGCGAACCTATTGACGTTACAAGAAGACTCGTCAGAGACTGGGGCATCCTTCTTAAGTACAGAGACTATCTTCATGCTTGGAGACGAGTTTTCGACTATTAAGAATACCATTTCCACAAGGAATTGGATGATTATAAGTCGCGACACTGCAAAAGCTAAGATCAAAACAAGTCGATAGAGTTGGTGGTTCGATGAACCGTTAAAACGAACCAACAAAAATCTTGAGAAACAAAAACGTATTTAGTCCAGTGGAAAGACCGGGTTAAAGATTCCGGGATATTTCTGGCCTCCAAATGCACCAAAATAATTCGTAAACTAAAAAGTATTTATAGAGGGTATAGCAGGCAGATGACCACGTCGATCGGGAGTGAAGATCGAATTGATTATTTTCATTAAATCGTGGAATTACGGGAATCTTCAGGGCATCGACTAGAAATGCAAGATTCGATGAGAAAATCGATGCGAATTTTTTTTGCGCATTCGCCTACGTCACAATATGCTTTCGCACTTTAACGACGCGTTTAACGTGCGTGCGATGCATCGAACACCAACGCGCTGAGCACTACTTCACATACTCGAAAACTTATTAATCCTATGATGCCGTCAACTCGCTTTTTATACCCTCGTGTCTCATTCTTGACACAATCACATCGAATATATTCAATTGATGCTTCTTCAACGTAGAAATGCAATTCAAATTCGTCACAAGTGCTAAACTATCTTACTAGGGATTCTATTTATTCAATATTTATTTCATTAGCTATGTATTATTTATTTCAATTAGGTATAGTAATTTATTTGCAACGACCAACGACTCGCGATAAGGTTATCAGCGATTCATTCAAGCAATCGTTAATAGCTGGTGCGGCAAATTATTATCCCATGATAATGAGACTTTAAGCTATTTATGAAAGACATTCAAGTATGACAACGAGGTACTCAAATCGTACAGTATTACAAAATCAATAAATCATTTAAAAAAAGCATCTGTACCTCTACACGATAATTTTTAACTATTTATACAATGTCGACACTCATTATTTATTACATTTTGTACACTATTTCATAAATAAATAAATGTAAATCAAATGACAAACGTTTCCTTGTGCCTTTTGACCTATTGCTCCTTCAATGTATGCAATGAGATTGACGAATTAATCATTACATCAGATAAGCATCTCACCTATTTTTCAAATTAAATTATGAAAATGATACTCACTGCAACATCCCTTCAACCATATATTTCAAAATTCATATTAAACCCTTTGTGTACACACATTGGTCCTTGCGATCCATGTGGAAAATGAAAAATTCCGACGTTAATGGTTTTTCTCTAAAACTTTCAATCCCAGAAATTTCAAACTCTTCCTACATTTTTTTTTTTAAACTGTGATGAATAAAATTTCCAAATTTCAAAAGAAAAAGTGATAATATTGACTTTGAGCTGCAAGGAATCTAAAATCAAAATTGTATAGTTTCTTTAAATCCGGTTAATACGAAAAAATTGCCAACTCAACAAAACTGCAAAGCCTGTCAAACGAAATCTCTACTAGATGAACTCTGCCCCAGCAAATTTGTACAGTAAACAAAAAACACTATCAATGACAAAAGCTACCACGATTTCAACGCTATGACGATTCAAACGATTTCAACGATTCAACGCTCAGTCGAACTCTACCAGCCGTGGATATCACAATAAATCTCTACCGAGTTATCGCTTCCACCATCCTACCCTACCGACGAAAAGTTACCAGCAAACTCTACCGAGCGGAATTTCTTGATTGTCGATAAGAATAGAATAGACAGATTCGCCAATTTTTATTATTTCTTATTATTGCTATGGCGTGGAAATTATTTATGAAAATTTATAACGACATTATTATTGTTTGTTAAATGATAGTTGGCTAATTTATAATAAAATAAAATTTAATAGGGGTATAATTGACAGAACATAATTTGGATTTATTATTTATTAGTTATTCGTGAATCTCACTGTCGTTTGTATTCTTACGAAATTGTCAAATTAAATTATTAGTTAGGGTTTCTGTCACATTGCTGGTAGAGTTTGACTATCGTGTATTATTTTAATTATGGTAAACTTTCGCGTAATTTGCTACAATAAAGTGCGCCTAGTAGAGATTTCGGCTGGTAGGCTTTTTTTTTTGGTAGTTTCGTGAGGGTGTTAAAAAATTCACAACCATGAAGCCTGTAGGTTAAAGTCTCGAACGATTAACAATACGTAATCAATGTAACAATTGAATAAACTATAAGCTTTTGCCCATCAGTACAGTATTTTACTGAATTCGGTTGACTATAATTATTCAAAATTATATGTTATGTATATTCAGATTCGTTAAATCGAGATCTTGATTTTCGTCACCAGAATACGCGTGAATTTATTCATTACTGTTGTCAAAAAATCATCAGTTCATAAAGGCACTCGTATTTTTATCGTTGATCGGTTAAGATATCGGTACCAAACCTGATTGTGCACTGATGGTAACTCAAATTTCTACTTTATCAGAACTCACCGTCTGTTCGATTTCCCACCTGTAGGTCAATTAGGGCGCGAATAAAAGTTGTGGAAACTCAAGAAGTCGTAAAAATCACCACAAGAGTCTGTTCTCTTTTCTCCATTCGATTGTAACGATTGAACAATTGACAATCGGAATTCCTTAAATAATAATAGGAACATGCAGCTTCAAGTGTCAATCAATTTCGAAGAGTCGTTATTCCTGATTCTTTGATTTACCAGTATTTTTCAGTAGTGAAAGTACATGCTTCAAATTTTGTCTCCACAACTACTTTTCTTGCATGGTTTCAATAATTAGGAGTGAAATAGGTCCCCAGATAAGGCGAGGAGTGTAACAATAACGTTTATTTCTCGATAGTGAAAAGTCACAGCGACGGGATGCTCTCCTCGATGAGAAAGGATCGAGTGTATAAGTTAACCTCCAACCACAGCAGCTCGCGCAATAGATTGCATTCGTTGTCATGACTGGCATTCAAATGCCAGGCTCTTTGTTCTCCCCACGTCTATTATACATGATCAGGGATTATCCCGACGAATGCATCGTGTTTATTTCGTGAACATAGAAATATGAACACATAGAGATCGTTGATGTATTTTCGAAAGATGGGACTAACTCTGTTTTTCACTCATGAAGTTAAATATGTATTCGATGTATTTAAGTATTTTTGATATCGTACGAAATCATGAAAAGTCGGCAAATTGTTCCTTCAAACCTTCTTGAATGCTGATGCCAGTATGTCACCAACGACTTTGATTGACGACAGACTAAGAGGAAAAACGATTGACTAATTTCAATAGAAGGTCGTTCAACTTCCTTTGCAATCAATTCCTTGGCTGCTCACTTTTCTTCGACGTAGACTTTTGGAATTTTCTGTGGGGAGTTTAATTGTCGAGTTTTAATTGATTACGAGTGTATTCCAAATATCAAAATATTTCCAAGTGATTACTCATCATGGAAGAAGGAACCGAAAATTGAATTTGAATCAAAATCCAGAAAGATGCGAAGCTGGTGGTGCAGACTCGCAGCACTGGGCAATGCAACGGTTAAACTTACGTCCATTTAACTCGTTTCTTATTAAATACCATGGACTCTTGTATATTTAGTTGAGTGATGATCCATAAGAGATTTCAGACTAGATGAAATTTTTAATTTTCTGTTAAAAGCTGTTACCTTGACTCTCCTCCGATTTTTCAAATGCCAGTTGTTTTTACTCGGTAAATCGATATCGAGAGAAATAAGACAACTTGCTTGTGAATTGTTATTATTATATACGCAGTACTTATCCACATGCTAGGTACAATATAACAGGGAAAATTTTTCATAAAGACTTGATATTAGCCTTTACTATTGTGGTTATCACGAAGGATTTGCCAACATATTCACATGTACACAGTTGTACATCGTGAGAAATTGCAATAATGGTGAGAAATAACTTTGAGTTGCAGTCGTCCTCGAAATCCCCTAAGGCGTGTGTGTTTTCTGCGGCTTCGTTTGTGTCTATTTTATTTTGTTTGCAGACAGAAGTCGTCCTTTGAATGTAAGCAATTTTTTTAAAAAAATCAGTGCAATGGTATTTTTTTTATTAACTGAGAAGGAAATATTGAGGTACAAAGTTAAACATGGAACTAGGTTTGCGAGTATTTAGTTGGTTGCAAAAACCACATGATGGATAACAGGATTCGTTCATATGAATCGCGAAAATGAAAATTAGAGATTGGCGGACGCATTAAAAAAAAAAAAACGCGCATGAAATTGAATACTCGTGGCAATCTCGGTAAACAAATCGATCAGAGGAAACAGGAAGAAGAAATACCATAAACAAAAATGTGAAATCTGAGAAAACGTTGAGTGATGAATCGTTACAAAAACTTCTCGTACGAGGTCAATCAAAAACGACGAATTATTATAGTGGAAAAAAAAAATAATTCAATTAATTTAATGAATAAATAATGAACTTTATACAGTGTTCAGAGAATATCAATAAATACAAGATCGTTAGTCAGAGAAAATAGTCGTTCATAAATGAGGCCAATAATATATAGAGTTTATCAATTAGAAATTACATTTATAGACCACATAACTCAGTCATTAAATATAATTAGCAAGTGATATCCTTTGAAAGAGGGAAACAAAACAAAAATATTTGCAGTTAAACAGTAAATTACTCAGTTAATAAACTTAATAATAAATAAGCACGTTTGTATGTACTACGAGCTTACGTTGAAAACGAAAACAAGTTCAGAAAGCTTTCAATTTTTATTGAAATTTCCGTACAAATAGAAAATCCTCAACCCAAAGGTCGGGAATGAATTGTTTTTTTTTTTTTTCTTAATTTAATTATAATTATTATCGGTTAATTGCTCGATTGTTACGCAAGCGAATTATCTCGGGCACTTGATCGTGCTCGGGAGCGAGAAAACGTCTCCGTTGTGTGACGCCCATCTAACCGCGATTACATTCCATCCCACTCTGCTCCTTGACGCTTTCATACCGTTTTATTCTCTTTGGTTCACTCCTGCTGACGGTGGGCTTCCATTGTTTCGATTTACCGTTTACATAATAGTTAGCCAAACGTGAGGAAACTTGAAAAGTTCGAGAGGTAGAGAATTTCAGTCGTTAAGAGTGAGGTGCGATCAAGATTTGAGGGTAACGCTTTCATACGATTGCGCTTTTGTTTTTGTTTTTTTTTTTTCTTTTTCCTTCGGTTTTGTGCGATTATCCTTTATCTTGCTGCTTCTATCACTTTTTTTTTTTACTTATTTCACTTTTCTCTTTTTCTCTTCCTTGCCTTCCTACCTTATCACGCGACTTACGTCTCGCTTGCCATTGTAATTGCATTATTCATGAACTGCGTGCGCTCCTAGCGTATGCACTACTCACGCACATTATTCAATACACACTATATATGCTGGTCTCCAATACGCGTATCTATATTTCTATATATAAATAAATATTTATATACACACGAGAAGCGCTTGTAACATGCAAGGGATTTTTCCAAGTAGTCATCATCGTCCTGTTCGTCGATAAATGTATATTTATATGGATATTTGACGACTGAACATCGTCTACGATGATAGTTGTACGAGCACGATGTAAACTTGTGCTTCTCTATTAGTGTACACTTTATTACAACGTTTCTTTATTGACTTTCGAATGGTCAGCCCGTAAAGCGAGCAAAGTGATGCTCTACACAAGTTTAAATCATCGGAATTTCTCGCCTCTTTGTCATTCATTATATCAAAAATTTATCTATATCCTCGACGCACTTCGTTATTGCACGCACATTTTACTCTCGTAACCTTCCTCAGCAATGAAAGACGGAGAAAGTGTGATGAAAATTGTTGAAACATTTTTATACACTTCCCGAAACTCACTCATGTATAAATGCCTTGTTGTGTTCTGTCTAAATGGATATTATTTTTCAACATTTAATTAGACAGATGCGTTTCAACAATCGCACTGATTTTTTTCCAGTAAATTTCTTTGCTGATTTAATTATTATACTCGAGTTTTTCATTGCTTAGCTTCTCATTTCATAAGTTGTCTGTTAGTCGAAAGAAAATTTTTCATTTTCTCTGGTTTCCGCGCCATTGTGTTTAATCGCTATACAAATAACTGAAACTACAACTTTCTAACCGTAATGACATATTGCAATTGTTATGCATTTTTGATTAATATTCAGATTTTATTATTTTTATTATAAATATTAATGAGAATCGCACTGTGGATCATTTTTGTGCAAGAAAATACTGTTTGTTGGTCATCAAAAGGGAAATCTGCATTTGTTCTGCTGCTTAGTGTATACTTATTATTTTTGGAATTTTTGGATTAATTTTTCACACCGACGGTGATGGGCGTATGGTTCTGAGAATCACCAAATATGAAGCATCCTCGAGCACGGTCAATACTTGGTTGGGTGACCACTTTCTTAGACAGAGGTCAGTAGAAATGAGGGCAGATGATGGGATGAGTTCGTAAAAGTCCGCAAAAATATACGCACGATCGATAAATGAATTATGATTTTTTAAATAAAGTAGATAGATACTTTTTTGGAAAAAAAAATATCTTTTTTAATCTGTTCAACTTTGTAGAACTCCTCAACAAAAGGAGATTTTTGTTTGTTTGTTATTATGATACTTTTTAATTGAACTTTCTTTAACAAGGTTACATATTAAAGAAAAAGAGATCTATAAATGATTCATGATAAAAGATGAATTATTTCTAAAAGGCAATCGATAATCAATAAGCCCGAAAGCGCCACGTCGAATGCCTCATATATACAGTGCGGAATTTATGATGGGTGAGGTTGAGGATCGAAAGAGGCGCATCCAGAAGTAATATGCGGTACAAAGGCGTAACATTTAAGGAGCGCCCACGGTAAAGGTTCTCGCCTAAATGTCGGACTCCATATACTACTTTGGATCATTACAACAATTCTTAAACCAATTTTCCTATCTAATATTGTATTTCTTATGCAATATAAGAGTATATTCTTTAGTCTCATGAATCGGGTGAGGCACCTACGTCTACCCAAATAAATAATCACGCCTCGTAATTATGATTACGATTTCGATTCCGATTTATTATGAGATGTTTATCAAATTGCATGAGCTTAGAAGGATTCCAAATGCTAAATTGAGGCTTTCTTTCATAGATTTTGCATCAAATTTGGATTAGGGCCAAGGAAAAATACGTGGAAACCCAGCTAATATAGTTTTTTCCAAATTGTTTCGAGTTTGATGGGTTCAGATTAAAGAAAAATAAGTTTCCTTTAATAATCACTGCCATATGTCGATTAATCACATCAGAATTTCTTCGATCTTCACGAATATGTCTGAGATGAACAATTTTTATATTCCCTTTATTACGTTTTTCCCTTCATATGACATTCTTACTCCATGTGTTCATGATTCTCCGCGTCCCACAATTTATTGCTCCTACGTACGTGGACTCTGGGATAAGACAAGAAAAAAGTAGGGACGAGCTATAAAAATGAGCGTTGTCTTCTTTACTGTACAGGTTGAACCACTCGATACGCACAGGATTTACTGTATACCGCAGAATAAATATAGTAGATTCATTTATTGATACACGATGCACGTACGATCGTTACACGCGAGATCTCTTATTACCGGTCAACGAATCGTTAACGTATTATCTCGTTAATGCCAATCGAGCTGATCGAGAGCGTTGAAAGGACAGGTAACCACACGCTCGATCGTTCCTAGTCGTCGTTGTCTCAACGTCACTTTACGAGTTCTTTTCTGCATTCGCGAATTCATCAAGAAATACAATTAAGACAGTGTAACGGAATTGCTCGTTAAAACAGTCCACCACACATCCTGCTCGTAATAATGCCTATAAATAATCCCGGAAGCGTAATGGTTATTACATTTAAATTACATTTAAACATGAGTCGAAAAACGCGAATTTTATTGACTGCTCAAATGGAGCACGTTTGGGTCCAGTAAACTTGTCTAAATACGTATCAGTTAAAAATGAAAAAAAATTTGGACCGATATACATTCGAAACGAAAACCCTTTCGTAATTTCATGTCAACTTGTAAATAATTAACTTGCATGAGTTTTAAATTATCATATTCTTTCTTCTCGCGGATTGAATATTTATGAAAATCCATATGTTTTGCCCTTTGTGAATCAAATCATTGCCGACTAGTGTGACGTACCAGTTATCCTCTCATTGTCGAAGAGAACCTTGTGCGTTATGTGTAGTACGCCGCACTTTTCATCTCAGGCGTGATTCAATTTATGTTAAGATACAAACGTTGCAATAATTTCTTCGAGCTAGACACCGACGAGTCATAATTTATGCTGCTTTTCATTATGATCCTCCGTCTGACCAATTGATGTTCTGGTCACTGTACATCCTCGAACTTCCTTACATGGTGTTGGATAAGAACCTGAGGTTTATTATTCCATGACCTTGGAGTTAAAGATGAGAAAAGACCAGAGAGAATAGTCGACCCAGGAGGCAAAGCGAAGAGAAGGATCGAGACAGAAGTAATAAAAAAAAAAAAAGTAGTAGATTATGATGGAGTAGTCAAACGGGATGGATGAGGAAAAGGAAGGCTAGAAAAAGAGACGAAAAAAAAACGATGAAAGCGATAATTGGGGGAGAAAAATATATTAGTAGCTCAGGTGAAACGATAAGACAAAGAGAAAATAAAAACAAAGATCAAAAAAAAGTATCAGTGAACGACAGTATATTACTTGGCTCGGGAAATGTAACGTGTTGATGGAAATTGAGGTGAAAAATAAAATAAAACAGGGAGTGTCATGGAATCTTGAGACAACACAAACACATTGTTATTCTGTGGCTGGAGAAAGCAAGGGCATGAATCAAAGATTACCTTCGTGTATTATACGCTCTTCCATTCCTCTCTCATTCACTCTGAAATTCGCAGTGGAAAAGCATCTCAATACAAAATTCGTTAAAGAAAACCCGGAGTGCATCGTTCGTACAAGAATATTGTACAGAACGTGTGTTGGTACTGTAAGACTTGAGAGAAAAAGGTCACGATTTATTGTAATGTTGCTACAAGGTATTGGGACGAAGGTAAAATTCATGAGAGCGTCACAAGCGAATTGGTGCAATAGCCGGTGATCATATTATAGTGTGCAGACTAGTTGTTTATACCAGTCAAAATATCGTTCATTCAGAAACCTCGACTAACGTAATAGTTATTTTCAAAACCCCTTCAAATGCTGACTTAACAACTCGATCATAAAACGTTTGTTCTTAAAAAAATCGTGTTCTTATAATCGCGTGACTCGAAGAAATTTCCACAGATTTCTGAAGCTTTAATATTGCTTTTACAAAACATTAAATTTCCAATTTTTACACGTATATTTGTCACGGGTTCAGGAGAACAATGCTATTTATTGAATCATAATAATGGTAACAGGAAATTCAATTTTATGACACAGCATCAAAGTTACATGATTTTCATCCTCTCTTCGTTTAATTGATTAGCGTTTTTTTTATATCTCGTCTAGAAAAAAAGACGATGAATGATTAATAATGATTGACAACTAATTGGTTTCGCAGAACATTATTAGTTTTAATAATAGCAACAGTCTTGGTAAATGCAAAAATTTATCTTTGACTTCGTCATGTATCGACGAGATGCAATAAACCGAGACACGCGCTTGAACGCACAGCAGATGAAAGAATATATATATAAGCATTTTAGTTAAAAGCATGCAGCATATGTATTGCATTTACGTTTCTTTGCCCACCAAGTGTGGGTTGCACAACGCTTGAGTTTATTACGATTATTGTACCACATACTCGTACACAGGAGTCTGTTCTGGGAGAAGTAAAAATTTTCGCTGCCTTCCAAGACGACACTTTACGATCATTCTCCGCACGTGTGTGCTGGGGTGTTTCTGCATTACGATATACTGCATAATAATTTCTTTGCACCGGGTTCACGACCCCAGACATGCATGCACGCGCCAATGCAACTCAAAGTTTCGCTGCTTTATGCGTGTGCGTGTCATTTCAACTGACATATGATGAAATATAGTGGAACTTTTATTTAACCAAAACAGTGATGAATTGATGGTTTTTTTTTGTCAATTTTCGACTTCCGCGTCTTAAAAAGACGTTCAAATGAGGTCGATTTGGACATTGGGAAGAATTCACACGTTGAATTGTCGACGATGTGTGCGCGGTACACACATTGTTGACATAAGCATTATTCGAATGATAAATACATAACTTGAATGTGGCAGGTGAAATGTTTCATTCGGATTAACTCTTTTGATGAAACGATACATTCACTTGACCTTACGTATTATGATTTGAAAGATTTATAAAAGGGACTCATCAACGGACTTCCCTCAGTTGAGATCCTATTTTTATTCAATTTATTTATGCCGATGTAATTATTTTAACCTTTTTAAATTTACATTTTTTTTTACTTACAAGCGGTTGATAAAATTTTCTAAGCTTTTTGAGTGCGTCATGCAATTGCTTAATATTAAAATCACGAGTCTGCTCGACAGTTATTTAACGCGTAAAGGGCGTTCAGCGGTACTTGTAACAATGAAAAATTCAAATGTTATCGAATGAGAAGAGGCAACTCTACTGCATCCATGTTCTTTTGCCGAATATTAATGTGCCGAATCATTGTTTGAATGAAACGATTGATAGTCAGGAATAGCCTGGCAATTGATGATCGAGAAAATCGTCGATATTGAAATAAAATGATGAGTCTATTAGCTGCTAACATAAAAGAACGTTTAGCAATTTAATTCACTGGGAATATTCAGCGTATGGTTTGAACGAATTTTCTAACAATTACCCAACAGAGTATCAACTCTGAAGATAACCAAATAAACGTCGTTTTTAAGACTCTCTTTAAGTGATTTAGTGAACAGACGGATGAGCAATAAACAATGAGAGAAATATAAAGAGCCAGAGCGGACAATCTTTTATCTCATGATGCCCGTTTAACGTTTTCCCAACTGCCAATTTACGTCATTCTGCTGCAGTCGTGCGTATTTTCAATTGCCATTATCTCATTTAATGATCTGTAAACGCCATTGATCGTCCACATGCATTCACACACTGAGGCTATTGGTTCGCACGCGCCACTGCAGCACTTTCTGATGATTTACAGTTCGTATTCGAGACCTAGAATTTACACGGGTTCACATGAACGGGATAATAGGTAAAAAGGATGAAAGTAGAGGGGAGGGAGAGACCCAAAGTACAGAGTCTGTAGTTCAATGAGAGTTTCACACCCAGGCATGATATTCAAGTTTCCTCTCAGGGTCCACCTCGCGATCATAGCGAAAGAGGAGCAATAGAGCACACGCGAAACTGGTGATTACTCTCCTTAATAATTGCAGGAAACGATATTTCATAGGACGCCACTCAAATGCCCTCTCATTTCGAGCTCTTTAACGCAACACAGCATCATATTATATTTTTATTTTTCTGCTTTTCCTCTATTTTATTTCTGTACCTCTTTCGAAGACTTTTTTACGATTCTAAAATGCTCGAAACTTTCTTATATTCAATAAACTCCTTATTCCACTGCACGATGTTGCTTCGATCCTTGACGGTTGCGGAATGAAATTATAGTATTTTCGAAATTATTTTACAAATTGTCATCGTCAGACGGAAGATTATTTTGAGCTCAACCAAGTTCTATTTTTTTTTTTTAATGCGGTTCTGTAAATTTGTATCCAAAATATCGAATCGTTATTCGACTCAAAAAATAAACGTGTGAGAAGATCTTGTCAGCAATCGTTTGAAATTTATTCAAAAAAACGAACTAAGAAACCCGAGGCTACAAACAAGCTTTGTTCAATGAGACAATTTCGTGTTTTTTTTTCTTCATTGTGCTTTAAGCAGGAGAAAGTAAATAGTTTCTCCTTTTGAAATGAGTCTCCTGATGTCTTGTCTCCAAACAGATCGTGTATACTTCTCACGATTTCCTCCCGCGCGCGCTCATAACAATTAAAATCGAATTCGGTTATCGTCGTTAATACACGTTTCAATAAACATCTATAAATGCCCTCGTCTCCTAAGGAGAATTTTAACGAAACGCATTACTTCAAGACTCATTAGTTATGTCGGATTAATAGTAAATTGTGTATAAAATTGCCTCAGGGTAGATTGGAAGCAATGACATATCTATAAAAAAAAAAAAAAAACGCTATCTAACTCGTTAATGAGTCGTTCTTCTCCCACTCAGTGTCCTAAGTATTATTATACACACCTTCACATATGATCCTTTACACAACCGTGAAGAGGTACACTCATAAAAGCAGACAAAATTATATATATATTTATATAAATATAAATATATATACTCACAAGTACTTGCATGTAAGTGAATTACGTACACGGAGCCCCACAATAGTGGGAAATCTGTACATTGACCTATTCTGCGCCGGATCCGTGTACACAGCACACACGTACACAAGATTCTCGTGATTTAATGCTCGGAGGATAAAGCCTCGTGAATCTTCGCGAATCGTGATCGCGCGTAGGTGCAGCCGCAAGAGTCCCTTTTTAAAATATACATGTATACGCTCATATATACAAAACAAGTATATAAGAAGAATCCTTTGCTATATAGCTTCGAAATAGAATTCTCTGTGCTTAAACGCGTGCGGCCATTTATCTCACTTGGGTTTAAATAACAGGCTGCCTTCTTCTGTCGTTCTTGGTCTCGTGTGACAGTATATCGATAGCAACTCGCGACGATGAGTATCTTGCGCGCATTTCGCCACCGATTTTCCGCAGCGACTCCTTTCTCGCTTTGTGTATAAAGCTGCTCTCTCTCTTTTTTTTTATCTTTCTTTCTCTCTCTCTCTCGCTCTCTCTCTCTCTCTCTCTCTCTCGATGATGCGTCACTCGGAGAATTCTCCTGCAAGAGATCGAAGATCAAGGACGCAACGAGATCTTACTTCGTAATAGCATCTGGTCAAAGTGGATCAAGTTCTTTTTATTGAAAAAATCAAAATAAAGTAAAATACATTACATATCCACAGATTCAGCTCAGATTGGCGAACATTATTAGGCAACAAATGTGCAGTTTTTTTCATCTTTACAATGGGATTTTTCAAAATGCATCCAAAATTGTAAGAGTTTTTATTTGATATTTGCACACAACAGATTTAAATGAATCGTCGTCTATCGTATTTTTTCGTGAAAAATTCCACGCTCCACTGAACTTCTATGAACATGTAATTGGCCACATTTTCACAAACTCAAAACACTCGGAAGACCGATTTTTTTGCGCTTTTTTTCATACGGTAATGTTTGTTTAAACAAATAGCCAACGAATTGATTGTAAATTTTTTACTCTCGAGTTCAGGTTCGAAATTACCAAAACAAAAAAACCTCGAGTCCGAAATTTCAAGCCAATCATACACGAGAAAAAATGCTGGCAATATACACACACGAACACCTCTGTGCATATGATTAACTCTGCGGTTATTATCATCATATATTATTGTCCGTTCATAATATTGCACAATCCATTTCGTACTTGAATATTGCAATTGGATATATTCGACATGATTTACACGCTGAAAGCTGTGC
Organism: Campoletis sonorensis; assembly: GCA_013761285.1. Taxonomy (NCBI): domain Eukaryota; kingdom Metazoa; phylum Arthropoda; class Insecta; order Hymenoptera; family Ichneumonidae; genus Campoletis; species Campoletis sonorensis. Next base: position 922,148 of record JACEOJ010000195.1, read on the forward strand.
ATATCGATTACTTTAGGTTCAAAAGATCGCGAGTTCGTAATGATGAAAATCTTAAGATTGATCCATGTCCATCAAAGAATTATTCGAGGAGTGCCTCTTGACCTCGATACCAAATTCGGAGATACCGCTTGTTAAGTTAAATTGTAAATTTAATAGTGCCAAGTTATCTCGCAGCACCTATAAGTGATGACACCGAAAATTTGATGGGCATTGACTGCCGCCAAGTTAATTTCCTCAGACATAAATAACCGGCGTTTATTGACGTGACAGCTTTGTCGAAATTTAGATATTCCGACCCGTGTCACTGTTGTTTAGACGAATAATTTGATGTGTCATTTGAATACAAACGTTTTGACAGGTGCGTTCGATTAAAAATACTGCCGCAACAAAATATTTCTAAACTAAGCTTTAGAATCGACGAACTGAGAAAAGTTTAAGAAACAAGTGAGAGCGGTTAAAATTCACCAACTGGAAGATAAAAGTTACGATTTTGAGCCAAAACTTGATCACTTCTTTTCCAAGTAATATTGTTTGGAACAAAGTTTTAAACAATTTTATTCCTTCATGTAGAGTGATTCGCAATAATTTGGAGGCCAAGCATTTGGTTCAAGTAATAAAATCGAATAGTTTTTTTTCTACGAGTCAAATTTAACTTTTTTTTCGAATTTTCGACCGAGTTTATTTACTTCGAGGATCAGGAGACTAAGTGCAAATTTCACGTTACATTTTCAAAAATTTTGTTGTACATTTCAACGAGGATTATGTGCCCAAGGAAATTTATGAAGGAAATATTATAGCGAAGCAAACAAGCTTTTTTCTTCTTTTCTCCATTCGCGCATGGTTCGAACGTTTGCAGCATCAGAAGAATATTGCACATGAAAAGTTTGTTTTTAACGACTCCGCGAGTATGCCGAAGACTCTGTAATTAGTAGTTACTGATTATTTCGTTACGTATTAGTGGACAGATAACTGTTATTGGAAGTGAAGATATCTCGTTGCTTGATTCTGACATGCGCTCGTTGTTAATAATACGAGGAAAATGACGCGGGCTCATATTATAATGTACATCCACGTACTTGTGGATATATTTTAACTGGTGAACTTATGCTCGTGGAGAAGCGCCGGGTGATCCCCGGTAGCGGTGAAATGAAGTTACGGACACACCGCAGAGGGATCCATTCCCGATTATTAAGTTACTACGTTATTACCCCTCATTCGTTATTCCTAAGCACCCATTCAGACTGACTATCTTACGCGATACAGTAGTGAAAGGTTCTTGTTAGCTTAAGAATGAAACGAGACGAATGCATGTTCTTTTTTGGAACGTAAATGCCTCAGTGCTTGCACGCAGGCGTTCAAAGATTCGTATTACGTATTCGCTATTCTCCCCCCCCCCCCTTTCCTTTGCCCCCAGCAACGTATATTGTACATCCACTGAAATATGCACATGTTCGTAAATTTTTTTTTGCATTATATATGCATATGGGTATATGTATCCGCAATCCCATTTGAAAGAGAATACAACGTGCTCGTATTTAACCAACGAAGTATCATCACTCTCCGTACAACGATACTTTTCTCTTCGCCAATGTGGCAAACGCTATAACTCGTCCCTGATGTTCTTGCAGTACCGAGCATTTACTTTTGGGACAGCATATATATAAACATGAGCAAAGATACGTACATTATACGCGAGCAAGGGCGATTGCGCATCTGCAAAATATCTTACAAACCGGACTACATGATATATCGGATGTAAGATTTTTTTTTTCTTTTACACTCTACAGCCGGTTGGCATCGACTCCATGGAATTTATTAACATTTGCCATTCATCAGCGTGTTTATGTTGATTTTTTTTCTTATCCGCTCTGAAACGATCTGCAAAATCGTTAAGACTCCAAATAATTTACAACTGTCCTGATACCGATGCTCATATTGTCATGTTACAAATACATCGAGATAAATGAATTTGTTTCGTTCAAACGAACTCCGGACCGGTGACGATTTTTTTCTCCTATTTTTATACGCGAGCAGTCTTTTTCAAGCGGTTGTCTTGTCAAATCGTTTTCCTACTGATATTTTTATTTTTAATTCGAACACGCTGAAGGCTTTATTGCTCAGTCTTACACGCGTTTTATGGTCATCAGTAGAAAATTCTCGTTTCATTATTTTGCACAAAATTCACATTTCATTATTTAACATTCAGATTACTTCGCAAGTTAGGTCCCATTTTTAAACAAATTACCTGGAGAGTTAACTTTTTAATGTGACTGAGACAAGATTACTACGTAAAGGATTAGTTTGATAAAAAGAGGCTAGCAGTTGACAGATTAAAAACGTTGGAGTTATTAAAAAAAAAAAAATTAACAACTCTTTTTTTTATTAGTGTCAGTGGCTTTGTTTCCATTTCGTTCCGATAACAATGTACGATCTATTAGTATGACAAGCTAGTGGCTAGGCAGACTCTATCGTATCGAATCGCGTTGGAGAATTCGTCGTTGCAGTTGCCTATAACAATGCGCCTCGAGATCTTGTCTCGAAGTAAAAAGAGATAACGTTTACCTCGGGGGCGACGACGTGTTGCAACTGCTATACTGCGGAATGTGCGTGGGTGGTTTGAACTGAGACAATCGAACGTGGCTCCCTGAAAATGGCGAGCTATCGTTGTTGAAGAAAGATCATAAAGCTTGATATGTGTCCATGATTTTCGAGACGGCTGAACTATTGGCACGAATTAGATTGCCCTTTAAATACATTAAAAACTTCTCAAGATCAACAAGACTTTGATTTTTTTCAAAGACATAATTGAAGTACTGGCAACAGTTGAATTTAACGATTTTTTATTATTCATCATTGCGATTAAGACGATTTTATTTTTATTTGCACAGATTTTGTTATAAAATACTAAACAATTACGATGAATTCTGAACGCGATTTCAATGAGGCTCCACTCAAACAATACGCTTGATTGCAATCTTCTTCTTTTTTTTTTTTTGGACCCCACACATATTTCAGTACTTACATAATTACCGGAAGCTTTCATTTTTTAATCAGACCCTGCGTAAAGAGAAACGTTTTGTATAACGTCGAGGTGGGAATCTTCTCCACAAGGAAGATTCCACTTTTATCTTTCTTCGCCTTAGAATAATCCTTATACAAAAGAATTCAGTTGCTTTTTTCCTACTTCCGTCTCCAGGCAGTGAGGCCTCTAGACTAGAAAATGACGAATCAGGCCGTTTTTTTGTCGGTGGAGCATCGTGAACTAAACTTTACACAAAACCGTCGATTTTCGAAACAAACAGTCGAGTAAACGGGCAGATATTACCAATGAAAAAAATCTTATCAAATCCAAATCTTAATCGTGTTCCAAAGATATTTTAGGTCAAGTTTTTTGTCTTTCAAAAAATAATTTAATATTCTTTGAACTAATCAACGCTTTTACAACAGTTCTCATTGTTAATAAATTTCGTGATCTTACGTCGCCTCCAAAGACAGTTTTCTGTCAGCATTTCCTTTGAAATAGTTGGAGCCTTTGATTCATTACCGTAGTCAAATAAAAATTAAAAAATCTATCAAACTCTTCTGGGATTTTTAAGGAGAAATTTCATTTGATCTGTAAGTGCATGATATTATCTGAACATTTTATAGGCGATAAGCAATAAAATGTAACTATTCTGGTGCGCACATAGAAAACGAATACATGGACGTCTCGAGTCTCCCCTAAGACGGACCACTCGGCGCGACCAAAGCACGTGAGAAACTTGAGAACAGTTGTAATAAATAATGAATAATCTGCGTAGTAAAAGCGATAAGATCCGAGCACATTTGCTCAATAGTGGCCGACAAATGACTGAGAGGCAAAGGTCGTGGTAATACGTACTGTGTTGCCGGACCAGGGACGACAGAACGGAATGCAGTTTTCATTCAGGAAGACCATAATGCAAAAACCTTGAAACCTTGTCACACCCCCATCGCGATTTATCATTATTGTTCTGGCAATAAATATGAATATTGTCGGTTAACCGTTGATGCGATATCTGTATCGATCTCATTCTGTATAAATGATAGAAATTGAAAGGGAGAACGAATTGAAAAAATGATGATAATAAAAAAAACGATAATTATACGTTCATGTTTTTCATGATTGGTGAATGGAGGTTTTGTCCAATCAATCACTATCGAATGCAGCACAAACTTATCATGCGTGATCAAATTCCAATCGAGTGCCTGCATATTTTTCGAGATATATGTTTCCCAAAGGGCGTAACAAGAATTTTCGCGACACCATTATGTCAGAAAATTATAAGGACTGCAGCACGTGATTAATCAAAATTTCACAAAAATTAACCAAAAACCCTCGAATCAATACCGATGGTCAAGATTAATTGTAACTAGTCGTGAAATGGAGGCACATAGGGCGATAATAATTAACAATTTTTCTCATTTTGATAGGACCTTGTAGAGACATCGTATCTAATGCATACTCAACGTCAACCATTCAATCTTCCTTTTTTTTCTAATTAAAGTACATCGCTACTTGTATACTCAGACCGCATGCACACTGGGCGGTTAATTCGCCGGAGTTACTCAGTTTTCTCCTGTCACGTCTGAACTGCTCGCAGATATATTAAAGCACGTTTTTTTGACTAGTAAAGCAAGTAGGAAAAAGATGTTTGGATACACGTGACTGGTTGCTTCGGTGTAGCAGGATCCAAGTGCTCATTAGAACGTGATATTCATCATCCAGCCTGATCCGATAAAACTTGCTCTTCAGGGTTGAAATGTGGGCATACATTAAGTTTTTTTTTCTTTCTACATACCTTTCTAGCCTCTAAATAAATTTGAAACCCCTTTGAGGGCTGTAACGCCAGAGCAATATTTCGCGCGTGTTTGTATTTTATTTGAGTAATCGCTCGGACTGTCGATCGTGAGAAAGCTCTACGGTTTTAACCCCCATTCGCATTTGCCAAATGTCCTCTTGGTGCAGTCGTAAAAAAACATCCCGAAAAGTTCAACCACGTTAGTAAATTTAGTTTGGTTTTGCCTCGAATGAACGTTCTGTTCTTCTGCAGGTCCTATTACAAATGTCGTTGAAGAGCTTCTTTCTGCAATTCCTTTGCTGCAATTCCTCTACTGCAAAAAAAAACCCTGATGAATTAGCTCATCATTGTCACAAATAATAAGTACAACCTGCTGATGCCAAAAGAATTTTTTTTCTTTTCTCATTCTCCCGAAAAATTGTACGAACATTCCGAAGGACCTGATACTTATGTGCCGCGAGTAATTAGCCGATGAACTAATGACGATGAAGTAATCAGAGACGTTTGTGGTTTGCACGCTACAACAAATCGTTGGTATGCGAGCAGGCATAAAGAAAAAATAAAAAATGCGATATCGCAGCATCGACAAGAGAATGCGTGTGCCGCGTTGTTCACGGACCGAAAGCGATAAGCACGGCAAGCAAGTCCACGAGGTCCATTGGTGTTAACCGAAATTATTCCTTACAAACAATAATTCAATTTGAAAAACCAAATATTCAACACTCGATTTTTTTAAATAATCGTTGATAATATATCGATAAAAATTTATTGAATTCAGGCTTATCTTCTTATCGAATCGAGTCCTGAAATTGTTTAACGTTACAAAAAATTTAATAGCACACATAAATAACAAAATTTTGAACCGGATGTACAATTTTGATGAGATGATCTCCGCAGTAATTGTTACTCGATTAAGACTTTTTTGTCCGATTCAATTTTACTTTTTCCGTATGTAAGGCGTCATAATTGCTGAATTATTTGAACAATTATCACTCGCACGAATGTGGGATACTCAATCACCCTCAGTCTTTTGCCTCCAATCCATTGGTCGTCGCAGAGATACACATCAATCTGTCCGATCAATAGAGTTACTAGGACGCGCGAACATTCCGTCAGTTAAGTCACGATCGATTCATACGACCACGCCCACGTGGTCTTCGTTACGATCGATAAAATGATATCAATATTGAGCAACTATATAAAGTTTTGTACAAACTCTAAAGAATCGTTGTAAATATGACCTTAGCAAAAAAAAACAGCTCGAAATAATTACGAACGTGGATACTTTGATTGATAGAAGCAAAAAAATACAATGCTCAATGATAAAACTTCCTTTTAAAGGCCATTGAAATGAGTGTTTGTTTTTTTATGTTGTTTATCCACAAAGAACGTTTCATAGAGCAAGGTCTTGCTTGTGGATAATTGATTGGACGCTTCCGGTTCAGTGAGTAATATCCGCATGATTAATGAACGTGCCATCAATCACAGCGAATCAATGAATGTGAACTTCAATAAAGACTCATTCACACTAATCGTTTTTGATTTAAAGAGACAATACAGTCAAGGCTTCCATTTATAATTAGAAGGCTCAAGAGCGAATTTGTTTACAAAATTGGTTGCTTTGATTCACTTTCGTTCGTTGAGTGAAAAAATGAACATTGAGTTGCACTTTGAAACATTGTTGATGCAGTTGAAATTGTAAAGGGATCAGGGTCGATAATCGTGTAATCCAAGTTCCCTGCATTGATAAAAAAAGAGGACTTAATAATTCAATTAATACGTTGCGAACTTTATTTTGTTGTTCATCAAAATCATGCAGATGAGAATTTACAGATTAAGAAAACAATCTCGAAAGTGAACGAATACAAAGGCAGACGTTTTGGGAATCGTTGGATTGATTGATGACTTGTCAAACTGTAGATCGTTCGTTGATCACATGCCATAATATTTGTAAATATGAAGCGGAAGCGGATTAGAAAGACTCAATTTAGGAAGTGATTGCGGTTTCGATTCCGTACAACGGTCCGGAATATTCGAACTGGAAAAAAAATCGCACATAAAATAAAATAATGTTTCATTCGCGTTTTGCGACAAATCTATAACGGGCAGTCGTTCATCTCTCATTCTTCTCGTAAAAAGTGTTGATGCTGTTATTACCGTCTATTAGTCGGCTGAATAGTCGCGTAATTCCTTCATAACTATTAATAGTTGGCGTAACTTTGCTCGTTGAGACTATTATAAAGCCGTGGTGACAGTGAGTACCTTGGAAAAAGAAAGTTGGAGGTTCGCGCAAACGGCAGCTACAGCGCGAAGGTGTGTGGATAGATTTCTAGCAAGTTGGGACTCATAGGAACCTCTTTGCTGGTTGTATGTGTATTGCTCGATTACGTGCAACCAGGAAAAGGATCTCCGCGCTCTTGCTCACCCGACGGTATATGAGAAGGGGTGCGAGTACATCTCTCGATTACAATGCACGTATGAGCCTGGTAGAAAGAAGGGGAGTGAAAGAGAGAGAAAGCAAGACAAGGTGAGAGATTCAGGACTATGTGAGAAAACCGCGGGGAAATGCAAGTTATCAAGGATTTCCTGAAAAAAAACTGATTTTTTTGAGGCAAGGACTCGTGTTATCTGAGGACTGATTCGAAATATGGATTCTGGACTAATCATAACGAAAATTAAGTTTTGGACAAGTACTGATGACAATGACGGTGACGTTTAAAGTTAAGCTGCCTGAGGAGAGGCCATAACTTGGTTGGGTGACCGTTTAGTCATGTTCGCAAACTAATCGGTCAGCCTAAATGATTTCCTGGTTCGCTAGTTTCCTTTAGCCCTCATGAAAAAACAGTACAGATATAAATACGATGACTTGAGAAAAAGTGGCTGTTAAAGTGATGGAATGGGTTCGTAAAAAACCGCAAGAGATACGCATCAGGAACGATAAAAAATAGAAAACTTTCTTGGAAAATTTGTCAATTTCCAACTCCAAGGAACTGTTTTTCAAAATGGTTTTTTAGGATCGTTAAATAAATGAAATGTGAACTCCAATTTCAATAAATCATTAATGAGTAGAAACGATTTTCACTCTGTGGAATGAAATGAAATGATATGTAACGAAAGAAATCACTTTTGAACTCCGAATATCCATAAATCTAAATCGTCGAAATCTATTCAAGTTTTAATCTGAAAGGATAAGGCGACGCAGAAATCATCATTGCGTGAAATGACAGCGGAGTTACGCAGCTCCTTCTACGTAAGATTCTGCAAAAAAAAAGCTAATGCGAATTGTACAATTCTTGTTGCCGAATCGAATAGCGTGTCGCCAGGTTGATTTGAGGAAAGTATGAGAAATATCCTCTGCAACGCTTGGAAGCTCTGAGACATTTATGAAACTCGAACGATATCAATTTTCGCGATATAATTAAATTGAGTCCACGGTCAAGCACTATGACACTGGGTAGAACATAGGGTTTGAAAAATATAATTACGAAATACATGCGTCTGGGATTTAATACTTATGTTGGTAAGTGTGTGTGTATTGCTGGTATTAAGCGATTGCTTCGCTTCGCCGCTTGGTATTATTATATAGTGCTCGGTACATTCGTTTCGGTCAAGAGCTGCGCGCGTGCGCGATTAAATGGAAAAACTGTAAAAGAACTTTCGACACATCCTATGATGTGGTCGATTATTAAAGGAAAAAGGATGTTTGAGTGATGGGTCGGTCGTCGCGTCTCCTAGCACGTGACTAATTCAAACATTAGTTGAGAATAAACCGTTGAAATTGAAATCTTTTTTTTATATTTTATTCGTACAACCTGCGTTTCACCTGTGATGGAAATTTCATTGAAAGTACATCTCTGTTGGTTGTTAAGGGTGTTGTTTGAAATCTGGTTTTTGGAGAATATTTTCGAGATCGAATGAATGTAAAGCTGTTGGAGTTTTTAGTCCACAACTCTACGAATCTATTCACAAAAAAATCGTAAAACGAAATCAATTGGAAAAATAATCAAGAAATTGATAATTTTTTTAACATCTAATGCAGCTGCACTCTTCGACCGTGAAGAATAAAATTGAAGATTGATAACGGAATTCAAATAATGAATGACTTATAATAAAGAGTGTGGTTTATCGTAGCGTAGAGTATCGCGATCAAATATACGTTCGTCTGTAATATTTATGCTGTTCGGCAATGAGGAAAACATAGAGACAATTTGACGCGGTTAACCGCGCATTTGCGTGGGCGCATGATTTCTGGTACCGATTTTATAGAGGCACAAATCGTAAGCCCTATATTCGTTCAATAGAAAATCCTGGTGCATAAGGAGTTCGCATTAATGAAGTAATTTATAGTGCGTCGGCGAGGTATTAATTCAGAGACTTAGATCACTTGTAAATTTGTAAGTACTTTGGCTTTGGTCTACATGTAAATATGAGGAAAAGCTTATTCATTCATGGTCTTGAATGGAACCTGATCATATTACTTCAAATGTTGTTCTCGTTGACTGCTAGTGAAAGAGGAAAAAAAGTATACAGTCGAGTCAGTAAATTATCGTCGTCTCATTAAGATACGTTGGATCGATCCATTCCAAACGTGAATCGATCCAACATGACGTTTCCTTTCCAACACGATTCTCTCTGTAATCCACGAGCAACACACCTCCATTTCGATATCCTATTGATTCTATGCACAGGCGAGAAGATCACTGAAGAATCGCACAAGCACGAATTGGTCCCTAGTTTAAATATGCTCACGATACACCGATCCAACGGTCACGAAATTGACCCGGGAGAGCGTCGCGAAAAGAAAACTTTTCGAATAAGATGCACACAGCTCATGAATATGCAGACTCGAAGTCGTTGTAGCCAAGGAAAAGGTCATTAACCTTTTCAAAGTAGATCCTCCAGTCCACGGGATTGTAATTAATTTATTTTTCATTAGATTTGTCACAACTGCACCACATGCATCATTTTTTATTGTTATTGAACCGTTTTTACCGTGACTACATCAACCAACGCTTTTACCGCTTTTAATGAAACCTATCGAGCCATACACTTTTCCTGACGTGCCATTAACTCGAAATTTGGTACTCGGGGGTTTTGGAGTCACTGATTTCAAATCTAAACTCAAACCTTGCAAATTCGATATTTACTGTTTTAGTATTTTTTAAAACAAAAGCCACGGTGCAGAGAATTTTGAAAAAATTCTGTAACATTCTTTGGAGTATATTGAGACTATGACGAAATTGCCATTCCCATGCTCATGATAGTTTAGTAGAAAATAATGGTTTTCATGAAAAAGTACGAAGTACTTTTAGTATTTTTAATACATTTATTGACATCTCAGGGATCATGTAGAATAAAAAAAACACGATATTTGTTGGTAAAATAATACTTTATTCATTTAGAAACCAGGAAAAAAAGGCGAGACATCGTTACCACCATAATTCCAAGGGTTCAATATTTTTGAAGTTTTCTTCAGCAAATGTTATACAATAAGGAAGAGGACGTATGAGCTATGTGCAGAAACATATTTTTGAATAGTAGCAAACGTGCTGATTGCCAGGCCCGTACTGAGTCATTATGTGAAGTTTACGATTCCGTAATAACTATTGAAAACTTTTTAATCTCGACGAAAGTTGCATGCATCCTGTACGAAGGAATCTTGTGTAGAATCGTTTATTTCCTGCTATGAGTATTCCTTAGATAATTTTTACACAAACTCACTTATTCGGGCTGAAGATTGCAGGCTGAAAAGTAGTGTCATTTTTTTTTGACAAAAATTCGAACTTTATATACTAATCAAGTGCATAGTCTGAGACTTTGATCAGAAATTGCGGTGAAGAGTTGAGAAATTGTTATAAAAAAAAGCACAAGTAGAGTGTGATTCAAAGATTTAACATCTCACGATTTCATTCCACGAGGTTTGTCGATGGTTTAAATCTTTCGTTCCGTATCAGCACATCATTATCAGATGCATCTTGAATTTATCTTACTGAGAAGATCCACGACATGAGACAGTCAGTGTGAATAGCTCCTGGAGCACATTTATTGGATGTGCGAGAGTTCTCATCCGTGTGAGGTCTTTGCTTTGCTCGTACAATACACGAGTAGCGAGACTCGGATGTCTCCCTACTCCGGGTGCTATCGAGACGAGAAGAGGTGCTTTCGTACGTGCCGTATAAAACCGGTGAAAGCGCTTGACGGCCCTCCAGACTAGCGCACAGTATCACAGCGTAACGAGTCGCTCCGTTCGCTGCAGAAGACCTTGTGCCTGACTCTGTCACGTACAATACGGTCATTGTTTTTGTTTTTGTTTTTGTTTTTTTTTTTTTACATTCCGGAAAGACGCATTCGGGTATTACAAGAAAAAAACAAAACAAAACATAATTGTCAATTGACAAAAAAATATAACGAGTTAGTTTACGAATTATCGTAATTTTTGTAACAACGCGTTTTATCGATAACGACGTTCGTTTGGTTTGTGCCGGAAATTGACTGGAACTTATTGAGCCACGAATCCGAGAGTGATAATGATGAAGAATCAGTTTTTTTTCGTTCTCACCCTGGTGATGTTCCTGGGAAATTGCGCCTTGGGATATCCTCCGCAGGAGCGACTCATGCCAGGTCCGTACAATTTTATTTTTTTTCCACATTTTAGTGCAATCTTGAACGCACGTGCATGTGCGTTTGTATTTTTTGGACAACACAGCTAACAAAAAAAGGGAGGAAACGGAAATAATCAAATCGACTTGAGATCCTTGCGAAGGAGACGTACTGCTTTATTGGATATTATCTGACAGAACATTTTTCAAATGCAATGATTTCAACAACAGCATTTTGTGTCAATTGTGCGCTACAATGACCTTAAAATTGTAGCCATCCTTAATCAAGTTTTTTGTCATGAATCTTGAATCAACGTTTTTTGTTAATCCTGTTTCAAATTGTTCGGTGATAAAACATTAATGCTGTAGGTTTTCAATCGATCAAGTTCACTGACTCGCTGTAGACTTTGATTTATTTTTCCTCTTCAATGGTAATTACAGTTCCATTAAATTTGTGCAGAAAAAAAAAAGTATGACGAATCCATTATGTTTCCATAATTAATATTTCCGGTATTTGTATCTGTATTTTTTGCTGGCAAGCAGCTCCTTGAGACGCAAGTAATTCATATTTATGGATGTATACTCGATAGACTTTCATTGACCTTTCGCTAAGAATTACAAAGAAATTGCGCTAATTGATTGCAATGTCACGTTCGATTGATATTTATTCGAATAATCGCGCGTGTAATTTTCTTCTATTCTCAATAAATCTCGAATGACTTCTGACAGCAATCTATTCGACATAAGTTTAGTAATAAATGAGATGCTTTAGTTCAGTTTTTTTTACTTCATCCATACGCGGAAATGACTGACTGGAGGTCAACTGCAAAAAAGAGAAAAGAATGATTGGGTTTTTCATTAATTAATTAGAATGCTAATTACTGTAGACGAGATCCAATTTGCTAATAATAGAGAAGTTTTAAAGAACTATTTCTTGAACGTGTTTCTCGTAACAGAAAATTTTTTTTTAATTAATTATCGTTTTTCTTTAGATTATAGAAAAGGATTTTCCTGACAACACTTTTAATGATATTAATTTTATACCTTCCCTCTATCTGGGCCACGTAAAAATTCATGGTTTTTAATGAGCACTGTCAGAAATTTACACTACCATATTTTTTTTTTTTTTTTCATCGTGAAGAATCCAACTTTTTTCTTCTCCCAACTGACAATGATCTGTAGGATTCGAACAAAATTCGTTGTAGAATAGAATATCATTCATATAAATGTTGCAACTAAAATCTAAATCACGGGAGAAGAATAAACATATGAACTATATGCACGAGTCTTGTATTCCTGAATCCATGTGTTGGCTCATTTGAAAGTGGAACACTTCCTTCAAGAGATGTTAATCTTCATATGATCGTCAAAAAGCGTATAACGCGCGTTTCGCTCGGGCCACGAGGACTGTTAAGCGTGTTAAAAAATGTATATAACTTTTACGATATTCTGTACATACGTATATACTAAGCACGTTGTATGACCGAAATGAGTGGAGATCTTTCACGAAATTCCGAGACACAGTAGAGTCTTGCATAATTGAGCGCACAGTGAGAATTATAACGATTATTTCGTTATATTCCCAGTTGTAGCTTAAAGTTTCATTTATGTGCAGAATCTTTCTCTTCCTCTCTTAAGAATACGTGTCGGCCAAGTATTTTTTCGAACGTTTAAAACTCCAGTGAATATAAAAATCATTTAAATAGAAACAATAATGACACAATATTTAAAAGCTATTAACTGAATAACAAAAAGTGGACTACATTCAGTAATTCGTGTTAATTATCGTTTTCCGGACTAAAAATAATATGAATTTCATCATTCATACGTGAAAAAAAAAAAAAAACATTTGTAACATAATAGAAACTAAGGTTTTTGATGTTTCGTTCGAAAATTTGAATGTCTCACGTGATAAAAGTGCAATTTAATTTATTTAGTCGTCAAGTTGTATTGCTTGAGAATAAAATGTTGGGGTTGTGTAACGTTTAAACGGTGTCAGAAATTTCTTCTCAATATGTTGAACGTATCAAGTCCACGAAAATCTTAATCTCGTTAGCTCAGATATCCACTAAGCATTGCAACAAGTGAGTATCGATAGCAGTTGATCGAGATTTTTGAAATATAAATTTATAAGCGTACACCTAAGTAGTACGATCTTTGGATAATACAGAAATAATGAGATATCGAGAATCGGTATAACGCGTCCTAATTGGTTAAAACTTTCGATCTTATAAGGACAAAGAGTGAATTAATTTTATCCCTCGTCATAAATCTCGGTAGGATTTATCTACTTAACGCCCGCGTGTTACGATTTCAAGGGGCATAACATGCCGCAAACTATAAACGTTGTACGTATCGCTCGTGCTAAAGTGATCTCGATAAATACTTCGAAGGCACACTATAACGCCAATGACGATCGCGAACATTTTTGTCGCTCTTAACGTTCCGATCTCCCGAGACGGACTCAACCGACGACTGAAAGATCGATTATTGAGCTATCAGGCATTTCTTAAATCGCTGAATCTCGAGTAAGCGATATACTTGAACTCATTAACGCTCTCGTGCTTTTGCTTGACTCTGTAGACACACGTATTATCCAAGTAGTCACGAATTTATCGACAGCTAATCTCCTTATCCAGTGCATATGTATTTTTATATAAACATATCTTTTATTTACTAACAATGTTACAATATAATGATAATGGATCATGAGGGTTGGTGACAAGAGCCGTGCATGACGATTAGCAACGAGTCACAACCTCTGAACTGTCGGTGCATGTTTTGTGACAGTAAAAACCTCCAATTATCTGCAACAGAGCTTTTTCTCCAATATCTGTCTCGCATTTATAAAATGAAACACGAAAACAGTTCGAGAAATACGTTCCTTCGGTTTCAAGATCGACGAACGGTCATCCGACTGATTAAATTATTTTTTTAAATCGGTACGAAGTACTTCGCGAGTGCGCGTTCGTTACTGGGTTAATGTGAACTTAAATAAATGGGTTAGTCGCTCGTTTAATTTATCATTGAATTAATGTTAATAGCAAAATATAAATTTCATTTTTTCAAATGAAAGTTATTTATTAAGAAAATGCAGTTTCCCAGAAAACTTTCTCGTAATTGTTTAAAAAAAAAAGGTTTAAATAACTACTCACATGAATGGTAGAAACGACATGAAACTTTCTCACCACGATGTCCGCGTTTAGAAATGTATCATAGACCCAGTCGAAAAAGCTGTTTAGATGACACGATTTAAGATTATTTGAAGGATTTTCGTTTCCACTCACCATCAGGCAAACGAAAAAAAAGAAAAAAAAAACTAAAAAAAAAAAAAATGAAAATGTTGAGCGTTTCGAATCGTACCACCTTACCCTACATACATAAATTTATGTTAAGAGCGAGTGTAGATATTAAAGAGTACGGACAAACTCACGTGCTGCACGTGATTTCACCAGCTAGATCCACGTGCTGCAGTGATCTTTCACGAGGTCTCCCCGCGATCGGCTCACGAGAGACATCGAGAAAATGGGAGGGAGAGAGACTCACACTCTCGCCAGTCAATAAACGCATGTGTATTATTATATCGATACTACTTATACGATATATCATACTTTGCATACATTGAAACGCCTACAAAGTTGCGTATACGAGGAGCCGGTGAGCTGACCGGCTTCCCTTGAGTCCAGTACCGTGGTCGTAGATCGATAAAGTAGAGAAAATAAGTGTCTACGTCGTGAGTCACGTGCGGACTATTTATATATTTATATATATATAGAGTTTCAGTCAACACCGCAGCTTCCATTGATTCAGGTGACCTTTTCACAGGACTCTTCATTGCGCTTAGTCGTCAATGGTATATCGTCGATGCTCTCTATCATTCTGTCAATTAGTCCATCCGGCTCCCATGTCCAGCCATTTCCTCCACGCACGACGCTCGCGATAATTACACTGCATTACGAAAAAGAAAGGAACGATCACGCTCCTTTTAACTCGCGTTTCTAGGTGCAACGGACATTGTAGTAGTTTTTTAAGTACCGACATTGACATTGGATCTCGTCACACTTCCTAAACTAATTGATGGGTAAGACCACGCGTGATAAGCGTTTAGCGCAGCACTTTCTTATACCCTCGGGTTGTAACAACAAGACGTTAATGGCTCTGGCATTGACCGTCGCTCGGTTTGTTGTACCACAAAATTATAGTTTATCTTCAGGCTTCCTGAAGTCGAATTAAGGAGTCAGCTCGAATCATTTTTTCAGCACCTAACCTTCTATCTGTTGCAACATATTTTAGGGAATCTAATAATTAGGTACTGAACTCTTCAACGGTCACGTTGGAAGCTTGAGAGGATCAGAGGCTCGAACATTTTCCAATTACCGGTTAAGGTTCTCGAGATTTTACGATATTATCGAGTTTTTTTCTTAATTATCATGTACTAATGAGCACAAACTTAATACAAATAACTATAATAATATTGAAAATTCATATTAACAAATAAACCGAAATGTTTAAATGATCAGTGACGATATATCAATATTTACAGTATCGTGCGTGAGGAAAGTACGAAAAAAAACATCTCGTGTTACAAATTTGCACTAAATGGACCTTGATTTTTGATCCTTTTATAATTTTGCTTCAAACTTATTAGGAACAATGTCAATGACAAACCATATTGGAAATTGCGAACCTGAGAACTAGAAAAAAAATGCAATAAAATGCGTGATAGTTAGTACTAGTGCAATTAGTCGGGAAACTAACGACATTAAAGGCCCGTAAACGGAGTGATTATGGCCGTTTTCCTCTCTGGTGTTTCTCGTAACGAGAATCTCTGTCATTGACATTGCCATGAAAAGAGATTTTCATGAATACATAAGTTCCATTCGGACTAAACCGTTGGATTTCTCAACTTATATCGTTTGATTCTTCAATGCAGTTCTCATCAAATAATAGGACGTAAGCGGAATAATTTAAGCCGCGAAATAATACAAACGGTGGCCTTTCACTTGCACTACGTCGATGCGCGAGTACCTCAGACCCGTAAACAGCTTCGTGAATCTTTTCGCGAGGTTCGTTAGCGTGGAAAGCGTGAGAAATAATGGAGGGGAGAATCGAGAATCGAATGAAGCTTGTATAGCGAGCGTATCGCTTGCTACAGATGTATCGCATCTGAAGATAGAAAATAATATGCGTGCATGCGTCTGTGAATCAAACAGAACAGCACAGACTGACTTTTGCTGCTTAGCTGTCATTGACACTGATCCGTAGCTCGATTTCATCGCGTCCCTAGACGTGACTCCAGCAATAATCTTTCGTTGTATATACAGATATACTTGAATCCCACAACATCAAGAGTCTAGAAAGGTGTAGAAAAAATCAACACCAAATGGCTAACGTCTATGAGTCTCTGCAGCCAATATAAAACTAGCTCCTTCGTATACCGTTCGCTTTGGTGTGAGTTTACACCGATCTTAGAAAATATCTTAGCTGTCGAACCCCTTTCTTTTAATACTACAGTATATACGCAGCATTAGACTTGAATCGAACGCTAGATACTTCAAGGCCTTTATATGGAACGGATCTTGACAACTTATGCTCTGCTTTATATCTCTCGAATCACTAATCAGATAAAGATTTTTATGCACTGATATGTTTATTCGAATTTTCCGGATTCCACGTATGACTTAATGAGTTTATAATAATAATATGTATCTCAATAGACCGAAAACTCCGAAGGATTGGAGCACAAACGTTTTTTTTTTTTCAATGTTTACCTGGCAATTAACATTATTATCTCTAAGAATACTGTTAAATCGCTATCTAAACTTAACGTTATGTCTGTTACTAACGTTTCCGCATAATACGAGATACGCTTTACGTCCATATTGATTTATCGGACTTCTTAGGGCCGCTTGGGTGTGCACTCAACATTCATACGTCCATACATTCGCAGTCACACACATTTTCTAATGTTTTGTTTTTGCCTCTGAACGTAGCTTGCCTCAAATATATAAATTCATACGTACACGTGTACATGTTTTTGTAGGACCTCACACATTCATGTGAACATGCAATTATCAAAATTCATCGTCGATCCTAACCACTAACGTGCATCTGATTTTTTCTGGTCCCTAGAATGACACATTTTACAGACAAGTTACTGTTTATGCTTCTCAGTCGCAACTGTACTTTTTTCCTCAGATTCTTAACCAGCTTTTAACACTGCCCTTGCAAACGGTATCATTTCTTTTTCATCCAGATTTTGTTCGTCCTTCTAAAACACACGTGTACGATCGCAGCCACAGCATAGATAATGTGCCAGTGATACGATTCCAACAAGCATGAAATTGATACGTCTTTCAATGATTGAAAACTTTGCAGCCTCATTATGTCCAAGCGTTGATAGAACAGTGAGATTTACAGGGGCGAGCTCTCCTGTCGAAAGGAGATCAATGCCTGTCGATCCTGGCATAATTTATTTTCGATATCTTGTAACTTTTTTTTTTTTTTTTTTTTTTTTCAATGCAACAGTTCGTGGTGGCGCCCTGTTAGTATAAAGAGTGTTGTTAAATGTAGCAATATGTTACCATATGGTTGACTGAAGGAGTGAGTCCGATTTATACGACTATCAACGCTCGTACAAGACAGTAATTCTCTTTTCTTGAGGAGAAGGGATCGTAAACATATTTTCCACTATGTTAATCGTGGAAAATATGTTCACGATGTATATCGTTCACGTGGGTGTTGAGTTTCGCACGCGGATATCCAGAAAAAATACACTCACCTACGATACAACGTAGGAGCTCGGAATTTATCCTACGAAAAAAAAAACAAAAAAAAAAAACGCAAACCCTTGACCGATTCATATACTTTTCGTAATCAGTCATGAAACACAACACCACGAAAACAGCACTGAAATTTCTTAAATTTCTGGCTGCAGTTTCATTCGGAACGCAATTACTCTTGAATTTTCCCGACTTCTTTGAAACATAATTCTTGGCAAATTATGACATAAAATACTGATAGAATCGCTCACTATTAGCGCAAAGAAACGGGAGAATTTCTGACAAAATGTTTTGAATAATAAAATATTATGAAAAATGTTAATATCAGATGTCCCATTGCCACCGATTTTGTTTCGAACCCAGTTTTCACTTGACAAAATCTATTCTTCTTTGAAAACATCAATGCTTGTGAAAAAAAGAAACTCATTTATGGGTCGATTGATTGCAATTTATAGAAACGTGTTCAAGGGTCAATAAACTGAATGAATGAAGCGGATGTATATCTTGATTATTTGTAATAGGAGAGTTCAGCTATCGCATTAACGTCCAATTATATACGAGTCATTTAGTATTTTAACAGGCACGCGTGTTTGTGTTATATCTGAGAAATATAAGATTCTCTACGATTGATTCAGGCTTGTATGCAGAATTCACGTGCTCGAGAGCGTGGACGTTGTATCGTTTGCACGTGACCGAGTGTCACGTGTATAAATGCATCGAGAGGTGGTTGGCACGCGATATAGGTGCAAAATTATATATATACATATATAAATAGCGCAGAGAATACAGCAAAATAGAGAACGTGAAGGAGTTAATAGCCGAAGGAGACACGAGACTTGGATACGTACACTAAATGCAAGGCACCTTTAGCTATAATAATGTGCTGACTGTATGCGTCTGGTGCAATGGGATGCTGGAACCTACGTTCAAGTATACAGCTCGGTCTTTCACGATAAATGATATAAATTCATTAGACATATCTGCGTCTAAGACTGTCATGAAACCTTCGATCGATCAAACTTTCAATGAAAACCGGTCTTTGTCACAATAATAGGAGCAAAATGCAAAAAAAATAAAAATAAATGAGTAATGAATTAACAAAAGCAAAGAAAAGGTATCGAACTAGATATCGATCTAGTGCCAAATTTGAACTCTCGAAAATTTATATTGATCCAATGGATATATTGGAGTCTCGATCGGGAAATAATGATTTTTATTTATTATTATTATTATTATTATTATTATTATTATTTTCATCAATGTAAAAATATTTAATACTTTTATCCCCCGTGGACGCAGTCTCGTTATTGAATTACACAATATTTCAAGCACTATAGACGCGCATTGAATTGGCAATAATCGATCACAGAAGGGGGCCGGAAAAAATATAGATATAGATATTTTGCTTATTTATTTTATTTTTTTTTAACGAAAATGCCTCGCCCAACTCGTGCCAACGTTTGGCTCGGAGCGTTCGTCAAGTTTTCGCAACTCGATCATTCAGCGGTCCACGAGCGTTTCAGAACCGTGGGCTATCCGATGAAAAGGGGAGGAAACGAAGGTAGAATAAAAAAAAGAAAAAAGAATTTTGTTAGGGAAAGAATGAAGAAAAACTAACCACACGTATGTCACATTGCCGCAGGATCGTTACGGAAAATTAACAGTGGTCTAAAGACCCGCTCTCGCCCGCGTTTCTGGACGATGAAGGAAAAAAAAAAACATTCACCGTGGCATTATGTATATATGGGTCTGCGCTTGTCCACCGGTGACCATAATTACGCTCAATGAACGGCTGGTCAGTATATTTATGTATAAACCCGAGTTTGTGAAAGACAGAGAAAGGTGAACGGCGAATGTGACTTTTTTTACGAAGTTTTGACGTACCAACTTCTAATAAACATATATATACGTAAAAGTATACAGCGAAGCGGGCGCAAGGGCCTTGACGCAACGCAGCACAGACCAATTCCGATCTCTGTACTTTCTGCCGATTTTGCTCGATCGACCCAATTTAAAGTCTAGAAACTGATCGATACATAAATATCGAAATAGTAGAATGAACTGTTTCATCTAACGATATGAGAAAATAATGTTTCCAAGAGATATTTTCGGTTGCTTGGCTGAAGATTTATTGGTTTCAATGTAGTTTTTAAGGAAATTGTTCCGCGATCGATATTCTCGAAAGTTGATGCTTTCTAGTGACAGGAATTATCGAAGATTGCAGGAAAATAATTCGTCGACATCGCGTGGATATAATGTTGAACCAAACACGCAGAGATCGCGACACAATTGAATTATGTGACAAGTCCAGCCGCCTCTCTTTCTGCCGTTTAACTTTTACCCAATCGGGGTTAATACCCGACTGTTCCTGAATCACTTTACTGAATATGGGGTTGCTGGAAGCTGCTGGGATCTCATTGAAAGTCGTGTCCGCGTCCGGACTCGACGGCCACACCGATGGATTTTTTTTTTAGTCGTTTTGTTATTATGCTTCGGGCATACTCGTGCACTGAATACTCATTTGAAAAGTACCGCGTAGTATATCGGTGCTTTGAGCTCAACGGTTGGGATTTTTTTCCGGAATTATGGCCCCTCGGCGACTTTGATTCCGTAGATTTGATTTTCTATGGTCAGTTGGAAAGATTTATGTTAAGAAGTCAGAGTCGTAAGTACGCGCAGGATTTTAGTGAATTGTTTTGCACCTGCGTAAGAAGAAAGAGAGAAAGAGAGGGGTGAGAGAAAAATACGCGGACAGAATTTTGTTCAAACAAGGATGGTCGACATCGTAGAAACAAAAGAACGAAATTTTACTTCTTTTTACTGTTCCTGCGTATGGTCTCGCGGGTTTTACGAGTTTTACGAGCCCATCCCATCACTTTAACTCCACTTTTTTTCGAACCTCATTGTTCGTTTTGGTATTCCTGAGGGACCACCCACATTTGTACGAGGGCCAAGGGAAACTGTGCAAAACTTTATTTTGTTTACCATTATCATGGCCTCAGAAAAACTGCCACCTGTTCAGTGAGTCGCTGAATGGCTAAGCGGCCAGCCAGCCAAGTATTAACCTCTCCCGAGGCTGCTTATAACTTTGGTGATCGCTGAAGTCACATACCGACTGCCCATCGATTGCTGTCAGTATGAAAAAAAAAACCAAAAAAAAAAAAAATGAAAAAATATTGAACATTCTTGAAACGATGACTAAACCAACTGAACTCATTTTTCAATGAGATCTATAAAAGGCGTGATCATAAAAATGATGATGTTATTTTATATAGCACTTGAGTGAGAAAGAGTAAATCTGAACGAGGCATCAATAATTTAATGTTCTTGGCAATCGATCATTAAACACCGTATGAAATAAAACGTATGCGGAATTGCAACGTCAAATGAGAGGAATTTATTTATTGATCCGAGCGTGCAATCACACGCGATGTAATAGAGTCGTATAGCGTGAGTACGAATCTCCCCAAGTGTATAAAATAGCTGTATATGTGCCCCTCGACCAAGTACGTATTCATTGGAAACCCGTGAACATTACGTTAAAACATCGATGTATGTGTGTGTCCGCGATAAATGCGCGATCTTGGATCTTGGAGATCGTCGAGATCAGGGTTAAGCTAGAGAAGTAGATCATCGTTTCACGGTATGTGAAGTCATGATATCGGGAAAGGGATAAGCGAACATATGGCACGGATATATATGTATATACGCGTGTGACAGGTATTCCTCCGATTGGAGAACACGCGGGGTGTTATAACTTGGCACGAACACTACGGGAATGTTTTATTATATCGCTAGAGTCTAATTACTCGTCGCGGTCTTAAATGGATCTTGGTTAGACGTGCGTAAACGCGGGATTCAGTGTACAACAGATAATTGGCTTGTTAGAGCTGTATATGCGTTGTCTGATGTCCAAGTGTATTGTAAAGTGAATATAAACTTGTATATAAATGTGCGATATCTACATTAAATCTATGATTCATAGAGATTATAAAAGCACAGGCGATGATCGACGAATTCGATGCGTGCGAGTTCCTTTCGCATCGAATCGCGTCCTTAAAAATCCCACGATATTCATTCACCCGTGACCTCTTAATAAATGATTCGAGCGTGATCTAAAATTTGAAAAAAAAAAAAAAAAAAAAAAAACAAGAGAAGAGCAGAAAAAGTGCATTGCATCGTTATAGAAAGGCGTATACCCGTTACTTCTTGGGGTACGGGCAACACAGCCGGTGCAATGTACCACACGTGCCGAGACTCCATCGGTTTTAAAGATCGTTAACTATACTAATATATATCAATATATCTCCAGGTTACGCATACAAACACACGCACACTTTCATTCTTAAATAGACAAGAGGTAAATGCACGTATCACAGCAGAACAATTGAAAGCAGCTCTGTGGAATAAATTAGTGGGTACACATGTATATATACAGATATATATTCGTAGTAACAGTTCCTTGACACTGTGTAAATAGCTTTGGCTCACACACTCTGTGCTCGCTCGTCAGGATCGCTGGGTATTTATTTATTTTTTTCGTCAGAGATACTCACCAACCCATTATGAATACAGAAGCTGTTTCATTCGCACACGCGCTGGAGTGGTATATCAACAGGTTTACTTGAGAATAATATTGCGTTCGAATCATGCTGGAGTTTAAGCCAGAGAAAAGGATTTTATAGCCAGAAACATGAGGATTATTAACGCATCGCATAATCCAATACACAACGCATTCGTTAAACTCTTGAGTTGTATTATTCAAACAGGAATGGATCATTTCTTCATCACAAACGTGTTAAGCGTGCTCAATGCGTGGGTGGAGAGTGCCCATTAAGTGCGTACCAGCGAATAATCCTTTGTTGAAAAAATCAATGAACAATTGAAATAAGATGCAATCCTTGGGGCTCACTATGACGTTTGACGATACTTTTCATTCAAATACCAGTTGCAACTCACATTTGATCGTACACATTTACACATTGTGCCATCTTTCATTTGCTATGAAACATCTCGATGAATATCTCGACACAAATTCACTGGTGAATGGAAAATTGACGAATTTCTTGTGAATTCTAACTGTACAGAATGGATAAAGCGATTATTGGGTCATGTCTGGTTGGAATCTGGAAAGAGTCTCTTTTTTTCCTTGTTTTTTACAATAAAAATGTGTTGATATGGCAATTGAAAAAATAGTGTTATAGTCTTTGTGGTGAGGTATTCCAAAAAATGAAATGTGTCTCAAATCTCATTGATTTGTGAGCCAAATCCTGAAAATCTGCGTCACTGCAAGAGCAATTTTTTTTGGATCATCCCTGCAAGAACATTTTTTGACCATGTTATTTCAACACATTTTGTTTAGAAAAAAAAAACGATTCTATACTATAGCCAAGTATCTCTAATAAAATTCGTGATCTTAAAAAAAACAACAACAACAACAATATCCGTGGAATTTTTTTCCTAAGTGCTTGTTCTTTCGAATTCGAACCAAACGTGAAACCTGAATAACTCTGTCAAATGATTAGTGTAGATACATAATGATCACAATTAAATTATATGAATGCAGCTTGACTGTAGAAAATAACGGCTTATCATAACATATCTTGAACCACACGGCTCGCTACCGTAGAAATTCAACCATAAAATAATTCAATTTACAAAGTAGCACTAGAATTCACTAATCTGATGAAATAAATCCGCCGAAAATTGAGTTTTCTGAAAGGTAAGTGTATTTTTCATATTAAATTTCCCCTGTAGATCAAGTTTCCTGTCGAGAAAGTTGATTATGTGAGATTATCTTTGTACGTAAAATGATTAGTACTCCATGATTTTTAAATCATATCTTCCCACAGTTGAAGCTTAAGTATACCAAACTTTATTAAATCTGCATTGTATTTATTGAGCGTACAAGAAGCGTGCCTGTCCGAAGGCATTTTAAGTGGATTTATTATTATTATATATCTAGGAGCATATACACAATCGTTCAATTTGTAATACTGTATCTCGCGGGGCTCACATAAAATAAACTTTGCATCATTTATATCTGTTGGTAAGGATATATATATATTTATATATATATGTATAGAAGCAGGAGAGTCATTCGCTCGTTATAAAAGCCCATATAATACGCGACCGTAGAGGGTCAATAAAGCGGCATAATTAGAGTGTGATTGCGACGCTGATTCGAACGTCGGCGTGTGTATAAACATCCACAACGCGAAATACCCCGCGCTCTACTTCTTTCGCGACTTGTTCACCTATTCAATAATAATCGTCGTATAAATACAGACTATGGATGTATTAATACACTGCATTTATGTACAGACGTTTCTTTCAAACTCGACACTGAAAAAGGTAACGAAGTAGTGGCTTTTCAATAAAGGCGGTACAACGCCGACGAATCGAAGATCGATCGATGCGAATTTCAATCAAACACCCGCCGCTTTTGAATTTACCTCTAAATTCATCGTCTCGCGTGCCATACAATTCGATAAATTGGCAGTCCATTTTAAGTAAAAACCTCCTTTTTTTTTAGATTTCTTCATAATAATTCTTGTCTTGAATTATTTTATCGATAAAGACAATTCGCAATAAAACATTGCAATTGAATCAAAGCTTCTTGTCAATTACTTTTGAAAGTATAACTCATAACTATATCGTAGTTTTTTTCAATTCGAAATATATGAATGTTCGATTCGTTGTCTAAAAGAAATAATGGACTGAGACAAATTGTTTTATCGATTAACTCATGAAATTTTCATTGAGTTTTTGAAAATTATTAAACTCACCCGCGAACCTCTATTTTCGGAACAGCAGCAGCATCACCTCCGCGAATAAAATTTCGAGTACATATCTTTTCCGATGTATTTAAAATTTTGAATGCATGCGGTTGATGTATTTCTGTTGAACAGCCACGTTGTAGGTGATCGAATGATCGACAACGTGTCAAGAATCCCTACAGCTATTGGTAAATATTTTATACCTTCATGAAATAAACAGTTGGATAGAGAAAATTGATGGTTGTACAGCCAGAGGATGTTCAAGAGAATGGATGATGCACACGGTAGATATAGATCTTTGGAAAAGGTATAGGTCGATCGTGGTTGAAGGATAAGATCCGTGATCACGTTTCTTGGAAAGAATATCACACTAGAAAATGCCTACAGTATACAGGGTGGAAAAACGAATGTGATTCGATGAAATTGATTTGTCTGATTTGATGGAATGTAGCAGCTTCAAGCATTTTTTGACTTTTCGTTCACCCATATTTGTAATAAATCCGGATTTTTTTTTTTAACAAATTTTCTTCAGACACGAAGGCTCTACGAATAATTTTTTTCTAACAGAATGAAGAATACTTAACCGGACAGTAGTCGCTTTCTTCGTGCATAATTTTCACGCTCACTGAGTATTCGGTACTAGAAATAATTAAATGAAAAGAAAATAGAAAAAAATCACAGTAATGTTATGCAAGGTTTCACAATAATCAGTGTCATCATCTGCTTTGGATTGTGGTTCGTTCTCGTCTGATAGTCAAATTGAGTAATAGTGAATTAATTTGAAACGGCTGACCGCGCTCGCGGCCACTTGTCGTGGATATCTAGAGCCTTAAGTCGGTCCACGTTGAGCGATAGACTAGAAACCAGATTCCCTTGATCTTGTAGATTCTTCGTGCTCTTGAGGGAGACTTCTTGATCTCCTCCATTTTGATATTAAATTTCTCTACCTTTCGTGAGACCCAGAACGACTAGGCACAACCAAAGCAATTTTAGTGCGAAATAATAGTATTCGTCATGCATGCGGAACACGTCGGTGTTATCAGTCGCCCCCCGTACATGGAGAGTTCTATCACGAGCATTGTAATTAAGCCAGGGTTCAATATACTTCTCAGGTGAAATGGAAAGTAAGACTAGGAATGAAGGAATGGGACTAATGCATTTACACACACTATTTTTAAAATGATACAGTGAAAAATCGAGTTGATCGCAGTGATCAACGATCGTGCACAATTTCTCGTCACGATCGATCGATGAAAAATCGTGATCGATGAATCAATTATAAAAAACAAAACAAAACTTGATCTAATACGTACATATGTGAATATAAGTGCAAGCGTATCTATGATTTCTTTCTGATAAAAATGTAAATCCTACAAACCTATACATATTTATTATTATTCTCATATAATGATCAACCCATTAACCTGCCACGATGTTTTCTTTCTCTTCCAATTCCACCTTTATATCTTAAAGTTCTTGATGATAATCTCTCATGTCTCGCCAATAGAATAACAATAACGAAGCGATAAATTATCTTAGCATACGGTCTATTATGTTGTCATGAATCCATATCTCCATTTTATTCTCATTATTTTATTAATATGCTTTGAATAACATTTAAAAAATGTGAATGCACTCGAATTACAGTAGCACGAAGAGTTATTTCAATGTTTTTCAATCATAGCTGCACGGTATGTGGCACCATAAAAAGAGAAGTGCCAATTTTTCATTATCATTTAACATCCCTTTGCGGCTCGTCCTACAAAGCTCTAACTTGAAGTGTTGATAGCTCGTGTTGCTTATGTCAATCAAGAACACGAATAATTAGTCGCAGTCTCGGACTTTTTTACTCTTTACTCGTTCTCTCTCTCTCTCTCTCTCTCTCCCTCTCCCTCTTTCGTCGTAGCGAGACATACACGATTACTGTATTTCGCACTTCGAGACTTACGCGTGTGATTTACGACACCCTCCTACGTTTACCTCGTGTACCGATACACTTTGACGATTGCCGTATAATTAAATCCAACTCCTCGACAAACGAGATCATAATCAATCAGTAGCACGCATCGAGGGAACAGAGAGGCTCGTAATACGCGAATAGAATCTCATAATTTATGTTGCCATTGAGAATCAGAGCTTATATGCGCCAACATTTGTTGATTTTGTATCAGCGGTTCACGAATAAAGACGAGAACGTATGAATTTATGTTTTCATTCGCACATTTTACGCTGTACTATGAATACACTTATTTTTTTTTTTTTAAATTCATTTAGTCCTAACGAATGGGTGTGACCTCGATCTTTTTATAGGTTATGTCGTACGAGTAATGACTTTAGCGTGTTGGTACTTGGCGATGATTTCGTGATTGGCTCATAAAAAGGTCAACGATGTTTGTCTTTCACTTTTTCTGCTTAGTTTTTACATTGAGGAAGGTTATGGCATAGCGTACCTCTTCCCACACCACGAGAATCTTCGCCTGCAACAACGACTATAATCTAGACTCTGATCTCGACATTTCACTTGAATGAAAATACACTCGTGACATTTAGATCGATTCATGCAGACAAAATCATTAAAAGTGGACGACAATTGGGATGATAACCAATGCACTACGTATTCAGCTCTGCTCCACGCAACTTATTTTTTTTTTTCACGTTCAGAAGAGTTTCAAAAAAAAAAAAACATTGACGACTGATAGTCATTTGTGTAAATTTTCATTTGTTCGATAAAACAAATGTTTTATATCATCACAAACTTTCCAATCAACTTATTTGTCGATCGAACACAAGAGGAAACTGTTTTTTTGACATTTTATTCATTCATTCAATTCGATAATAACAATGGAGGTTAATAGAGGTTCGATTGTACTCAAGATTTTGGATAAAGTAGAAAAACAATGTTATACTTTCTACTGAAGATCGAAGACGCTGATCGCGTATATTAACTGTTAAATTTAGTAACAACGTAACCTACTTGACAAGTTTTATTTACAACTATTACTTGCTGTGGTTAACCTTTATCAGATAAATTTTCTTTTGAATGATTAACCGTAGCGTAATTTTTTATTCTTATGTAATGATTACCCAACCCTGCGATCCTTGCAGCAGTAGCAAAATCGTTAAAGTTATGATCTATTTTCGTAGCACATTCTAGATAATCGTTGACTAACTATAAGTTTTACGATACAAAAGAACGTCGTATCGCGTTTGGCCAAGAACAAACATTTCTGTCGTATTTCAAGAAGGTAACGTTACGTGGCAGGCTCGTTTCTCAGATCGACATCGACAAAGATATTTTTGGTACACCCTCGAGCATTTATAACCACTTCGGACACCCCGGATAGTATTTTTAACGGATGAAAACAAATCAGCCTGCTACTGTCTGCTTAGAAAGTTTTTGCAGGCGTGCATGTCGATCGTACAGCTTGGACAATGGACCGTAAATATGAAGTGCACAAGAGTACTCATAAACGTGTGACCCCTGAGAGCACGAATATTTTAACGACGTATCGATACTAACAGTAAAAGTATAAAAATGTTTGAATAAGTGTTATCCGAGTATTGACAATCTCGCAAAGATACACATTTATAAAGTTTTCACACATTTTCATCAGTTCAGAAAATTCCGGAAAAATGATTACTCAAGTGGCACTGAAATCGTTGATAATAACTGTGAAAGAACATTTTCCTTCCATGATTCCTTCATCTTCGCTGCAACGATGGCAGATTTTGTTTTGCTACTGTTTTTCATTTCTAAATTACGAATCAGTGCCAAGTTGGAAACTCGCGTAACGATTCGGAATACGGTTTCTAAATATTAATGCAGGTGCGGCTAATAACCCTCGACCTCATATAGTGAAGACGGAGTCTCTCCCACGATCATACGACAACGTCAATATGTGCACATGCACAGTTAATGTCTATGTTTACGAATGTGTCCAACGTATGTGCATATAATATCGCGATATACACAACTTGAAGGTGAATCGCATTCACGTGACGAAGGAAATTCACGCTCCCGCGTCAATTGCATGCGTCGTCATGGGTCTCGTGCTACAACCATAGATCCTGCGGCCACAACGAGCACCGGTGACTTTTGCCGGGAACTCGTAGCATCGCCATCGAACAGGCCTTGAGTCGAGCCCCTGGAATGCAACCGCGTGCAGCCCGACATCAGTAAAAGTTTTGTAGTTGTGCCTACACTCCAGAGACACGGAATAAAAACATGTCGCATTGTTCCAGAAATTCCCGTTTCATGGGCAGCCAAACAAAAAAATCACAAGAAATAGATTTATTACTATGTTCACGACGAAGCAACGCTGTTTATTTCGAACACTCTTGTTTCGTAGCAAATCATATTTATAAATATTATAAATATTTATAAATATTTATTATACTCCTTATTTATGATATTCTAACTGAATTTAATTAAAAAAAGGAAGTGGAAAAGTTACCGCTAATGGTAGAGATCGACTTCGGATTTGGAGTGATTTTTTAGGAGCAAAATGTAAACTTCAAAGAAAAATAAGAAGTTGTACGTTCTCTTTTCATAGAAATTTTGATTTGCTATGGCAATAATCATTTCAAATTTTTAATCCACTCCCTGTGGTAAGGATCGAATTATTTAAAAATTCTCGTCATGGGGATATGTTTCAATAAAAACTTTGAATATCGTGCCAACAAACTTGGAATATTTAGCAAGTTTTATGAAAACTTGACATAAACTCGTAACTTTTAGATAAAAAGTTACGAAAATTATCCTAGTTATGTTCGCTGGGTTACACAATCAATGTGTGAATTTCTGGAGACTCTTGCTGAAGACTTTAAATGCTAATTAACTAATTGAACTTTGGCCCTACACTCTGTCGTGTCAAATTTTGTCAATATGTCGTCTGCACGGCTATAGTTTTAAGGTTTTACGCGTAAACTTTTTTGTGTCACCTTTCGTACAGGTCAAACCTTACCCAATCAATTTTGAAAGCGATTTGTGAAACATTAAGATTCTATGACTTGGACTTCGGAGAACGAGAAATGTCTTATGAAACGAAGTCTTGTCAGTTTAGTTGAAAGTTCATAAAAAAAAGGAACTTCCATTATCGGACACAAATGCACCGCATAATAGATCGACATTTGATTTTAACACGATTTTGGCATTTGACTCGGAAATGCCCATATATAGTACAAAAAAGTATGTCGGTTCACCGAATGTTATTGACCAATCTCTTGTTTCGCTCCCGTGACTTTTACGAGAACGCACTTTTTACGCCAAGTAAAATATTAGAGAGCTGTTTCTTCCATTCTTTCTACATCCCAGCCAGAAGTTTGATCCTTTTTCCGCGATCAACGAAATTTCAATGGTTTTTCTTTTTCAAGCTGCCGGTTTAGTTGTCGCCACTGTGTCGTGCTGCATGGAAAATTTTATTTTCTCTGTCTCACTCGTTGCGCTATCTAAGAATACAATTCAAATAGATTTTGCAGCACGAGTCATAATTTTATTGTGTTCAGCAGATATCTTTGACCGTAAATTCAAACACAATTCACGGCTAAAAAGAAATGTCCATGTGTACCACCTGCTTTCAAGAAGTATATCTTGTGCAAAAGCAAAACACAGACGAAGCTGGAACGAAGGTGACGAAAGGTTTCTCGATCTCACTAGCAGAGATCGTGATCGAGAAAACAGTAGACTTGCAACAATAACTACGAGACAGCAGGGGGGAAAGCATTGTCTGAGATCTCAGGGTTTCTTCAGATACACTTTTGCATCGTTACCTTGAGAAATGAACGAAAAATTCACCAACTCGTGGGTTATTAATGCACTAAGTTGTACCGAGTGTGCGCTCTCTTTCGAACAAACCACGTTTTCTGTGGTATATCCTTATCTGCCTGAAGGAAATGGGTCCAGAAATCTGTGCAACAATCGATGTGCTGTTTCAAAGTATTTTCGATACGTCGTACAAAACACAAGGGCTTGGAAAATAATAACAAAATAATAATAAGTTGAGTTGAATTACATTTTACCGACAACTTAAACCATAAATTCCCGACTATACCATTTTTTTGTTGTTTTCTAACCAAACTAATATTTTCTCGCGTGTCTATTGAACATTTACTTTGGTCGATGGGTGCTATCTGTCGTGTGGAGATGACATCGCAAATATATCGCGTGCTCCTATAGTGAAATTCTTTCATCCATGGATTAGTGGCTCGTTTGCGTGTTACGTTTCAAAATATAACTGTTGAACATTTTTTTCTGTATAATAATATGATAATCTGGATATTGGCTAACTTGACTTGAAATTTCTTTATTGAGACACCGGGTGTATATCCTTTAATGAAAGTGGTTGAAAAAAACAGTATCAGAACTATCAATCTTGGCCGGAAATTCAAATGTGGCCTACATTGGACAATTGAATATTTTCTTGTTTGTTGAGAAATATCGTTATTCAGTTTTGTTTTGTATTCCTGCCATCAAAAACGCATGTATTATCGAATATTTTTAATTTTTAACCCTCTGTTGACACGATTAAAATTAGCCTGCATTGGCGCGTTAGTTCCTGGGACCAACAACCGGGATATATTCATACTACTTTTCGAAAAAGAAAGAAAAAAACAGTTCTATGACGACATTTTCAAAGAAGTTGTTCATTGAAATGAATAATCATCTCCTTTGATTTTGATTATGTTCACCAAAAATTCGTTTATTTCGGTGAAAAAACGTTGACAGTTCCTGAAAGAATATCTGGGCCAGGGATACGATTAATATGCCAAAAAAAGAATGCGGGTCAGCGTGACCCAGTGTGTTAACAAAGGTTTAAAACAATATGGCCTCTCAGAAGTCACTTTGCTTGCTCGCTTGAGTTTGATCCCCATTGTTTTAATAATATTAATTTAATACAAATGCCAAATGCCTTCCTCTAGCATTAATACTTGCAGCCTTTGTTTCGCATAAGCTATTAAACGAACTAAATTATATCGAGATAAAAATCTAACTTTCGTAATATGTTTGTTGAGTGAGTTGCCGACGTCGATAGTTTTTTTTTCTATCCTTAAAAAATATCGTCTACCAGAAGACTTTGCAGTCGTTCAAAGTGCATTAATAATTTTTTTTTTTTTTTTTTATCCCCCTAACTCTGTTTGGCGTCAATCGCGGCCTCTTTGTATATTCCTCTTTCGTTCTATTGACTCTAGTCGTTCAAATCCTTCGAGACTGTTTCAACTTCGACGCGAATATCGAAACAATTATTCCTTACGTCTTTCTTGCAACTCGTTTAATATTGCGCAATCGAGGAGACTGAAAGAGACAGAAAATAACTGCATCACGATCTCTCGCTCGCCGGGGTTGTGCGGGAATAACAGGGGAATCTCACG
This sequence comes from Campoletis sonorensis, assembly GCA_013761285.1. Lineage (NCBI taxonomy): Eukaryota > Metazoa > Arthropoda > Insecta > Hymenoptera > Ichneumonidae > Campoletis > Campoletis sonorensis. The sequence goes on from JACEOJ010000195.1 coordinate 954,496, forward strand.
CGCGGGATCGTGCGCCTGGTAATTTGTCGGAGGTCGGGGATACACTCTTCTTTTTCTTCGGCTCTCCGGTTCTATAGTAATCTTCGGCAGGTAAATACCTAACGTTCGATTATATACCTCGGTGCTATACCTTTCTCGCCTTTTGCTGGCAAATAATACTCTTATTCCGTCGTGACAAACGGTATATCTTAGTCGCTTCAAAACCTTTCCAATATAAACGTTCGATGGATCTTCTGTATCGAAGAGTGCAGCTTAGCGCGACCTGCTTCTCGATTAAGAATTGAGCGACGTCGCAGGTGCGAATATGATCAGGACTTTCCCAGTAATCGATTCTTAATGCTCTGCTGCCACAAAACTCTGCGAATTCTCTGTGCACCTCACTCTGGAACATCGCATGTTCCAAAACGAAGTGATTTTCTTCTAAATGACATTTTAAACGGAAAAATAATATTTTCGAGCTGAAAAATATCCAAAATCGAATCTGTTTCACGATTAATGCATTTTTTTTAGCGAATACAAATATTTTAAAAACTCACTCATTCTCTGTTACGAAAGACAATCGAGTGAAATTCTATAGATACTGACACTCGTACATATACGTGAATATCTTGCAAATAATACCAAACAGAATTGAACAGATTTCGTAAGAGCACACCCGTGTAACTTGCTAAATTCAATCGACACGTAAATAGAAAAAAAATTGAAGAAAATTTAAACCTGTGATCGAGGATTGGCGAGAGCCGTTCACTTCTCTTAGTTTGTCTTGATGTTCTTCGGTACCAGAGTTCCTTTTTTTTCTTCTTTTTTACTTGATGAATATCAGGCACTCTAAGTGTGAAGCGACTAAGTGAGACAGGGGAATTGTGGAATCACATTCAAAAGTGGAGATGGGGCTGATCCTGTTTACCAAGAATTAAGTTTGAAAAAAATACTAGAATTCATGAAAAACAAAACTATTTGGGCGTCACCAGTTTTGAATGAGTGACGTGAATATTGAATCAGCTGAAAAAAAAGTAAATCTTTCTGGAATTCAATTTTCGTCGACAATAGTATAAAAAAGAAAAAAATTACAATGGAGCTGCATTTCATTGTGAATTGTGAGAACTGTATACAAATTTCGAGGCAAGGCGTTTCAACGGACCTTTCGATTTATCGTTAAATGTTTCATACGTACGTGAGGGAATTGTTGCAAGTTTTTTTTCTTCCTCTTATTTACTTTAGTTCTGGAGTCCAGTAGCTCGTGTGCTTTATTACAGACATTACACCGCACGCCTGGGTGACATCGGCCACACGATGTATTTCGCAAAAGATATATCACGTAAACCGCAGAGCGTTTGGTCAGCATTCGATAAAATTTCACCAGAGTCCCAAGAAAAGAATTTCCTTCTCTCCTCAAGTCCTGCACGGATTTGTTCAAGAAAAGTAAGAGCGTTGCGGGTGATTGAAGTATTTCTGGCCAACAGTGGCATAACGCGCGTACCTTGTTTTTTTATTTTTTTTTGTCGCGAGAAAGATATTGATCGAAGATCGATATCGCGATATCACGTGCATTGCTCAAAAATTCTATCAATCCTGTACCAGAAATTTATGAACCTTGTAATGTTGCGTAGCACACTGTACGATATCAATAATCTGTATTTATTGATACCCTTTTTTCAGCCTTTGTAAATTCATGAATCGTAAGGTATCATTAATTCTGAGCATGTTAACCAAGTGAGTTACACGATCAGCTTGTGCATCTGGTACAGAGGCGTATTGATGGTGATTGGAACGAAGTATTCGTTTGTTTCTTTTCGAATGTATCAATATCCAAGCCGGAAATAAATTCAATTAAATAATAGCATATTAATAGGCAATGAAAAGTGATTGATTTGAATGCAAAAATGATTGATCCGTTGCTGCATTAATTTGTCGTTCCTTTTGCATTGCATGAGCCAAGACATATTCTCCTCAATTCTTTTTATTTCACTTGATTTCTTACTCAATTATTCTTAATAAGAAAATAGATCATTACTTGAGCTCTTAAACGATAAGTGATTCGTAATCGTAAGTGAAAAACTTACTTTCTTATCGATGCAATCAGCATCTATAGTGAAGGGCTGGCTTATTAATAATGTACCAAGAATTCTAACCTGTAATAATCGGAGCTCTCTATCTCTAGTATCTTTGAAACCAGATCATTTTTTTTTTTGCAAGTATTACCAGTGCATTTTGTCATAACTGATATTTATCTCAAGGTGTCCTTAATTCAAAACGTGATAAAAAAAAAAATTTACTGAATCCGCATTGGAACTCAGAAATTCCGAGCTATTTAGCTCGAGGCGACGATCAGTGAATAATCATTACTTTATTATTGATCAATGATATTTATATGCGCCAATGTGGCCAACATTTTGCAAGAGTCAACACCGGAAAGATCTTACCCACGAAAATAATAGGGTCCTTGTTCACGGATCTCCCCTCCATTATCTAATTCACCACACGCTATATACGAACGTCTTATTTACATAAGTGGCTGTGTTACACCTCGTTTTACGGCGTATGTAATTGGGAATTAAGCCGAGTGTACGTTGCGCGGAGCGAATCGAGATAAGGGTAATAGTGAGTCAAGAGGTGCACAGAGCTTGTTTTGCCTTCGTATCTAAAACTGTGTGCATATGTGAATATGTATATATATATATATTTATTGAAGAAATTATTTTGCATGCTGTCCACACGCGAATACCTATATTTTTCTCATTTAGATGACGGCCAAATGATAGCAAATGAAAATAAATGATAATTTAAGGGGACAGTTTGAACGTTTTTTTTTTTTTTTTCAATCAGTTGGTGTATTTAAATCGACTACTGCGATACGTGCAGAGTCTTTTGATTACTCCTCCTCCTCCTCCTCCTCCTTCTCTATATCCAGCTTGAGGCGTGTTAATTTAAAAGCTAATTAATTAAATAATTCCATCATATATCTGGACGTGTTTATGCACCCATTTCGTATCGTGCGTCACAAATGCACACGACAAGTCAGAAAGTCTGATTAAATTGATGCATTTATCAATGAAAAATTGAGTTTTTTGCCAGTTAAACTTAACCCACTCGAAGTTCCAGAGTTCGAAGTAATCAGCCATCCTAATACATATAAATTACGTCTTATATGCAACCTGAAATATTCACAATAAATTATCTTGCTTTCCGGGTATTTCTATATTGCGATATATTTACTCAGTCTGTATATGCATGTGAAAAAAATAATAATACATTTGTTTTTTTGTTGTTGTTGGTGTATAAATGAATAATGCATAAGAGACATTGCATAGAGCTGTTGAATTCGTTGAAACGTTAAGAGATCTTTCATAAATGTTATAAGCACTGCTTCGAGAGAGAGAGATTGGCGTCGAAGTCGTACTGTTGAAGGATGTGCTAGATGGTGAATTATCGTCTATTTATATTATTTTTAAATATGCATTATGGACGAATAAGAATGTACACAAATGTATGGATGTAGGCGCACAAAATACCGAAACACACACGTTCCTAACTCGTGTTATTCACTTTCTCGGATGGGTCACACATTTTTTCTTGACCCAATGCTCAAGCTCGTGCTCTCTTATAACGATTTAACTCACGGGCTCGTGGATCGTATAGGATATTAATAAGACTTGTCTCTTTATCATAAAACACTCAAGAGTCGCCGCTCGTCGTACATTTTCCTTTGGGTTTACGCAACGACGCAAAACACACGCCGTTTTGCTCTTCCTTCCGCAATGAGAGTTCATAGCTTTCTTCTTCTCCGCTATATCTATGATACTATAGATTAAAACGAGAAAATCTTGTTATTTATTGAATAAGTAATTAGAACCGAGGTTTCATTTGGTTCTTAACGTTTTTCACTTCCTGTGGAATGATAATATATCATTGCACACATTTGGAATGAGTTTGACATTAAAAAAACGATGACGTAGTTATCTGAACATATTTTTTTATTTATACTTGATCAAAACTTTCAATTGGACCGTCTGTCTGGTAATTTCACCATTTTTTTCAACAAACTATGGTTTTTATGGCTATTAGAAATATTTGTACTTTTTTCAAAGACAGAACATTCTCACAAGAGTTGGTTTACCCTTCAATGTAAAGCAAAGTTATAAAAGTACAGTCGATATTATGGGAAGACTGAATATTAATGAATATCCTTAAATCTTCTGCTGTTGTAGAGAATAGAAACTTTCTCTACCAGTTGGCCCACCGTATGGAAAATCGGAAGTCATCACAAAGCTATTATTAAAGCATTATCTCGATTCCTCTCAGTAGTTAAGTGAATTTTTTAGGGTTTCATTTTTTACTCTTCTTTCAGAATTAATTATAATAAGAGGCTTTGAAATAGAAGAGTGTACAGTTTCAGAAAGATTGATAGTCGAAAGTACGACACAATTCGAGCATTTTTTAGTCGATTATAATCGACCATTCTCGGAGACTAGATTATTCATTGGCTGGTCAAGATGTCATGTTCGAAAAATACTTTATGAATTAAATTATCTTTTTAACGAAAAGTTCAAACGTGGAAATGAAGGAAGCTACAGTCTATTGTATCGAAACAAATTATCTCAAGAGCATGATTTATACCATAACCTCATAACTCATTGATCCATAGAAATTCCCTTGCTTCCTAACCCTCTTGGTTATCATTATTTTGGCTTCTAGAATATATGACGCCGTTAGATCTTGCAAATCGTTATGTTCCCTCGTTTATTTTGGCATGGATAATAAATAAACTTTAATTATCATGATTTTATAGTTATTTCTCAACGATTTTTATGTTTGCTCCCATCTGTATCTGGATCGTGAAAACTCCTCAAGCTTCCGGGCTCAATTTATAGATTTATGGTACACGATTCGATATTTTATAAAAATCTAAATTGTTATTTCTTTGGTGAATTATTATGCGGAGGTTTGTGCCTCGGGTCATAACGTACTATCACTACTTCGTGTTTACATGTAAGTAATAATCGATTGTATGCACTACCTGATCTTAATACATTTTCGTACCACGTTATATTTATGCCCCCATGTTTATGATAATGCGGGTAAACGATAGTTCCCTTTCTTCGACAATATCCAGTGCCCGTGATCGTTCACGTGTGTGTATAGGCTTGTTGTTTTGTTACAATTGTTTTCGTTACAATGATTATCAACATACAAAAACGGCTGTCAGGGAATCCGCGTTTACGAATCAATTTCAGCCAAAAATCTGTAACAATGTTTTTCTCTTATTTCGGGACAATAAGAACAGACATTCGAATAATTTCACTCATTTTGCGTAGTAAGAACTTGTGGTTTCTACGTGATGAGATATATTTGAACAAGAATTTATTGAACATCGCAGTTTCTCAATTAAAAACTGAACAATCTAAATAAATAGGATGTTGGAAATATAAATATTGGTAGGGATTCTGAAAAGTATGATTAAGTCGATGAAATACTGCAGTAAATTTTGCTTGTGAAACGGATTTTACGGATACATATTGAGGTCGAGATAGAGAAAAAAAAAAGAACAACAATTATTTATGTCATGGGAAGCATTTTTCCGGATATGTATACGAACGTAAATCTTCGAGAATGGAGAGCTTTGTATCCAATTTGGTTGATCAAGCCTAATCACACTACGTAATATATCTCATCGCGTCAGTAATCGGTATATAGATTATGGCAATTTGATTGGAGTTCGAGTGCTTTGCTCGAAAGAGTTCAACAGAACTCGGATTTATAGTACATGTGAGCAAATATTTTCTCGTGTTCGAGGGATTGATTTCATTTCGATGCTTCGCTCGACTGCACTAACCAATGATTAAGTCACTCAATATGAGAAATCCGAGCTCTCTCTTATCCCTAAATTTCACGTAACCGTGAAGCGCAACACATTTTCAAATTTTCTACGGAAATAGAAAGTAAATCGAATTGAAGTCGATTTATTCAAATAATAATCATTAATTAGCAATTAAATACGGAAGAGTTTTTTATTGGATCATTTTAAATGATGTTTTTATATTGTTTATTAATTATCCAATTAGAATACATCGCACGGAATACGTGCTAAAGCAATGTTAAACATAATTGGTCCTATAAAATCATTTTTATGCCTGAGCGTGTTAAATAGATAATATTTCAAATGTGTTTTATTATTTTGAAAAACTCTTTAATGCGAATTTCCTTCTCCTGTCAGCTTCGCAAAAGTCCTGTGGAAATTTTCTTGTTCCAAGAGTCCGACTATAAAATTGAACATTAAATTGATTTCGCACTTGACCGCGTTACTAAAGGATCTCAAAAATCTATAAATCGCTCAATGAACTCTCATCATATTCCCAATCGATCTTTAATTAAATGTGTGCTTCAAATTAAAAACGTCGACCTCGTTCGAATAATATTTTCTCACTCCAGGTTCATAAAAAAATCTCAATTTTTCGGCACAAAAAATTGTTGAAATCATTCAAGCGTCATAAGAAGAAGTTGAGTACATTTTCATCCTTGCAATTATTTCCCAGTTCGTGGTCGAGATATTTCGTAGGTACAATGACCGCAGCAGTCTCGTCTTCGTCCCGCAACCAGAATCCACTTCGTCTTCCGGGATTTCTCGACTTTTCTTGGGCGTGCAGCACCGAATTATAATGGAATAATGTTACTTTCTCCAGATTGCTTAATCCTGTGAAAATCGTGATGTCTTCTAAGTACTTTTGTAGGTAAAATAATAATAAATCTGGCGTTCTTCTGATCATATTGCAACGAGAACTACTTAATCTCAATCTCGCATATATTCTGATTCTTATGCACATAAAGGGTAGAGATATTTGTTATCGTCGATTGGTTGATTCGCTTGATCGCATGAGAGATGAAAAAAAAGCATATGGATCACTAGCAGTCAATCAAGAGAGCTGCTATCTCAGTCTTTCTCCGTTTCTTTCTCTCTTTCCCATCTCTATGAAGTCTCTGCGAGCACAATTTGAGCTTCAGTACAAGAACGTATTGCATTATGCGTAATCACGTCGATACGTATAAGCTATATATACACCATAAGTTGATTTTGTTCAAGCGTACAGAATATTCTGTATGTATCTATCATTATAATTACTATAAAAGCAATTGCGAGGGTAATAATTCGCTTTAAGTGTGCTTTCTCTCTCTCTAGCTGGTTGGCCGCAGGAGAGCCTTTCGTCAGCAGTCACGTCACGTTGTGAAATTTTTCGTGCGTTCCATAAATCTCCGCAATTCCCTCGAGATATATATGTATACATATTTAACTTGCTATATATAAATAGCGAAAACGGTTGCAAAGAGAGATTCGTAGGGACCGGTAGTGGAACAGCTCGCATATTAGTCTGACTGTCTGTCGTCTCGTGGTCACCATAGCCTACGGACACTTTATGCGTGCTCGTGGCACTCGGAATACCAAGGATAATATAAATTCCCTATCATTTCCTAGTGTACGACAAAACATATTTATATATAAATATATATAAACAGACATCAAATGTCCTGGGATTCTAACGTGCTAGCATTTTCCTATGTCGTACTTAAACGACCATTTTTATTATTGCAATCGTCTCGGGACAGTGTAATTGTCATCATTAAGCTTCCATCTGGTCCGGACTGTTGATCTTTGAAAGTATATTTGGTTTCTTATTTTATACAAATGTCTAGGTGCCTTTGAGTATTTTTATGTTTGGGTTGATACGTAATAAACACATAGAAGATTTTCAGGACATTCGGAATGTGAGGAAACATGACACAGTGCATTTTTTATCAACCAGTCACGCACCAGTCTGCGTCTTCCTCATCGCGATACAAAACCATTGTGGAAAATCAATTTGATGCTTGACATCTTTTACGTACTATTATATACACCTAACATTTATCGACGTGATACCGTTGAACTTTACAAAGTGCAAAATGCACGTTACAAATGAACCCCGATCGCAAAATAGGATATCTCACATCTTTTCGTTGGCTGCCTCTTTTCTCCTGAATTGTTACTCTTAAAGTTCACTCGAAACTTGCTGATTACAAATAGATACCAGAATGGGAAGAATTCCTTGTAGTTAGAGACGTAGCCGGGAAGTGTTTTCAAACCTGACATCAGTAAATACGTAGATCGACTTGCTGCGGGCAATTCTTTTTTTACCTGTCCTAGTTGATGGTAGAATTGATGAATCCCCAATCACAATTTCGCACTGTTCTAACATTTTATCAAAAAATGTTTAAGCGAGAGATAAGGAGAAGGATGAAAAGATGGAAGCCGTTGAATAAATTTCATTTCATCTTTTCCGTGTTTATTTAATGTTCAAAAGAACGTAAAGTTGATATAAAAAATGCATCGTTGGCATCGTTTATCCTTAGCCGAATGTTTATTACCTTTCGGTTGAAATTACCCGATGAAAAGCGATCGATTACGCGGCCCGGCGATAATTAGGATTATCGGATCGATTAACGTGTGTGTCTTGTGGGAGATTAAGCAGCGGCACCAGACGCCGCCGCCGCCACCGCCGCGCACTTTATCGATGAAAATAGAAAACGATAATTCACCTACACATGGATATGGAAATGTGTGGATTAAACTACACACATTGTACATCTAAAGCAAATATAAACGGGCTATCTCGAGACCCGATGTAATATCTATTCGGTGGACGTAACGCAGCAATAAGCCTGTGACATCATCAGACACTGACGTTTATATCGCGATTTACAGATCCTCCTTGTTTTGCATTCGTTAAGCCAGACTTGCTTTAACGGGTATTCGTAACGAGAAGCAGTACGTATTCATGTTTGCAAAAAAGAACTTGAACACATGAAACACTCTATAGACATACAGGATTTGTGGGAAAGGACGAAGGAGTCTAGAGCTCCCGTGGTGTGCTTCAACATCGTTTCGGTGTAGCAGGTTAATTTCCCGTATGGTATAACACGATCCAACATTATACACACATGTGCCGATAGACCATTCGGAAAATGTAGTGAAAACGGTTTTGACGAAGCCAGCTATACTAGCCGTTTGTTTTATGGTGTTATAGACCACGTTCCTCAATCTTTGCCTCGAGAAAATCAAGGAAATAATGAATTTAAAAAAAGACGATAAAGTGCAGATTTTTAAACTAGAAGTCAGATGATTAGAGCACAAACTCAACGATGAGTTTTATTCCATGCTTCAACGTTCTCTCGTCCAAATTACTCACGTTTCTGCACTTTAGGTGTTCTCGATACATCTGACGCGTGTGTATACGATAGACGTATAAATATACACATAATCGTACCCACGAGAAACTTAACACAACATGCAGCCCCCAACCGTTGCAGAGAGGTTGTTCTAGAACACAAACTCCGTCTATCGTTTCCGCAATTAATAAATTGCCTCACGAAGAATCCAGTTCCTATTTATCTTTCTCTGCTTTCTACTCATAATGATTCCATTCCCATCAATGATCAACGTTCTGACGTTTCTTTGAATTCTGGAATGTCCATCAGTTATTTCATCAGCTAATCATAGGATCACACATGGACTCTGACATCTTGGATTGGAATGTCTCGTTGATTCTGTCATTATTATACCATTCCTCGAACATCTGTACTTTTTGCTACTTGTGGTTTTTTGGAACCCTTCGTAACCTAGTTATCAGAAAAATTGCTTAAGGACAGTGCCTACTTTAGGATCTCTAATGTTTGGAATGTCATCTGTAGTTGCAAGCAATGATTTCGTTCCTCGTGACAAGCTGAACGTTACATCGAATATGCATATCAGTTTGATTCACTGAGATGCAGCGAGACAGATGTCTATTCACATATGGAGATTCGTTGCTTGGCTGAAACAGGAGAACTAACGGTTTTTCGCAATGGCAAGAGCAAAAATTCCGATCAATCACGTCCTAGACGGATTGCGTGAACCAAGTCACGATAATCGTACTACCTGAAAATTAGCTCGCAAATGTTTTCACCACAAAATATCCGTCGGGCTGATCGGACAAAGGAAAAAACTTGGACATTTGTACACAAGACAATGATTTAAGGTGTTATTCTGCTTCTGTTTCGTTCAACATCGCATTGACAGGGAACTACTTATCTTTCTCTCGATATTGAGTCCACTTCACATGTGAAAGACTCGGTCATATTAGTGTGCAATATGTAATGCAAAACTTGTGAAACGCTGGTAGGAGAAGTTTGTAAGGGAATGTTTATTTAATTTCTTAACAATTATTCGGAGTAACGGGGCCACCCGAGTGAACGTTCACTCTCGCTTCAAGCCAACTGACTGCCTTTTGTTGTATTGATCTCTTGTGCTTTTACCACGAGCGGAGACGACATAGAGAGAAGGAATGTTGACGCAACCTTTTCACAGGGAACATTGACTCTTTTAGTGCTACTCATGCTCGAAGACACTATGAGTCAGAGCTTGCTCTTAGGTTGACTACATCATCCAGGAAACTTTGTATATCCTTTGTCTTTTATATCTCGCTGTCAATATGTTCCAAATTGCAATGACCCACGTAAACAAACTTATAATAAGACCACGGATTTTTATTCACCGTAGAAATGCAAGAAAACCATAACATTTTTGGTTAAAATGACAAACAAAAACAAACTCTCTAAGATTCAGTCATTCAAGGCTCGACCCAATTCTATCGACTATCGTCGCAGTAGAGTTCCTGTCACGATGCATACATTCACAATGCCGAAGGGTTGTTCCCAGTTATGTTGGTGTACATTCGCATGCAGCCTGCAATCAGTACATGCCACTGAATGATATTACGATGCAAAATTCACACAAAATCAGCAAGTTCTCACTTATCGTTGGACTCGAACGTTTCCATATATATTTACAGGTTACACGCCCTCTGAGAATGTTAGTGTGTGTAAGGGCGTGTGATTGAAACTGTTGAAACTGTAATGCCAGCGTTCTGTCTGTTGCATGCACTTGAGTATGCAAATCGAGAGTTTGATCTTAAGGAATCTGGCATATGAAGCAGAATCCAGGAGTTGTACATAGTATTTGAGATTTAAACGTTTTGATACTATCGGCACTTTGGCATATGTGGCTATGAAATAATAAAATATTTTTTAAAAAAAGGGAGAAGGGGGTTAAGCGAGAGGTAAAAGTGTGATGCTTTATGAATGAGAGATCCGCAAGTTAAAAGCGAAAGAAGTTAGCGTTCGAGTGGTGTCCAAGCGACCTGTGGCTCGACCTCGTTCACTCACGCCTTTGATTTTCTCAAACGATCTTGCTAACGGCATTGATCACGGCTCTCTCGAATGAGTGAATTTCAATCCGCGGAAATCGATTCCGTGCGATAATGCCGTCTCGCTCGGTGGTGCACCGTATTAAATAAACTTGAATAAATAATTGGCTATATCTCTGTATCTACCGCGTTCTTTAATCGTCGCACATGTGTCTATAATGGACGATATATCGCGTTAACAAAGCAATGCGACCTCTGTTTTGTACGGTATATATTACATGCGTTTGAGTACACACGCGGCAGCTGATATAATCACGTCGTACTTAAAGTTTTTCAAAAGTTTTTATTCCACATTTAACGTTATAGGTGAGAGAAAAGAAAACGGCTTTGATCGTTGGCTGTTACGCCAAGTCTAGAGCGTTCTTAATGAGGCCTGTCGAGATACTTTTACAATCTACACGCAGTAAATTAGGCGTTTGTATGTTTGAAACATTACCAGCTTTGATACATCGTGCGGTACAGATCGAAAGTTAAGCAGCCTTGTTTTTTTTTTTTTTTCTCAATCCAAACCGAACGAAATCGTAGGCAATCGATAAAAATTGGACAGTTTATATGCAAAACTCGAAATTCTATGTGGTAGCAAAGTAGATGATAACGGGAGCAACAAGATGTCTACATAAAATCAAGATTATGCAGGCGAGTGCATATGTTTACGTTGTCGATAGAGTACTCTGTACCATCAACCGCGATACAATATTTACGTTCGATTCTATTACTCCCGCTGGCCTGTGTCTCATTTACCTGCAACGCGGGAGAGAAAGAGTGCTCGTTCCGATAAAACACAACTATATATGGCATTATATTTGCAATCTTATAATATGTGTACACATCATATTTTTTGTAACCGCAAATATGCTTTCCAACTGTGCCTACTCCGGGCTGTGTACTTTGAGTTACGATCTGGTTAAATATGTGTTAATTTTGTATGTATAGTGAATCCACATGTATTTATATACTCATCGGTATATACAGCACCCAGGCTAATGCTATAATTTCATTACAATTCATTTATCACGCGATTACGCGTATACGAACATCTTTCTCTCTCTCTCTCTCTCTCGCTCTCTTTCTCTCTCCACATGTTACACACATCGTATACAATTTTACACCCGTTGCTAACCACACAGTGACGAAACCAATGGCTCTGTGAAAAGTGTGCTACATACAAACATATCGAGAACAGATGAGTTTATATGATACTATAATAATATGGCTTTAAATTATTTTCATCTAAATGAAAGGATCATCGTGTATTTTGCAATTTTATTGCTTTTTAAATGAGGGTTTTTCTTTGTTGGCAGAGGACTTACGCGATGACATATTAATGGCAGATGAACGCATTCTTCTTGTTTGGAGTCTAGTTTCTTTATTGCAATCTTCTCCTTATTATTGTTATTTCTTCTCTTTTATTAGAAATTGTTATATTTTTTTTATGGGCAAAATTGCACTGCGATCTCGGCAAGCAATCGGTTGAGTCTCGGTCTTGGTTTTTTGTTCTCCACGAGTTGGGGTTAATAAAACACGGTGAGCTGCTCAGGAACTATTACTCGGATGATCGTAATATCTCATCTAATGAGTCGACAGCGCAACGGAGTCTACCGAGACAAACACACAGGACGGATGCAACACTGTCTTCATGAAACCTTCTTTCTAAGAGACTCACATTGTTATTTTCCAAGTAAAACACATTGTATTATATAAATATTTCGCTACAATTATATTCGAATGACGAATGAGTCATCCGAGCACCGAAGGTACACAGCTTAATTGGACCGGTGAAGGAATTGCATCAAATTTCATGTCACCAACAAGTTTTACCAAGAAACCATCGAACGGAAGACGTGCAGAAGAACAAATGGAGCGAGGCTGCATGCATGCTCGCTTTAAAAGTCATCCAACGAAAGAGAACTGTCTCTTGTTCTAAGCAAACTACACAATAGTCAACTTAGAAGCTTCTCTAGAATTCTAAATGAGGTGAACGTACATTCCACTGTGGTCGTAGTGCATTTGTGTTTAGATCATAATGCCTGCTCTGCTTGTGGAATCTTTACTGGAACTCGTGAAGAATTTTGCTCATTATTTGAGCACTTTTATGTCAGCAGACCGCGTAACTGTCATGGAAAAGAATCTCCAACTGATAAGAACGTTTTTATATGTAATTTATAATGATTAAGACAACCGAACTGCAAAGTGATCGAGCTTTTTGCTCGGAAGTGTTTGTACACATGGGATGCACTCAAATCCGCCTATTTTCTTGACTTGTCGGTTGAAAAATTGCTATTGAACACCAAGAAAGCACTAGGTTTAATTTTAACAATTTCAGATTGTTTGTAAATGTTTTTGAAGCCACTCGAATCATCTCTGTCTCAAAGTCTTTTAACGAAGCTTTTTTTTGTTGCCAAAATCTGAAAACCCAATAGAGTTTGAGTTTCAAGACATACTTTTGATCCATCGGTACCGAAAAAAAGTCATTACTGAGGATAAAGAAAACGTATATACTTTCAAATTTCAAGTCAACGTCACTCAAAAACACCTTGACTGCTTAAAAATTTGATGCTGTTCTACCAATTTCACATGATTTTTTACATTCGATCACTTACAGTTCTCCACTGACATGCAAATCGTTTTATCATAAATGAAATAATAATATTGATATACGAGGCAGATTGATACATGTAGGAATGGAGTCCTGCATTTTAATGAGCGTATGTGTTTACACGGATATGTTGGGCTTATTAATAGTTGACACTAAAAAATTAATTACATAATGTTTATGACCGATAAATTATGGAATGCAATATATAAGAAAAAAATGAAAGGAACCGAGTGCAAGTATCGTTGAGCGCGATTAGCACAATTATGACGTTTATCCTCTCCAGTCTTTGAACTGCATGAATAATTAATATGACGTATGCGTGTATTTTATTTTCATGAGTGTTTTGTTTGCATACGTAACCCAGATTGGATTCATAAGTGTTTTTTGATGAGGTTTTTTTGAGCTGAACTTTCGATAACAGTGTTAAGAACGTAAAATAGATAATGTTTCTATCATCTAAATAAATAATTGAACAGTGTTGTTAAGATAAACTGAAATTGGTGTGTGTGAGAACCATCTGCTCGTGGAAATACTTCAAATAAAATATCGAATCACGCATTAAGACTGTATTGTTGTTTAGAATTCCGTTTTTGTGGAAGCTTTTCAGGATCGAGTCCATTTAACATTGTTTGTATTGTTTCTTCTGAATTTTTGGACACATATTTATCGGTTTTTTAAGAAAACGTACAAATTTTATCAAGGAGAAGTACAAAATTCTAAACAATTATTCAATTGCCTCACGTTATTCTCATAACCACTTGGCCATTTAACTTGAAATTTGGTATAAATTGTTTGTTCACCCCCAATTTTGATGTGCATGATCGCCATTTATTAGTTCGATTATTCCGACATGGCTCGAGTATGGATTGATGATGAGTCGTATAAATGATCAAGCACTTACGTGTGGCACTTGAAAGAACAAGATCTTAATTTTTTTCTCAACGTTAATCGCCGTGCTACGACCGAGACAAACAGTGCATCGTAACTCGTGCACGCGTCACATCAGCGCTCCTACACAGTGAATGCACTTTACGCAACTCTTTTTGCTATTTCGATACAAGCTTTTACTCTTAGTCCGCTCATCTCTTGTTTTCCTATCTCGCTTTTTATAATACCATTTGTTCTTCTCTTTCGACCATCATTTTGCCATAACGTTCGATCATTACCAACAGAACATCCGCACTAAAAATGTGAGTGTTGTTTGACGATAGAACAAAAACCGTGAAAAATCCACCAAACACCTTTCACATCGTAGTTAACGGACGAACCCAACAACATTATTGCCCCCGGGTTACGCAATATCGTCTGCTTCCGGCTTTTACTGGCTTTCTTTTTACTTTTTCATCAATTTCATTTTTACATTATTTTATTTGATGGTTTTGGAGGATCACTGTATTATTCGAAAATCAAAAATAAACGAAATCGTCCATTTTTGTCAATTTTAACAGACTTTTTTTTTAAACACTAGAATTATGACTTTTGTCCATCGTTTTTTTTTTTGAAGCTCTGGGAATAGTGCTTTCCCAATTATCTAGAATGTACATTTTGTGCGGTCAACTTCCAAATAACTAATGAATCGATGGCAAAAGTTTTTCACTGAAGTTCTTAAAAGTTAATTCGCACGTACACCGAGTCCAATTGAAACAAAAAAAGGTTTCGTTCAAAACAATGTTTTTCTGAGAAGAATCAGTTAACGGATTGTCCGCATAAGAGTTACTGTTTTATTAAACATCGTTAGGAAGAAGAAAAAGTCGTAGTAAAACGTAATTTCGAGATGTTGACAGTGCAAATTTAATTAGTATCTTTACAGCTTTACTACTTACCGAGTCAGTTTAACTGGCTGCATAATTCGTTACTTTCCGGACTGGTTTTTTTTATTCAAATACATCAGTAAATAAAAGCGATGAAAAAGAGTTTTTAAGTGTTTGATAATCGTTTAGCGGTATATCAGTTTATCGTAACAAAAAGAAATGTTAATTGAATACCAAGTATTTGCCACTCCTAGTTGATTATTACTTGTTTCACTTTCCTGTCGTATCTTCAGAAATTCCTGTGCAAAGGTGAGTCTCTTTTAACGACTGGACGAGTTTCTGACATGGCCATTAGGTTGAGGAAGAAAACAATGTTTACAAATTGCTGACTTTCAAACTGTATTGTCACGAGCCTGCTTTTCCAGCCTTGGCTAACAAATTGCTTGCATTTTTTATTTTTTGCTAATAAGAATACGTCAAATCACGCATTCGATAAAAACGGAAACAAAATTAATACCTGTCGGTGAAAACCACACCTCGCAAATTGTTAGCTGGCATGAGCGATTGTAAAAAACAGCCCAGCAGATAAAGAGAGAACTTCAATTTAATTATATGCGTAACGAGGGTGCATGTGGTGATGAAAGTCACGCCGTCATTACAGCCACTTATCAACAACGATCGATGTGAATTTTACGATCAGATTGTCGTAAAGATTGATTTTCCACTT
Source organism: Campoletis sonorensis (assembly GCA_013761285.1). Taxonomy (NCBI): domain Eukaryota; kingdom Metazoa; phylum Arthropoda; class Insecta; order Hymenoptera; family Ichneumonidae; genus Campoletis; species Campoletis sonorensis. The sequence goes on from JACEOJ010000195.1 coordinate 970,843, forward strand.
GTTTCCTTCCTTCTATACTCGTCCATCGTTCCTATACAATTGAGTTATATTTTTTTGGCTAAGCCTAAAGGATGCCTAAACCTAAAGGAAAATTAACAAATCCTTCGTTCAAGCTGATTAGAAGTGTCTTAAAACTTTATGTTTTCGTATATTCATTTTTTGAAAACCTCAAGAAAAAAGCGTTCTCTATCCTAACTTAGGTCGAAGTCCCTAGATTTTGTTATCTTTGATATTTGCGTCGACAAGAACCAGATAATTGTTCAATATTTTTACGTAATTTTTCTTTATCCGATTGCACGTAATTTGTATATTTTTATTTCCTTAAAATCCAACTGTTATTTCGAATATTCTGCACTTCCTCTACAATTTATCAAAGAGTATCGTAAAAAAATGATAAATTTTTAAAACTTTAATAAACAAGGATGTAAAGCGTTCGAATATTACGACAGACTAATATTCCGACGGCTTTACAGACACTGCAAACGTGAACAAGAACGAAGTCACTGACGAGCTAATTTCTCTCGAGTCAAGAGAGTCAGGTGTGAAAATCTTTGATAAAAATGTTGCATCGATTTTAAAATTTATCGTTTGAAAGTTTGAACTCCATTTCGCGGTATGCAAGCAGCACTCAAGAACGCTCCGCATGCAAAATAATCTGGCAAGAAGGCGAATGCTTTGGTTACCCCATAAAATCGGCAACTAACGAATGCCGGTGATTTACAACGGCAACAAAACGAACACTTTTCCTTATCTTTCTGACATCACTGTTATTTTCATTGCCTGTTCTCTTTGCAAAATAATTATAAAACAGTTTTAAAAACGATATCGTCGATATAACTGTTGAGTAGCATTGAAACGATTGAACGCAAAGTCAGATCGATGGAAAAAAATTCTCAGCGGTACAGAGCACGTTTGGTTCGTCTGTTTATACGACGGTGAACATTCCACTCACACGTGTGGCATACGTTCCATAATGGAGTATGAAATAGAACAAAAAAATCATGACCAACCCTCCGGGCACTTTTAACCCCTGCTAGACAATCCCACAGTTTTTCTCGTCGGATTTTCTAATGACTTTATAATAGGAGTCGATATTAGCTGACATGATATCTCCATTATTATATTTGCCCTTGTACCGGTGGTCGCTGCAGAGCGTCAAGTCCTGGCGCTGAGCGGGTAATTTTCCCGCAGGTACGATTGAGTCACTTCAATGACAATTAACTTATTAAAATCTCAGTCGCGTTTGAAACGCCAGCTGAGATAAAATGAATGTGACTAAAGAACCGAGTGGCTCTGTGAATTGGTACAACGAGTAAATACATAAAACAGTGGGAGCACACACGAGCTAGTGAAGTGAATCGCGGCATCAGTCGAGATGAAGAAAAAAGAGAGGGTTGAAAATAAGACGCTTTGCGAACAAAGTTACATACGACGACGACGACGACGACGACTGCACGATTCATTCTTGTCACGTTCGTCTCCATGATAATTTTACTCTCGAGACGGGATTTCTCGAGAAAGCCATATAACAAAAAGGAGTGTGTGAGCAAGCGAGCTCTAGTCCCAGCAAATAGGATGAAAGGGAAGAGACAGCTGAGAGGTAAAAAAAAAAAAAAAAAACAAGTTGAAAAGACGAAAATGCAGAAAAAGAAAGGAACAGAAAAAACTAGAGTCACAGTGCAAAGTATAAGGTAGAAGCACGCGGATCCAGCTTCTCAACTAGCAGTGGTTCCTCATATCTCGACCCTTTTAAGCCTCGATCTCCTGCCTTCAACTTAACGGAGAACGCAAACCCGCGGGAAAGAACACTCGATGAAGTAACGTATCTCTCACACCTCGTGTCACTCGACTTATGTCAGAATCGCGCAGAAGCGTGGCTTCGCCTCTGAGAATGCGAGAAAACGTAACGCGTCTACGTGCATAATAGGTATATAAATATATATAAGTAAACACATAACTAAAACCGCGTCGTCGACCTCCCGAGATCTTCAAGCGCCGCTCTACCTATTTACGAAAATGGCAAGTTGTGGACATTCCCCATCTGGTGTCCATGCATACGTTGCTCTTTGCTGAACACTCTTACCGTTCACGATCTCTTTTAAACGATATGTCACGATCCATATATCTATACAGATCACAAACGTATATACTTTTACAACTGTCTCTTACTGTCTCAACATCAACGTGATTTGTAACGGTCAATTCTTTGAAGTGGCGATCACCTGCACTCTTACGAGAGCTACGTATTGTAACTTCATACAGATATGTATATATATACAACGCCAAGAGATAAAACTTGCCAACCAGCAGCCTCGACATATGGTAGCAACCGAGTTAAACGAGGAAGCTGTCCACTTGTCGTCCTCGCATTGCTTGCGTCTCTATGGATCTATAAAAGCCTTCATTTCTGATTCCTCGTTCAGATATACGCCTAGTTCGGTATCGCAATTCTCCTGTCATTACCGAAGAAATATTCACTCCGGCAATCTTGTCAATAGAGTAATCGAACGCTTAAGGTATCAGACTCTCCCCGTTCATTTAATCTAATTATGCGCTTGATTAAAAAATAATAAAGATAAACACTTCATGAGGAACACGTGCAAGTATGTTTTTTGATGCTTGAGCTGATTTGCAATAAAAAATTAATAAATCACTATTTATTGTGAGTATTTCCTTCTATGAAAAGATTCAGTGCATGCACCAAGTGAACAAACGTTCAATGAAAAAGAATCGATCATAAGAACATTGTTACGAAATTTTTCTAGACGCTATTTGCGTCGGTGTATAAAAGTTAGGACCGCGAAAAGTGACGAGGTGATAGTTTATAATGGATTCTTGAGTAACCGGCGTATATCCACTCGAAGTATTACACTTTCAACATTTTATTTAATACCTATCACTCACTTTTATTATTATGAAGTTTTGTTACTACTGTTGAACTGTAACATTTGTAATAAAATATATACGACATGAAATTAGCCTCGAAGTATCGTAATTTTGTACCAGAACATGACTGCGGGCTTTTGAAGACCGCAAAATTTTCAAATTGCTTCCTGCAAACTATGTTGTACTCGTTCAAAAGAAATATACTTTGGCATAAGAAGTTATCGAAGTGTTTTGAAGATTTCGAATTCAATTCCATTGTTATTTTGTCATTTGGCCAGAGATCCCAAACATTTTCATCGAGAAATCTTATGATTAACAAGTTTCGAGTTTTCACGGCACGAGTCGAGTTGATTATTAATTTAGGTCCAGTAAGTGCATAGTTCATAAAAGCAATTACTTGAAATTTAGAGTTCTTTGCAAGTGAGTAGAGTGGGAGTTACCTGGGAAAGTAAACATGAAAGAAGAAATGCAAATTTGAAAGAAGTGTAAACTGCATTAAAGCTTTAACGACCACATAAAAAAATATAATGTTCGAATGTTTCCAAGTGTTTTTAAATTTGATCGTCGACGTTAAGCAGATAAAACTTTTCTCGGCAAAACATACTTGGAAATAGCGGTTTTCTTATTAAATAATTGTTCGTCATTACACGCTAAATTCTGCATCGAAAACACACACATCAGCTTAATATATATTTATGGAGAGAGAAAGAGTGGGTCACGAGAGATAAAATAAATGATCAGGTAAGACATTCACCGAGCCAAGTACACAGAGTGAGGAAGAGTGAGAGAGAGAGAGAAAGAGAGAAATATAGAGAGACAGATTAAAAGAGTATCTACAGTGATTTGCGATCGTACTTTATATCCATCCGGTAAGTCTCAGCGTCTCAACGATTCTTGGATCCCGCGGCTAAATAAAGGACGATCGGTAAAACTCAGGGCTTGCGCGCACCCTTTCACGACGTACGGCGGATCTATAGATTTTACTCTCGAACGTTATACACGTCACTTTCGAAATCTATAGACATTTGCAACTGACACTTTAGTAAACATACGTGCCTCCAGCTAAGGATCGCGCTCACGCGAGTTCACTTTATCTGGAGTATAATGCATCTCCGGGAGGCACAGAATCTTCGCGGTAAACTGTACTCGCGGACAAACATACATCGTCACTTTATTTATGGATCTAAATCTTCTGATCGATTTGGCTGAGGTATTTATTTTGCAAAGGGCCGTCCATTTCGGGGCATGAATAGAACTAGATGCAGATTCTACAGGGTTGATAAAAGCAAAATGTATCATAGAAATCATGGTGGGTGTGATAATCACACTTCCAGCACCTTCCGCCCACTTTGGCAAGCTTGGAAAAAAAAACTCTTCATTAAATTCCTGACTTGAAAAACCAATGCTATTTGCCTTCCATTGTAAATGAAAGTTTCCTTCGACAGGTTTTTGATAATTGATGATTCCATTTACATGTCGGAAGATTCATGTCCGCAAGTGAATTGCTCGACGACACGCAGCCTTGCGAATAATTCGCTGCCTACAGAAAAAAAAAAATAAGCTTCAGGGATCTTCGTCGTCGTTACTTTTGACAGATACGCGAAGAAGGGTTCGATGGATAACCTTTGTGTGACATGAGTCAGCATTTTTTTTCGCGATCCAAGAACGCTCTCTCCTCATCTTGGCCAAGTTACAAAGGCGGACAGATCAAGGATGTAAAATATCGTCGAAGAATCATTGATGACTGACAGCAGCAAATGTAATTTTATTGGTGAGAATAAATGAAAAGGAAAAGTAATCATCGTATTATAGCACCAGACGTTGAGAGACGTCTTGGAAATAGTCAAACGTTATAATAATGGATTCAATGAACTTGACGATTAATCGATACGAATATTCGAGCTTGATAATAGTAGCAGCGAAATAAGAGATCGTGTCAATGATTGTCAAATGATTAACAAACGATGTTCGATCGTGAGAAAAGAATCATTGTAACTCGAGGGTGTTTCGCGAGTCTGATGCGACGTGATCTGGAGATCAAGAATCTCCGAGTCATTAGTTTCGAACGTGTACACCTTACTACGTCAATGGCTATACTTGTGTAAAATCTTCCAAACGCACACGTGAGACTCGAAGCGGACAAAGCAGAGGCTACTTTCTCCGGATCCAACTGGACCGGAATATCTTTCACTGCCATTCTCCGTCTCTCTCTTTCTTTCTATCGCCTTTGTACGTTTGTCAGCGTACATGCAAGTTTTGCTCATCCTCAAAACCTGTTGGACCACGCGATATAACCGATAGAGTTTCGTACGAGCTCACAAACACGAAGGAGCATCAAGGAGGACCAGCAGAAGATATAAATGTGATCGGTTCAGCCAAGGCTTTGCAATCGCATTCCCCACTTTAGTCCATGTGAATAAAAAACACATGATTTTTCTTAGACATTTACTGCTTGGATATGTGCAATAAATGCAATTGAAATGATGATTAAAACTTTCCTCAAAATTTTTTTCCTGCATCTGTCGCGCGTACAGGAACGAAACCGTTGGCATAAGTCATTTCAATAACACTGCATCTAAGTAGCTGCTTCAGCTGCACATAGATTTAGTAGAAAAACGTTATCCACCATTCTTTCGAACTTGAAATCCCCGTCGACTTGGCAGTTTATTAATTAATGTGTAATTTTTATGGGATTCTCCTCTCGTTTCTTGAAGTAGAGTGTTAGCCTCGTCTTTGTTTAAAAAAAGCACTAGATTGTTACTCAACAAAGTGCCTGGGTGGTCGACAGAATGTACAGACAGCTAAACATTTTTTTAGAACCTACGAATAGAGTTATTTACGAGGAAGTCTTTTTGGTTTGTACAGAAACCTCGAGGTCTGTAAGGAACAGATATCTTTGCACATATATTTGTATATAAGGTAGAATGAAAGTTGTACATCAATCAGGAAGCAAAACATCAATGTTTGCCTCTGCCTCTTTCAAATAACTTAACATGGGTATATGCATTTATTTAATCTTGTGGTTCTTTACATTGCCACGCATTTGAGCCTTTTCTAGAACTCTTTTTTTTTTTAAATCGGATTTGTACTACAGGCGTTTGCTTATGTAGCTCAGCTGTTCGGCCGGCCGTGCACACCCGCTACTGGAGACCGAGAATAAATTAACTGGAGTCTCGCCTTTGCTGTATGTGGGAAAGTAATTCCGGCAAGAAACGATTTTAGCGAGTTGTGGAGGTTGCAGAAGGGTGTGTACCGGCGATTTAGACGAAAATAGAAAAACTTGCAACACTTTTTTTTCCACAACATTCGAATCATAATTGTCATTAGAACTCGGGCGAGTCAAATATGCAAAAATATTTGAGTAAGATACAAAGAAATTTGATCGTTACGAATCCGCACGAGGATAATTAGGCTGGTCGTTAATGTTTTAACCAAAAGGAGAGCAGGGATTAGCGACAAGCTGTCTCGCAAAAGCACCATGCAAAATCTAAATGTCTCCGATCTTTTGCTGTGAACGCTGCGAGTGAGGTATCAAGATTCAGAAGCGAGAAAGAGAGCGGAACAGGTAAAGAATCCACCTTGGCCTTGAAATACCATATGCGAATGTTGTTCCGTTCGAAGCAGTTTGTCTACATAGCGCGTCGACATCATGATCGACTTGAGCATTAATTAAATCGAACTAAACACTGCGCCAGATACTCAATTCAAATTCCACACAATTATACATGAAACTTTTGACAAAAATCTTTTGCAAATGAGTTACGGTCTAGTGCATATTTACTTCGACGTAGACTAATAATAAGAAAGTCGCATTTTTCGATGTTCAGAGCATGTAAAACGTGGTGAAATCCGCCCTCGTTGACTTTTCGAACTCGTCGTATGCGAACTAACCGGACCATTCATGATCCACGAATCGCCTTATCGAGAGCGTTATCTCGCGATCGAATCTCTCTAACTGCGGAACGAGCCACTCCGATACTTATAGTGTCCAGTTGGCGCGAGAGTCCGAGCCTCAACTAAAGCGCTAATGAGATTAGATGCATATCTTTACGTACGTTCAGCGTCTTTCCTACTTTTTGCTCTAACAGCTGATCTTCTCTGCTATAGAAGAATGAAAGTCTTTCGTTGCTCTCGAAAATAGTATGCATGCATGCATGCAGCACGTTATTACTGCAGTGGTTATCACAGAAACATGTAAAATGCACATTTTTTCTATTATTTTCTTCTATCAACTGATCGATTATAGTTATCAAAATAATTCCTGTTATACAGAGTGACTGAAGAGCTTTTTTTTCTCTTGATACGCTTTCTCTGTTCTTTTGTGTTCATCATTCATTGATGATACGAAAATACTATTATTCTTTTTTTACAATGTGTCTTTTTACAATGACTCGTCGCGAGACTAAGAAGCGAAAGTCATTCAGAAGAATTTAATCCAACGATTCTTCGTCATTTATTTTAATTATTGATCGTTGATTATTCATTCAAATGTAATCCCTTCTTTTCTTTGACATGGTTCACTGTATATCAGTTTGTTACTTATTTTTTCAAACCCGTACGAGACTTATCTGAACTGATAGAATTAGTTATAATCGAGAAAATTGTGTAGCTACCGTGTAAGGTCTCGTAAATCTATTAAGAATGTCCAACAGATATTGTTGACGCGTGGCAAGTGTTAAAACTTTATTGCTGGGCTAACCATATGCGATTGTTTTGCGCAATTATATACTTTCTATCCGGGACGGAAAGCTCTTGGGCGAGTACACGGACGACGATGTGAAAGTGCATTAATTTTCACGATGCGCCAACCGCACAGACACACATGTTTGCGTGCGAATGTGTGTCTGTGTGTATGTGTTCAGCGAGCCGCTTCGTTGCATCGTTTTTGTATTTATATATGAACGCACAACAGTCTCTCTGATGCATCCCGTGAGACGAAAGTTTCGCTCTGCAAACGAATGCCACAAATAATTCAGAGGCAAAAAATGGAAAGAATTATCACTTGCAGGAGCGATGATTTATATTATTCGTTTTAATTGAATTTTAATTGAACAACATACATTTCAGCAAAGAAATATTGAGGCGATTGATTTATCATTTATTTGAATGAAATTTAGTATTTTATTCAGAAACCCTCGGGCTGTGAGAGAATATTAAAATGTGGAGAATTTTATTCCTTTTTTTCTTCAAGATTCTCCGATTACACTCGAGATAAACGAAGCCCCGATGTTTCTTTGCTTTTTGCAGTCAAACATCGCGATGATCATCTTTTTAAAATTTTTTTTTTAATATTATCAACACGAGTATCATAAATACCCGACAACGATCGAAAGTTAAATAAGCAATTAGCATTCCAAGCGGATTTATTGCTCAAAAAACATATTTACTCCGTGTTAAAATTATTTGTTACCTCCAGAAAGAATTAAATTGAGATCGCAGCTATACATATTTGCTGTTACCCCATAAATTCCGTCTTCGCTCATTCGATGATTCGTTTATTTTTTTATTTATCCCCAAAATTCTTCCCAGGCAACATTTTTAGCGCGATCTGTTCTGTCAAATATATGAAAACTCTTGCATTTTTCCATTGACAAACCTTGCAGCTTTTGTCAGCTATGGTTACGTTCAGTTTGTTTTTTAAATAATATCTCATCAATTTTTAGTGCCGGTAGGATGTGGGTGGATCCTATTGTAGCTGCAGTAACAAATATTGCATCGCATATATTATTGTCATTTTCTTTCGCGAACACGTACATGTAATAGATATCGTGATTCGCGCAAGCTAAGTTGTAAAGTGATATAGAGAATTGTAATGGGCGTCGTTGAACATGACGGCACGGGTACCGTTTGTATGCGTGCCAAGGCTCACAAGTCAGCGGTTCTTTAGGTCGCGGTACACGCGTTCACGTGATCGATAACAACCTCCCTTGACGTCATTCACGTGTACTATTCATTCTGCGGACAAGTTTATCGCGACGACTCATGCTATGTTAATCTAACAACGAGCAGATGAAAAACCTACGCACAAAATACGGATGCAGTTGCGACGAGTCTTTGAGGTTTTATGTCCAGACAAAAGTTCAAATCCAAAACGATGTGTTTCCCACCGCACTTTTGTATTTCTTCCCGAGCGTTTCTGATTTACGATTTATACCAATTTGACATCGTTTGAAAATAGTTCTCAATGACGTTATCATGTTGTTCGTCATAACAGTTTAATGCCTTTTGTGATGGAACATAAATTAACTGGATTTGCGTTGTTGCAAAGGAAAGTCTATTGAACGCAACGTGCAATGGGGAATGAAGTAATTTTCCACAAAGAGCTTTAGTTTTCGTGAAAAATTATTCCGTTTAATAATGGAATGATTCGCTGGCGTTTTTACCCACAAAATTTATGGAGTTTCCATTCCTCTTCAAAATGATCCTCGGAGGCAAATGTTTGGTAACATACTTCGCAATTTTCTCAGAGATTTGGTTAGTTGATGACTGTTGGTTGTTACGGTTTTAACTGTCGAGTGTAAGACGGTGGCTAAATTGTTCAACCCTAAGGGTTCGTTCGATCGTTTGACTTTAGATACATTGAGAGTATTTGTAATCGTAGCTCATAAATGCATAAATATGGACTATTAAGAAAGAAAAATCAGTAGCTCATACAACTCAAAACATGAATTCACAAGAGTTATATTCTTTGGTATGCTATGAAATAATATGAGAGTATGTATAAACGGTGTGAGGTTGCACAAGGTTTCAAGTTGCAACAACCATGCAGATAAATGTAGAAACGTTTACATGTGATTATGTAATTATTAAATTAAACCAAACCGTGAAATAAGTTCCTAGGCAAACATCGTGTCGTTTCTTTCATTAGCACTCCATGGGCTTTGTTGTCAGTGTCGTTCTTTTCTACTTGTTCTGATTTCTATACAATTCTACGTTATGACTGATGGATATTTGGCATGTATTATAAAAATGAGAGTTATACATAAATATATTATGCATACGTAGATGAATAGAAACGAGCACTCGAGCGTCTAATTGAATCCCAGAGAACGTTAATGATCGTCTCGTCCTTGCACCGATCATTACTCGTCATTCCAGTTCCCCGTGTTCCAGATCCTCGTGTCTTCCCGCCTCGCACCTTCTCGCGTATTTAATACACTTTGTAGCATTAAAATATAGTCAAGAAAGAAAATGAAAACAAGGATGCTTCGGCCTTGCCGTCGGATTACAAACATCGTACAGATTTATTTTATTTATAATAAGTTTATTACAAGTTCCACTTAGTTCCCACGGCTGGACATGAATCATCGACCGATTAATTTGAGAGATAAGCAACTTATCTATCCAAGAGTAATGATTTCCGCACTCTCTTAACTCTTCTATAGCATTGTCTAGGGTGTGGATTGATATTTATAATCGGATTATTAAGTGACAGCTGTAATGATTAGTTTACCAGAGATTTCCAGTGTGATAAATCGTTATTTAACGTTATTGCAATTTTCCTTGTTTCATAACATCTCGATCATTCGATTTGATGGATAAAGCATCGTTTTCTTATGAGCAGTCACGTATAAATGTAACTTTATCAAGATTTCAACGGAACAGTTTCAAATCAGGATCCTTTTTTAACTGAAACTTTTGACGAATTTCAATCGTTCGTTAGGATCTCCTTGGAAGCCAATCAAATTTATTACTAGCTCGCAATATCAATCTTTCTACTAATCACCGAAGAACTGCAGCAATAGCAGGAAGTACATAGACCGCAATTTCAGAGTCAGAATAATGGATTCCATCTTAATTTCCATCATTCTCCAATCATGGCACATCCAAAGCAAGTGGCTCTTTGCTACATCGCGAGTAAACGAATTCTTCAGCTCTGAACATCTTTCTCACTTACCCGGAAGTCATGCGCGAAAGCCTCACGATTCAAGAGAAAGTAATACGTGCAAAGAAAGATACATCGAGTGCCCTCTGGACCCTGAGATTTTCGCTTGACTGTCCTCCGGAATTGTATTGTGACGAAATTCGAATCAGTGGTTGGACAGTAGGAGTCCTGAGCGTTTTGTCCATTTGGGAATAAAGCAAATCTAAGATTTGTCTGGTCAACTGGATCAGTGTCCGTCTAGATTAAACACCAGGAACATTATATTTGAGTGCACTTTCCTATGTAGTTTCATAATTCAGCCCTGGAAATCAACTTTTTTCTCAAGAGCTCTATTTGCCAGGTGCAATGTTGGTACACTAAAGGAATCCGCGATGTAAATTAACGTAACGAAAGATATTAGCATCTCGTGAATGAAGAACATATAGTTCAGATGTAAATGTTGGATTGATATTAATGAGTTCATTCGATTAAGCAATAGTACAACGTTTCGTTCTCATTGCTTCATGAACCTGGTCGTCATTAATACAATATTTTCAAGTGAATGTATTGAACTCAACGTACGTATTATGCGTGGAAGAGTTTGATTAATTTGATGATAATGAATAACTAATATCCACTCACAATGATAATTGGTGCTGAAGAAAACTTCGATTCAAGCATTTGAAGAACGGAATTGTAAAAGACAAATTGAATCATACATTCAGAGTTAAATAACAACAAGCAATGAAGAATAATCAATAATTCACTATTAAAACAAAAAGAAGTGCATAATCGACTTTGTGTATCACAAACATTCAATGCAGTACTTTAGGAAACGTTTAATCGCGCCTTCTTTTTTTTCTTATTCGTACTGAGGATAAAAGTCAGAAAAGAATTTTGGAAGTGAACCTGAAAACAAGTTTCCGAATTGGTATGCATTCTCTCGTCGTACGAGATTCCCACCGCGAAATGCCCTCGAGAAAGTGCCAACGAACTCGCGGCTCGTTCAACCCGATCTTTTTTGGACCATCGTTTAACCGCATCGTTATAATGTGTCTGTAGCCAATGCAGAACGCCTACCTTCACAATCTTTGACGTGATGCACAGCAAGCAAACGATCAAGAGAGTGAGAGAGCGAGACAAAGATAGCTCGTGAACCAAGAAAAAGAAACAAGAGTCCAGTGCTGGTGGCCACATTGTCAAGGCCAACGATCTCAAACGTAAGAAGCGTTGAGCGTGGGCAATCAATCATCAACCAGTGGTCAGTTCTTATCTGGGTCAACCGCATAGTATTCAATCTTTAACGTACACGCTCAAAGCAATAAATGAATTCCAATACATGTGCGCGTACAACAATAGTTCACAATTGTTAAACGCATAGTTTAGAAGACCCTAAAACTTTCGAACCAGTTGAAATTCCGAATAGATGTCGTGCCAGAGGAATGTTGAAAAGAAATTTCTTTTTTAACGAGTCATATATTTCAATGTTTGATGCGATATTAAGACGTTTATTTATTCACTGTTAAATGCACTCTGACCCGAAAAATTGAACCTACGATCCAACCACGAGCTCATTTTACAAAGAAATAACAAGAATTTGTAAAAAAATTTCTTCATGTTTAATCGATCAACACTTTCCCTCTGAGAAACGTTTGTTTATATCCTCCTCTATCGCTTTATGAGATTCTTCGTCCATATTAAGAATGATAATGAATAAAAACTGCTAATTCGAGGCGTTTGATTATGTGGTTTGCTAAGTAGTTAAAATTCTCGCAGGTACACAACTGTTTACTTGGTTACGTATTAAATGTGTTGTAGCGTGCACATATCTGCTATACATAAGTGAGAAGAGCCGAGGGCAACTCCGACGAATATATCTGGAGACGTACTTTACGAGCGTCGAGGTATTAAAAGAAAATATTAAGCGCACACTGGGCAGGCGGCTGCAAGAGCTGCTTCTTCCCTTCGGGAGAAAGTTGGATTCCCGATTGAGTTTCGGTTCTTACTCGCGTAATGTGTGTTACTGTATATTTATATGTATGTATACACATGTATATTTGTGTACAAATACGAAGATGTTTATGTATATTTATGTTATATATGTGCGAATACACGGAGCTCGTGTCAAACGAAAGTTTGATCTTTACTTTTGCTCTCGAGCAGTTCGCTACGAAGATCGACACTTTTCCACGTGCTTTCACTCTCTTGTTTGAAAAAAAAGAAAAAAAAATTCATCACATATGTTCACGAGAAACAGAGAAGAGCTCGTGGAAAAGCCGATAACCAAAGACCAAAGGTATGTTCGGAAATCGTTTCGTGTGTCGCAATATATTGTATAAGGTGTGGTTGCGATGCTCGCCGGTCGAGCGGATTCTAATACAACTCCCACGACCATCCTCCACACCATATCAGAATATTCTCACATTTCCATCCCAAGATTGACTGCTGGATTAAGATTAAGCATTAATGCTGTATTATTAGAATTGTATCGATGCAATAACGAATTTGATCTAAAGTTTATTCGACGTAGTAATCTTACCACGCAGTCACGTCGTGCGGAAATTAACTTTCGAATCAATTTTTCAAAACTTTTATACAAATTGGAGAATAATATCACATTTCAGATGTAAAAACATATAAATTTTCGGTAAAAATTTCTAATTTAAAGCTTAGTGTTGATGAAAAAACTACTTTTTCCATGTTCCATGTTTCCATGAAACTAAACGTTCAAAAATCTCAACTGTTCCAGACAAACTTCGTAATAATTTTCTTCGTAACTGAGAAAAAAAAATCTTTCGACAAGTTTCGGAGATATTTCGTAAAATGTTTATTTTCTACTGCTTCCCAAAAGAAAGCGTGCACCTAAAATTTGCAGGTAATTTCATAACAGTGCTTCAAATGTGTCCTCAAAATAATTAAAAATTCTATAGAAAAACGCTTTGGTGGGACTAGAACGCTCATTATATTAAAAGGTGGCCAGGAAAAGCATTATATCGACAGGTCATTTGAAAATTTGTAGCCAGTCAATTAGAACATAGTCATAAGTTTTTGGGTTAGTAAATCAAGTACCGAACTACTTTGCGTTACGTATATAAACTTCTCCATAAACGGAATATGCATATTCTTGTTGGATATATAAAATATGTTTGTGCGGGCATGAGATAATAATTGGTTTGTTGTCATTATTGTACGCAGCGTGTAAAACCATTTCCTCGTTTTTCCTGAGTAATCGGCAGTATATAACCTGAACATGCTGTCAAAACAGAGAAATCGAATTGGCAAACTAATCACGAACTGTGGTCCGTAAACTGCCTAACAATTGTATTTGTAATTATGACTCATCATGAAAATTACTGTTTGTGGCGGTTTCACGAGGAAGCCATTGTGAATCGTTCTGTACACAATCTTTCGATGAGGTCGAATGGTTACCTTTGACAAAAATTTTGGTAGCGTGGGCAGTAAATAATAATGTAAGGGGAATTATGAAAAATCGTTGTTTACGAATAAATGAATAACCGATGGATCAACGATCGAATAGTCGTTGCTAATGCCTTGATCGAATTAAATCCTTTGTCAGAGTTAGGTTCTCATAAAAAACATGATTTCCAAAAGTTTTGACTAACTTTGTTCACATTCGTAACTTGCGTTTATCAATAAAATGCATTCAATAATATAATTAAATCTTTCCAATGACTGCAAACCGACTGTGCAATAAAATAAGAAGAAAATAATGACGTTGGTGACACATGAGATCGTAGAAACTTCTGGATAGTTTCTGCTGCTGTAATCAAATGTGTAAACCGCATAAATCTTCGCGATTGTAAGCAAGAGATCGCAGGAGACGATTGTACGAGAAATATTTTTTGTTGGCCCCAGTGGATGTATTCTTCGTTACGAAGCGACTGTGTGTTGTATGACAAGAGTATTTATGAAACCTGAGTTTTGCATGTCTGCAGTTGGATACATGGGTCTCATAGCCATGCAGCACCGCTGTTCTGTCTCGTTAACGATATTGATGTGCAGTTGGTGGGACTTCCTGAAAATCTAAAAGTTCTCCATCGATAACTGGTCACTAATTTATGGTCGTGGTCACCAATATCTTATTCCGATTTCTTAAGTCTTGCAAAGACAGTGACTCTTTTTTTTGTGGAGCTCTTCGGAGCTCGGGTATCATGAGAATTCGCTTGCACGAAATGTACAGAGGAAGCTCGAAGCGTGTACACGTTATTCGTTACAAATTGGTTGTTTTCTACTGCCAAGTCGTGGCTACGTTTCATCTGTTCTCTATTATTTTTATATTTTTTATTCACTAAGTGAGGGCAATAGCACTGAAGGAGAATTAGAACAAGAAAAAAGAAAGTAAAAGGGATGATTATAGGAGAGAAACAGAAAATTCTGAGCAGGAAGTACGTGATTCCTTGTGGCAGCTAATCTGAACGAGCAGAGATCAATTCTTTGCAGTTTTCCGGTACAAATAAAAAGAAATTTACGTTTGATTCGGAATGACACGCCGATTTCAATTGCTCTCTACAATCGAGAGTATTCAATTGCAATAACAACAACAAAACTAATAAAACACGATGGAAATGAGTGTTAACAAACAAACGGAGACATGTGGCTTATACAAGATCAATTTAAATAACTTCCTCGTCGACAGTGATACGAAGATCGCTCTGGGGCAAAGACCACCATAAAAGAATCCGGTCTGCTTATCCACCACTCGATTATGTCGTTCAGGGACTGTGTACCGATTACAATTTTAAAATAGCTCGAAGCATGTGCTGTTACTGGGCTTCCAACTTCTTAGGGTACAGATCGACAGTGGAATATAAAAGAGAGAGTGTGAGTAAAGAAGAAAGAGCAAAAGGGAGAATACAAATTGGAAAAAGAATCGATGCTCTGTGATGGTTACAGTGTCGTGATAAATTGCGTCAAGTCTTTCGCATAATCATTCGTTTTCAATTTTTTATGAATCATTGCGTATTCCTAAAATATTTGATTCTTGATGCGTTCGTTTTGAAGTTGAAAATATTGAGATATTTCTATTTTGATTGTCATACGAATTATAACACTATCTGTTTTATGCCGGTAGCCCTTGCTGCGGATAATAAACAACACTTAGAAATTAGTGAAACTGTTATACGTCAAAAACGTTTAAATGGCCTGCACATTAGCATAGTGAGAGTGAATGAGTTAAGATAAACACGCGATAAATCACACCGACACGCAATCCTTCTCGCATATATTTTATTCATGTAGATAAAATTGTCAACTCGTGCAGCCAAATACTAATTCTCGCTATCGTTTGTTACCACTGCTACAAAAATTCGTCAATTTTAATCTTGTCGAGTTATTTTTCTGTAGTTTGTTGAAAAATCTATCGATTTGAATTATTCCAAGTTTTGTTTTCGAACTTATTCTCTTGCATAATCAACTGTTGATACTCAAAGAGTTAAAAAAAATGTATAATGCTCGAACGAGATGAAAGAAATGTAAAAAAAATGCAGATTCAAACTTTCACATTGCTTCATTCAAATTTTTCTTGGTTCACAAATCTTCTTCTATGAACTCATGTTTTCCTTTTCTTTTTATTTCCCAACAACCGGACGTAGACGGTGCATAAAATTAGGTGCACCTTCAAATTTCAAGCATTTTTGGTTTTTTGTAAAAGTTCACAGCAGAAGTTCGACGATAGTTTACTTTGTGGATACGCAACATTGTGAGAATGTACAATTTTGCTGTCGATCATAAATTCAGTCTCCGTTTGTAATTATTTGAATATTTTCAACATTGGTTGATTCAATCGAGGGATCACGGTCTCGAATGTTCCACAGCAATGAATTTTTCATTCGATTTCTTACGAATATACAAGTTGCTTAAACATTTGTTATGCAGACACTAACGAAATATCGTAACACCTTTCGTTTCTTTTTTTGTTATCTGAAGAAAAATCCTCCTCCTTCTCGTCTTTCTAACAGATCACGGGGAGAAGAAACACGAAACGAAAGTGATTCGGTAGATCGACCAAGCGCGAAAGTATAGACCAAGATAAAAAAAAAACCGGTAAAACGTCGGACGGAAGTGAAAATCTAGAGCTTCCTTTAACTAAATCTTTTGAGAAAAATGCAAAGATATACACTTGGTGAGCAAACTTAGGAGAAGTACAAAGGCTCGTAGAAATCTAAGGCCTAAAATAACTTCCGTCACAATCTTGTAAAACGTAAGAAAACCCGATTTTCTATGTTAAAATATAGAGATTTTGAGATTATCTATATAACTCGTCTGCTAAAAAGATTGTTCTGCACATTTCAAGGACTGAGATCCGCGATATATTCGATTAAGTTAAATAAGCATATCAGAAAACAATGTGACAATATTTTTTAAATATCGATCGTAGTTTATCAACAATCAGATCCAGAAAAAATCTCATGTTCTGTTTTTTTGCAATCAATTATTTGAAACAATCAAAAAAATGTGTAAAATTTCAATAGAATCCTAGTAGCTCGTGGTCCATGCAACAAAAGCGAATTTCTCAGAAAAAAAAATCAATTATCATTTAAAAGATGTTTCAAGTATTCAACTACAGTTCCACTTTTCTTTTCTTAATTTGTCATTATATTGTAGAGATAATTGAACTTTCAGCCGGAAGTATTTCAGAGTCTGTTGAAACGGTGATAAAATCAAATAGTTTGACGCGTCGAGTCAGATTGGAATGGTTTGTTGTACGAGGATGATTTTTTTAGCGACAAAAAATGTGCTGCGAGAGTCGCTTGGACAAAAACCTAAATGTCGGAAGTGCTTAGTTTTGTTTTATTTTTTTACGGTAAAACGTAACGATCCAAGGAGCGGACAGTCGCGGGACAGGTGCACGATGCTGTGTAGCAGTCGTAGCAGTAATCGCCAATTGAAACGAATGCATAGGGAGTAGAACGAGTGTCTCAAGCGTTGTTGAGTCTCTTTTATATATAAATATATGTTTATAGATATTATACACATATCTATATATTTATAACGTACACGTTTCTGGCGGGAGACTATTCTCGCTGCACAGAAGTCGCGACTACGAGAGAATCGAGCAATAATCTCGAGAGACTTCTCGCGAAACGTCCAATGTCCGCAAGTCTCGAACTATACAGTGATATACACAAACGTACTCGTCCCTCGACGTAATTGACTTTCTCCCTCGTTGTGAGAGGGAGGAACTCAAACTCTCGTGAGTTTACCGGTGTTACGGTAGGGATTTATATATCTGTGGGCAGCGTATATACATATGTACACAAATATATATAACGACAGTTTGTATACTCAACGTGAACGTAATTAATCGTGAACCACCGAGATTTGTGAGAGAAGAAACGAGCGAGAGAGATACGCGCTGATTATCTGTACGGATTCTCTAACTGCGACATAGCCACGAACTCGAACTAATTAATAACGAGGGAGAAAGAAAGAAAGAAAGGGGTTCGAGAGTCACCTGAGAGAAAGGGATACTTTTTGTGTGTATGTGTGTTTGCGTGGGTCCCTCCGAAGAGAAATTATCGGAGGACTTTCGAAGTGATTGTATTATGAGCAAAATGCTCTTCTATTTCTGTTTTTTTTTCGTCGTACAAGCGTTGGAATCAAATGGAGACAAAGGCGTTTCTGTTACACAGCTTTGTATTTAATAATTTTAAACCTACGAACGTGGTTCCTGATACAAGAGTTTTTGTAAAACAAAAAAACTCTTCCTTTGTGCGGAAAGAATTATTTTAAATATATTTCAAGGATAACGGGGGTGAACAGGTCCTGAATCTTCGGGTTGCTGCTTTCCGAGAAAAAATAAATGTTATCGCTCGTCCGTTTCCTATCCGGTTGTTGTGGGAGAACTTTACGAGAGGCAGGTTCCCTGCCAACGATTTCTGGCCTGTGGTCATCCACCTCGCTTGCTATCGATGGTACTCGGACTTTAAGAGTTTCAGTGTATTTTCTTCCCTCGAAAGCCATCGCTTCAGGGTTAAAATCTTTTGCCTTCACCATTTTTTTTCTGATTTTATTTTTTTGTCATCTCGGATTATCTCGGATAATACGAAATCCTTGAATACGGATTTTACCAGGCATACAGCATCGCAATATACTTTATTCAATAAAAACATGACAAAGTGGTTGTTGCATGCAAGACTCGAAAAGAAAATATTATCCGTTCTGCTATAGTGCTCGATTTTTTCCATCAAAGCAGTTGTGGGTTTAATATTGATTAATTATGTTTACACTTGGATCATAAAATTTATGAGAACTATTTTTTTGTTGTTTCAGACGGGGCTCCGGTGCCTAGAGACGCTGCTGCTGTTCACGAGGTTAGAGAAACATAATCGAAGAAATACCATTGGTTTTGAGTATACATTTTTACGTTTTAATTGAGAAAAAAAGAACTGTATTAAAATGTAAAATTGATGAAGCACCAAAAGTGTTTGTCAACAAGTTTTTTTCCAACTCGAAAAATCGCACCAAATATTTTGAATTTACTTTTGTGAGATTATTAATCACTCGAGGAAACAATATGCCACAGAATTTCGATAGAAATCAGTTCCAAGAAAGGGTCACAGAGATTCGATAAAAAGAAACGCTCATTTTAATTAAATCACATGAAAAGTTCACGAATATAATAAAATGCAAAAAAACTGAAGATTCTATGTCATTCGATTCAATATGAATCGCTATTCGATGTTGAGTATAAACGTTTTATCTGAAAATCTTAAATTTGAGTCACAAGGACACCGTTTATGGAAGACATCCTCGGGAGAGAAAGACCAGAAATACATTAATATCGAAATGTCGAGTGTTATCGCAGTAGCGAATGTTCTTTTGCGCGGTGAATTTATAAGTCTTGTTTTGAATCACAGGTACTTAGCGTCGATTGAAGCTGTGACGATTTGAAATCGAAGAATCAACGATACAGTATTAGGCTAAGAAATTGCTGCTGTCTCTCGCGTAAGATTCACGGATCGGTAAAAGTGTGCGCGTATTATATTACGTACCGATTGGTTATCCAGGACCATTATAAACATATACAGATACGTAAATATACCTTCGATTATATCTATGGATAGACTAACCTCGTGAGAGAAGACTCACGCTGTTGCTACATCGCCGATCGTGAGACCGTACATTGCAAATTGTAATTCACGTGTGATCGTGGTGCCAATTTATAATCTCGATTAAAGTACACCAAAGAGGATTTACGGGAGTCGTGAATACCGATTTTCATAGTGTTCACTTCGGTCATAAAAAAAAAACATCGAGAATAAAAAGTTGTTCCGTGAATTATTTGTGCGCGATCGTTTGAACTCAAGTGCTGGATCTTTAAAAAGGAAATGACAGATTTATCACCGCATCTAATAAAATTATTTACACACGTTAAATCTATTTGACTTGAACAGCCAGAAAATGAAGTTTTATTGAATTCAAATGAGTGGAATCATAAATTTTTCGATATTATGAATGAAAAAACTAAAAACGAAACTGCATCGATGAGTTATTGAAAGAATTATTATCCAAAAATAGAATGAAAAAAAAAAAACGTTACATGAGTTCTCGCGTGACTAAAGTATCGTATTTCAGTCTTCACAACTAAACTTTCTATGAATCCATACTCATCCGGTTTTTACGTAACTCGGAAGATGATACACAAAGTGCAGTAAAGTATTCATAGCAATTTATAGAATAAAAATAAGCAAAGGGTCACTCTCTCTACTTAACAATAATTTGCATCCAAAAGTAAGCGCATACCTAAATATTGCATAATATCGTACAACAGTAATGACAAATTATGATAAAAATATCAGTACGAAATTGAACAAACGATTGGCGATTAAAAATAAGAGATACGATCAGCAAAGATCGATTCCATCCTGATTCGGAGTGTCACAATATCTCGTATTCAACTAAGAAATTTCAAACACGTGTACGTATCCCGCAGTGTTCTGCTTTCTTAATCGAGGATGATCCATGCGCAGCTGTGTAAAAAGTAAATGTGAAAAATTGATACGGAGAGATGGAAAGAATCGTTCGAAATGCGCGATTGGGTTCGTTCGTTGATTGCCCTTAATTCACATATAATTCATTCGCGGTGAAAACGTCGATGCATACACGGTACATTGAAGTATACACGAGTGTAGAGCGCATTCATAACAACCATAAGTTTACTGGCTCGGACGAAAAGCCTGCACGTGTAGAGAGCTACCAGACCACGGAAAGCGCGAACACAGCACGAGCATCCAAGATTTAATATAATAATTTTCATACAAGGGTAGACCTAGTCCAAAGGTGTATTATCGCTAGTGCAAACGGTGCGAGACTAATTTGCGTCCTGCAATCACGCAATAATGACGTCTCCTTCTCTGCGAGATCGTACACACATATATATAAATAAACAGCACATAGATTTTAAAATACCTGACGATAGAAACCTACCGCCACGGTGGTTGAAGCCTCAATAAAGCAAACTGCAATGCGTCTATAAACATCGATCGATCTTGCTATGCGAAAGTGACAGCTCCCGAAGATACGATTTTTCCCATCGAATATTAACTCCAGCCTGACCGGTAAATAAATAAATCAGTGATTGTCCAGTCTACTACCAATCGCCAAAAAAAAAACAAAAAGTAGTCGGACTCAAGGAGACTCCACAAATCGATGTTCTATGAAACCAGCATGCCATTCACTGTCCAGAGCCGAAAACACTATGCTTCAAATATATAATTGAGCAGCAGCTACACATACGTCATGAAGCGGCGAAATACTTCGTTTTCTTTACTGACGTAGTGTGCTACGAGCGATTTAATCGATCGCCAACTCACTGACTCACTTAATTGATGCGTTATAGATTCGAAAGTGAACGCCGAGCTGTCTGCACACACCGATCGTTAATTGATCCACGTGAAGACAACTTGAATTGCCCTGTAAGAGTATCGCCATATGTGTGTGTGTGTGTGTGTTTTCATGAATTTCTTTTTACACGTTTTATTCAACACGCATTAGGCGTGAGGATGCTCGATGGACGTAACACCAAGTAATGGCGAGCAAGCTGTTACACTCACAGTACTTACTCTTTCAATGATTGCAATCTTCAACATCTCAATGTTCTCAAATATGTTACGCGATTATTCTGGCGATGTTCTTCAAATTCGTTTTTTGTACTTTACTCTTTGCTTTTTGTAGTTTTTCAAATATCTTTCCAGGCACAGATTATTTCTGATTTGTTTTGTAATGTGATGAAAATCATCAGGAAATGGATGTTGATTGCGTAATGAATCCAGGAATTTCTTACATTCCTCCGATAGATTAGGATAAAAGATTAGGTCGAGGGATTTTATGAGTAGTCATTTCAATTAATCGTCATCTTATTAATGTATTAAAATCGTGTGACGAAAGTTTCATACTCAAAACTCAGTCAACAAGTGCTTATTGCACTGTGGTACTAAATTCAATACGAATTCGTCAATAAATAGATTCATTCTATGACCCACTTGTTCGAGACGAGCTGTGATTTGAATACAGTTAATGAAAAAACTTAGATATCTGAGCAACAATCAGAGAAGCGAGGACTGCGACCTAACGGCGTTTGTAACAATGCTAGGCGTGTCGCGACGTTCACATTTCATAATCACGACAACGACAACGCGATCTGTGGTGTATGCAGCGAAAAAAGTCTCGAGAATAATATCACATGATATTCAAAGTTTATCAAAGCTGCGTTTTCTAGGTTACCCACATGTTCGAGTGAAAAAAGTTATTGTAGCTATTTTAGTCACTGACCAAGTCTTTGAATCGATGTTAAAATGATTTAAATGCCAATGTGAATGCTAGTTTATATGTTTTGATTCAGTTATATTTGTTTGCCTTTCAGGATTCTGTGGCTTCGGCATCGGAGATCCATACGGATGACTATGACGACCAGGACGACTCTGATATGTTCATGGAACCAGATGGTGCTGGAACAGCAAATGAAGAATCGACCCAAGAGAGTGTTTCCGAACGTACCGAAACCGCGACTTCTTCCTCCGTTAGTGTTAGCCAAAGAAATCCAAGTGGTGAGGAGATACGCGTGAGCGCGACAATTTCGCAACCGCGATTGCAACCCGATGAAGAAATCGCTGTAGCATCGGCTGGCCGTCAGGTTGATGACAAGAGTCTCGAGTCCGATAGTCAAAACTTTTTCCCTTCATTCGCTGAATTGTTCGCCAATCACCGGCTACCCTACAACGAGCAACAACAACAGCAACGTTACAGACCTAATCGATTCCTAGGTTATTTCCAACGTGATCGCAGTGCTTATCAACCCGCAGCCTCGAACACTAAGGACACCCAACATCCTCTTCTCGGTTCCGGCAACTTTGGTGTCATCCGTGGTGGTACTTATTACCCCGAGGAGAAGGAAAACGAAGAGTACAGCGGTGATGAAAGTCTCTACAATCCTTACTATGCAGCGAATGCTCCCAGAGGTCGAGCTAATTACTACAGAAATCCAAAACCACAACCTGTTCGAGGAGGTGATTTCTTCGCGAACTTCCGGGACTTTGCCGACATAACTGCACCACCAAAATCAAGTTTCTCTCATCTTTCAGTCGTTTATGCCAATAGAAACGGTACCAGAGGTCGTTCAAATGAACCAAGAAATATCATTGAAACACTAAGAATGCTCGAGGAACAAGATGAAGAGACTGATATCGCGAATGGAGTAACTACCACTACCGCCGAACCACCAACGAAGAAACTCAGTCAGGGAAAGAGGAAACTCATAATGATGAAAAAATACCATGAAGATAAAGCTCGCAAATCTCGCATGACTGTCGAGCCTTTACTCGCTCTTAGTTGAACGTCATCTAATCTAGCATCGTGAGGTTTTTTTCTACTAAATTCGCTGTGCTACAAACAAACAAAAAAACGTGTACTCTTGGGCAACGCGCGAGAGTGCTCATCGGAATTCCCCTTACACGTGGAATCTGGCTCAAAGTCTGAGAGTTTCTATTTTTTTTTTTTTCTCTTTTCAAATACTTTTTGACTGACGTTGCAACATACAGAAAAAAGGCACAAATAGAAAGGGGAGTAAAGTACATGAATATATAAATATAGTACATTGATCAGAAGAGCGCTTGCGGAATGCCCGAAAAAGCGCGATCAAGAGATCAGAGACTCATTATTTTTGGCAAATCACTTAGTATATAATTACGTATTAAAAACAAACAAAACGTACAGAAACGTCCACACTTTGTGCGTCCGGTCGAAATGGATCAATTGGCACTTCGATTTCTGCTCATCAACATTATGTGAAATTTATTTCGACGACTCAGACACGTCTGCGGTTTTTTTCTTTTTACCAGAGAAACGAAAATGAAACCAAGCACGACGGTATTCATCTTAATTGAAATTCGTGGCCGAGGCAATGTTTAAACAAAGCATTGTGTGAAATTCTTTGAGTTTTTGGTGCTGCTGATTAGAACCTAGACAAAATGACGCGACAATAACTTTTTTTTTTTTTTAATGACAACTGAATGTAAACCAGCGCCACGAATTTCGAAGCATTGTTATCTCATTTGTTGTTGACTATTGTAGTTTGTAGTGATTATAGTATTACGCACTAATAATATTAAGCGAAAAAAAAATGATAAATAAGAACGGAATAGTAAGGTTAAGCCACTGTAAAAACAAAAAAAAAAAACAAAAAAAATGATTCGTTATATCCAACTCTGCAGGGCACATGGAAGCATACGAATAAACTATATTTTTGGTAAACTATCATTTTTCTATATTCCACAATCCACAAAGTATTATACGTACGTAAATTTCCATACTAAACATTATGATATTTTAATCTGTCACCGAACTATTTTTTTTCTCATCTTCGATATCATGTTACCGATTCCCTGGTGAACTTCGCCGAAAGTTGCACGCGCGTATAACCAGGCAGGGTTACTAAATATATTGTAAGTTTTACAATAAGAGACTTCCGTTACATCCTTAAATTCAACCTTTGCACCCATTTTCTTAACTTGCTTTATAGCTTCGGCGTATGGCCAATCTTCTTTGGGGCCTGAAAATAAACATTTCTGATATCTATTCAAAACTTTTTATGGTAACTTTTTTATAAATCAGAACTGAGTGTAACCTAAAGACTATTTAATCCTTCGAAACACGATAAAACTTATGGTTTTTCAAGTATATGTGAAAGAGTCTGAATACTCGTTTTTATTAATTGCACGAATAAAATATTTAGATAAATTATCGAATTTCTTACTTATTCATAAAATAAAATTATTTTCTATTCAACTATTGTCAACGTTGGAATAGCAATTTTTTCATCAACACATTACTCCAAAGAATTCTAGGGATTTTTTTCAAAAAAACTTCTAACGCGGTTTTTGTTTAAAAAAAATGAAGAAAGCAATTGATTTTGGGTTTGTAATTAGCGAGTCTAAAAATCCCCAAGCATCAAATATAAATCCGATCGTTCGGTAAAAAATTACATCTTTTTGTATTTGGAAATCATTATTTTCAGTATTCTTCCCGGAAGGATTAATTTCCATTGGACCTTGCACGCTGCTTAATTCAATTTAAAAGGTTTACTTGGAAATTTTCTTCCAAAATCGTATTTTAAGTGAACTTATCTGAAAGGCACGTTTTTCTCTAGATTTCAATGAATGATAACTAACCTTCTTGCCCTAAAGTAACTTTAGCCCCTTTGAAAACTTTTGCAGCCAGAGACGAGGCAATGCAGAGTGTACCAATGGGTTTTTTGTCGCAATTAAATTCCTCCATGACTTTCTGAAGTTCTGGCAATACAGTGCAATCGGCTCCCTTTGAAGCGAAGTCGCTCCTTTGGAGCAAGTCATACAAATGCGATTAATTGAATGATAAATCGTCAGGTAGTAATTTTGTGAGTTATTGTACGAACAGGGTGCGAGCGGCTCCATAGCCGCCGGGAATAATTAACGCTTCAGCGGAGTCCGGTTTACACTCGCAGAGAGATTGTATCGTGGGTCTTGCCAATCTGGCAGACTCGATAAGAGCGTTCCTCGGGACACTGCGATCATCTGATTTCTTCGATAAATGATTAACTATTCCACAAATTTCAATATCCGGCGCATAAAAACGTGGCAACAAATTGTTTTCAGAACAATGAATCGCCACAGACACAGCTTCGGCTATTTCCGAACTGTCAAGGCCACCAACACCGCAAAGAACCTAAGAAATTTTACATTGGAAAGCTTCTCCGATGCAAGCGTAAACTTAGAAACCAATGATAAGTGATTAAACATTTATTTAACGTTCTCAAGAGCTCAGAAACCACTGATTAATAACAAAAGAAAAAGTACTTTATTTCCTATGAATTCTCGACGTAAGCAATCGCTTGATTAAAAATAATTAGGACTCACGATCGCGACAGGAGTTGGTTCACAACCTCTATCTTTTGAAGACTTTTTCTTTTTGTGCAAACTTTTTGACGTGTGTAAACAACACGACGGGGATAAAGAAACCTTAGTTACGTTCGTCACTAAAAATGTCAATGCCTTGAAAGGGAGCATATTTTATTCGTGAAAAAGTATAGACATAAAAAATCGTGGAAAAGAGGATTATAATTTGCTAACAACATCGAAATTTGACAGAAGATTTTCATGGGTTTGAAATTGTCAGCACGACAGCTGTGCGAATCCTAATTTTGTTTTTCACTTTATTGCCTACTTGACTTACCTACAGCAGGTAAGGAAGATTTTACATATTTTAAAGTTAACGGTCCGGTCCTGCATTATCTTCCGATGGTTGCGAACAGTGGCCATCACAGTTATCTGACGAAAAAGCCTTTCCTCCGAACAGCTCAACCGAATAAAACAACATACGTTACAAAACTACCACAAAATGAAAAGCCTACCAGACGAAATCTCTACTTGATGAACCCTTGCAAATTTCTATCACAAAAAAACACCACCAACGCGAAAGCCTGTCACGGCTTAAACACTATACTCTGGTCAAACTCCATCACCGATGGATCCCTACCACAATAAATCGCTACCAAGTTTTATCCACCACACCGTCCTACCCTACCGACGAAAATTCACCAGGCAAATCTCTACCAGAATAATTTTCTACCCTAAAAAACTCTACTGAGCTATCAAACAAATTTTTCATCGAGGATAAAAAAGAATTCTACTTGTACTTTTATACATTTCATTCCGTAAAATTTATCAGCATCGACGAACGATGAAGCGTAGCTTTGAATTAACCAACCGAAGCTCAAAGCGTTTTCTTCGTGCGTCGCCGGCCGGCGTCCGACCAGTTTTTCAAAGAGGCCGAGTTTTATTTGGTAGAGCTGTTCGGAGGGTGTTATTTATTTGCGGTACAATAATGATGGCACAGTTTTTTCAGGGTGAAATTGTTATTTCGGTGAAGATGTAAGTGTACCGTCACTCATAAAATACAATGAATACCGAAAGATGATAACAAGCCTCCGCTGCTTCATTTATCGTCCAATGGAATCTCAGCAGCTGTCGATAATACTGCGGGATTCATGTGGTTCTGTAGTGACCAACCCCATAGTAGGGTTGCAAACGGTACGGAACACTATGAAGATGAAAAAGTCTATGAGTGGAATAAGTACGTAGCGATATTCTCAGTCTCCCAAATAAATATCGGCGCACGGTTGGCTCGACTTACTTTACGGCTCGTATAAGCTTTATTGTTCTCTAGGAGGAACTTTTCCTCAGACTATGAATACGAAACGCATAACTGTGGGTAGATGTGGTGCAAAAGGAGCAGGTACTGGATTTAACAACCCCGCGAGCATTCTATCCGGCGAAGCTTTCGTGCTTAAGCGTAAATCTCTTCAGCCTATTGAAATATAAAATAGTAGCAACAGTACCGCTTGTGTAAAATAGATTTTTATTCTCTCTTACCCACCACCATGAGTTAAGATGTTCCGTAAAAGCGAATATCGTTATATAGTTCATTGCTTATACGATCCTCTATGAAAGTTATGCGATCCCTTAACCGCTTTATAATTCTTCGATCGAACCCCAAACGCAACTTAATATTTTTCAAACCTTAACATATTTTGTCAGTAAATTATTATTTCGGAACATTTTTTCAATTGATTTTTACTTAGTCACTAAAACTTAGAAGTCTCCATTTTTGAATTTCGAATTTTTATGACTACGTTGAGCTTTGTCTTAATTAAAAATATTATTCCTTGAGGCGATTTTCTACGTCGTCGTAGACGACGGCAAAACTTGTATCTTTCCTGAAAGATCAAGTCTCTCCAAATGAAATAGGCAGGAAGATTGTCATTGACCATACGATCAATAGACCACCTTGAAAAAGCATCCTTCTTAAACTTTCATTGTCAATTTATCGGCGTAACATGATTTTGAATTTACAGCATTTTTCCAATTGATTGTTCATCATTGAAAAGAAAACCTAGAAAAACTTATGGATAAAATTGAGACGAATGAAAAATTGAATATGCAGACTCGTGCCAGTGTTTATTTAAAGAGTTCATTACTGGGTTCGAAGCCTAGAACATTTAACATGTGCCATTCAACACATTGTGTTTTCCCAGAGGTTTATTCATCTTCGAACAGAATCATTGATAAAAGCAAAGATTTGATGGTTATCGTATCATAGGCTGGTTTTGAAGAAGCGAAAATGACACTTATTCGTTCCATACCTAATTGTGTGTCGAAGACAACAATATCCCGAGTGGCTCGTTGACGATGTCATAGCTTCGCTCCTGTTCCAGGATGAATTCCTAAGCAGAATACGTAAACGAGGGGCCTTGGTGGATAATCTTATGTAAATCCATTGCTACCCTTATGCTCACACGCCCTTACATCGTTTTCGCTATCTCTATTTCCTTCCCTCCCTTCTATTTCACCCTTCGGAAGGACGTATACATAGTAGAATTCTCGACGTACAAGGATGGCACTATAGCATCATCCCGGAAAGGGGAAGACTCTGGGTAACTCCAATGCTGGTTCGACGATGCCGTGTTGCCCTCCATACCCCGTCGCTCTACACAACGCGCTTCCTCTCTGTCTTTCTGACTCTCGTAGATAGTGGGACGACGGGGGCTTATATGAATGTTAAAATAAGTTTGAAATTGTCGCGGACAAGTTCGACCCCGGGGGATTCAAGCGTCGAGTAATTCCGCAAAGCCAGCGGTTTCGGCCCTTCGGCCTATGTGTATATGTACACGTTCCTCTTTCTGTCTCTTTCTTCCTTTCTAGACTCTACTTTTCTTCTCTCTCTCTCTCTCTCTCTCTCTCTTTGCTCTTCTCTTTCTCTTTATTTCTTGATCTCTTGTGTTGTGCATCGTCACAGTAGAAATTCTTTGGGTTCTATGCTCCATCTTCCTCTCGGTTCTACACTATTCTGGAACTTTATGTTCCGGTATCTATCTTGGATGAAGAGATCTGACCGTGTACCGGAAGTTGACAACGAATGCTGCAAAATATGCTCTTCGTCTTGACAAAGGGAGCATCATTCTACTTCATCGCATGAATATCAAATAGTTCTCATCATTTTTGATTCCTTAGGACTGTCACTTTAGTCCTGAAAGTTCTTCTCGTCTCCAGGATATTAAGACCGAGTGTCGAAATGATAACTCGTCTTCGTACCAGAGTTATGAGGGTACGGTCGGAGGTTGAAACACTTTTTGTACGTGCTATGTTAGCGTAGGCTTGGGTAGGCCGAATATTAATGATATTTGGTAGAGTATATTCTTCAATTACCAATAACATTGAAAAATGCCGAGTAGTCACGTTTAGTTTTTTCAATGTTGGTTGATTTTCATCGCCATGGTAAAAGTCGGAAAAAAACACACGGTTTTGAAAAAACAGCAGTTTAGCTTTTGCTACGACAGAACGAAAATGGAATATGAAGAAAAATAAATTTTCCAATAATTTTGAAGATCAAAGGGAAGCGACAATGTCATGGTTCAAAATTCTAGGATGCGATAGTTTTGTCAGGATAGCGAAATCACTCGATAAATGGTGCCGATATGATAATTTGAAATTTGGGGATTTTGCCAAAAAGCGACCAACAGTATACACATGTAGAACATGTATACATATAAATATACAATTTGTATTCGCAGCGACATGTCATAAGAGACGATGGGAGGATGTCAGTGAACGCGAGGGAGCCAAGAGCAAATGCGATGTGATGCGAGTAACTGAGTGGCTAATTGAATGAGGTGTCTCCCAGGAGCACAAATCCCGTCACACGTCAGAACTCTGGGAGTTCGAGGTGAAACGAGTGTATGTGAGAGAGAGAGAAAGATGAGTCGATCTGAAATTCCAGGTGGTAGGTTTGCAGTGAAGTCCTTGTGTGGGTGGAGGTTGAAACTCTCTCGAATTCGTGCACAATCCTCCATCCCTCACTCCGATGTTGCTACTCAAAATTCTGACATATTGGAACGGTTGTCGACCCGGGTGCCAATTACGGGATGATCGAAACGATTGCTAGCACAAACTGCAAGCTTCTCGCAAATTATGTGTAAATCAAACAAGCAGGGCAGCAAGTGATCGAGCTGTGACGAGCTACAACAAATTGTATGTATTTCTCTTTCTTTCTCTCTTACTCTCTTTCTTTCTCATGTGTGAAGAGAGGTCAAATAGGGAGGAAAGAATGCTGTATACGAGAGATACGAATAAATAAAAAGTCATGTTGCATTGAGCACGAGAGAGACGCGAAGATGAACTGACAGGTCCACAGTCATTAATAACCTATTGGGAAGCAGGGGTGAATGGATTCAAATTGAGGTCGTATATATATCGCGCGAGAAATACAAGCATCGATAACACATAGTTATGAACGAATATATAATATCGTATGCCGTGTGTTATGTTGGATGTGGGGAAAGGATCGTTTGTCAGTGCTAAACTGAGCCGTGCTGATTGGTTCTTGGGCAAAGTCAGCAGACACAATCTATATTTATTATATTTATATATTTGTAAGTTAATTCTCGTCTGTATACATCGTTTTTCTTCCAGTCAGTTTGCCAGGTATTTTGACACATGAAAGAATTCTGTGAAATCGTTACTAGTCCGCAAATATATTTTTATACGTTTCAATGTTTTCATTAATTTGTTAAAAGCTATGTAATCCGTGAGCACAATTTAATGCAGATAGAATAATTCGGGAATTTGAATATTTTTTTCTGGGCATTTTGAGAACAGTTTATTGAAAAAACAAAAACAAAAACAAGTGTCCTTATTTTAAAAAACTCTGACCAGTGTTCGACGGTTTTTATTAAACAAAATGTGTTGAAATAACAAAGTTATTGCTTTTCTGGATGGAGTCTTCTACAATAAATGTTTTAGTGGTGCGACCATAATTTTCCAGATTTGGTTTATCCAAAATGAAAAAAAAATATATATATCAATGGAATCAATCTTCCGTTTTTATCAACTAAACATCAGCATCGATTGAATTCGAAATGGCGGTTTACACTTTTTCGATTTTTATAATGAATCATTTGGAATCTCTTCGTTCCAAGATTTCGTTTTTTTTTAACTGTCATAAATCTTTAGATCATCTTCACGTGAAAATCATGTAAACTATTCAATATATAATTAATCAAAAACTTAATCAATTATTGATATCAAAACGTTGTCTTTATGAAAAGAAAGTCGAAAACATACAGTTTTTTTTTTTGATTCCAACGAGGCATGTCGTCTGCGATAAATAATAAAGGATTTGTTTACAAAGCGATGAAAATTGGAAAAGTATATACGAATTCTGATGCAAGATCGATTTACGAAGAAAAATAGATAGAGAAAGTGTACTTGGTACAGGAGTCGTGCGGTGTATAGGTTTACGATAACAGTAGAAGCTGCTTATGCATTCTTGGCGCGAAGGCAATCGCAGGGATGGCGCGGACGAGATCGTAGTCGAGTGTTCAGAAAGGCTGAATGTGGCGTTGGCATGAGGCACATACGGATGATGCCAAAAGCACGAAGGATGACACGATGGTGTAGGAAAGCGTGGAGTGGAGGATGAGAGTGAGAGAAGGCGAAGATTTCGTGCTGTGTGAACGTATCGCTCAGACAAGAGAACAATTACGCGCCGTCAGACCCGTGACCGGTAGGCCGCTGCGAGGTGAATCAAAACTAGGTGCGCTAGCTGTACTTCTCTGGCGCTGACACGCGGTAGTCAGAGGAAAGGAAAGAGGGAGGTAGAGAGAAAGAGAGAGAGAGAGAGAGAGAGAGAGAGAGAAGCTCTCATTCTGTTGCAACTGGCGTGTGTTGGTCTCAGAGGACTTGATCGCGGACCTTTTTGATCCAACGTTCACGATTCACCTGCGATTCTCGACGAGAATCGGAGCAGATGATTGTGTGGTGGTGCAGGAATGTTCAAGTGTCTCTGCACATTGCTCAGAACATTCTACATTAAGTTATAAGATATTATCAGCCTTATTAGACATTTATATTTTTATTTAAACCTTCTGAAGACAAGATCGGACACTCGGTTAACTTTCCTTGGATTTATTTATCCAAATCACAGCGTAACTCGAAACGACAAACACGTGATCGGAAAGTTGAATATGAGCCATATTCGGTCATGTGCCGTGACTGCGCAGTTGAACGACACATATTCTCTATCGTGCAAATCGTCAGAACTAAAAAGGCACGAGTCCTGATATTTCAAAGGTTAAATAAGGAGGGTTACGTCCTTCTAGATTCCAGCATCTAATACGAACACGTAGCTGGTAGGACAGGTCAAAGTAGAAAATATAGAATTGATCAGAGAGTAATAAGATTCTTAGTGCAGGGACCACCTGGTACTACCGAGGATCGTATGGAGTTTTCTTCCATCAGGCAACCCCGTCCAGGACCTCTTGCGGTGGCTAAACGAGTTATGTCGTCATAAATGTTTCCCTTCTGATCTCTATATTCAGTCCACACGAAGGTATTTTCTGGTATGTCTTGTGTGTGTATGTTTGTGTACAAGTTTTGTGCGATCGCGATAGTGTTTGAAGCGTGAGTGAGAAGCAAAATCGTTTGGTATATCGATATGAAAATAACGAGTTCGCGATTTATTATTAATTCACCCTCGATGTTTTTTCCTTGGCTTGAGATTCTCGATACGTATAGGTAAAGCATGACAAGTGCTTGATTTTCCTCTGGTTCTCATTCTTGTTTGTACCAACACATAGATAGCGACTGAATCGTAGTCGTTCATCAACTCGGAGTGAAACAAATTATATCTGGTGGATCAGGACAGATAGGCACAGTCGAGACCTCGTGATGAGTATTGATAGCTCGGATCAATGGCAGGTTACGAGTTTTCTATTTTTTTTTTTTTTTTTTCTTTTTTTTTATTCTCTCCTTCCTCTTTGCTTCGTTCGCAACCGATATACGAATGGCAGCTTGACGGGACCACCCCTGACACGGCGATGAGCTTGAAAATGGGCAGTGAGATGATTTTTCCGGGCACCAGCGGAAAAAGCAATAAGTATGTGTATGTATGGGGTCGTGTATGCTCGCATGTGTATTGTGGAGCACGAGAGTACGCAAGAGCGAAGGGTGGAACGGGACAAAACAGAGAGGTAGTAACACGAGCGAGAGAAAGATGGAGAAGGAGGGAACTGTTTTCCCTGGGGAAAGTGGTGGAGTAGAATCGCTACCGGAGGCAGGAAGGCCGAACCTCGATCGAGCAAACTCTCCGTTCTTCGCGTCTCCCTCCAACTTGCCACCCACATCATTCTCCCAACTGGATTCGCACACCCTGACTCGGCCAGATCGCTTTTCTAATTTTCAGCGCGATCAAACATTATTTTCTGCCCACCTACCTTTCCGAATACGAGTTCAATAAATATATATATCTATGTATATCTTTCATTGGTTGCCCTTCCGCAAGTTTCATCTAACTGATATAGAAAAGTTTTTTCGTTCCGATCGTGCTCCACACGTATCGTCAGTTTTATTGACTTTTTTTTAACACGTTTCAACTTCTTTTTTCTCCTTGCCATACTCTAGTGTGCATGGATACTCGTTTTCAATATTATACTCTGCAGTTTTCGTACATCGAATTGTATGGGAACGTTGCTACTGAACTTTCGGACTGATATTCACAGCGAAAGACATCAGAACTGAGAAATCTTTTTTACATGTTTGATTCACGATTAAGGAGGATATTGTTGCATAGCATTTTAGAAATTGTCACTTTTATAAATGGACACGATTGAATTCACTGAAGCTGATTTAAATTTATTTGATATAAATTTATGATTAAATGTCGAATTATCAATGCAGATTAGATTTTAAGTTTATAATATTTATTCTGAAGTTTGTAAAAATGAGTACCAAGAGTATTGTCACAGCGATGGAATATGAGCTGGTCGAGGCCATGGTATAAAACGTTTTTTTACCCAACTTTCATCGCGTAGTTATTAAAATCTTCGTAAAGTTCATCCACCAACGAAATGAATGAATAAAATAGGCCATTGTACAGTAACCAAGGTACGCTCGGATGATACGAAAATGCGGAACAGGAGCGTGCGGATACTGCTCTCGTGTACCATAAAAGAGTGAGGATATAATAAAGCGTTTTACAACGTCACTCAGATATTAAGATTTCAAGTCGCGTCCCATCACAAATGTACCCTCGCTTTTATATAATTGCAGATTACAGCCATCGGGATATTTTCGAAGTTTTCCTAGTCTCGACAACAATCTGCTTGACGCGAATCAACCGACAGGTGAAAATCTCGAACGTGGGTTAAAA
This sequence comes from Campoletis sonorensis, assembly GCA_013761285.1. Taxonomy (NCBI): domain Eukaryota; kingdom Metazoa; phylum Arthropoda; class Insecta; order Hymenoptera; family Ichneumonidae; genus Campoletis; species Campoletis sonorensis. The sequence continues at coordinate 1,005,350 of JACEOJ010000195.1, forward strand.
AAAAAAGGAAAAAAAAACAACAAAAAAGAAGTACAACAACCTGAAAGAAAGAATGTAAGAAGAAAAGCGACTTGTGACGTAGTTTTATTGTATTTTTTTCATTAACAAGTCCACCGTCATGCCCCCAGAGAGGCCGACGAGAGAGAGAAGTTGGCACCGAGTTTTAGCGAGACTTTTGTTAATGTTCGGAATTAACGGAGTAAGGAGACTTTAAGTCATAAGGTCTCTCGGGAAAATGCGGGTGGGGTTCGACGCCAACTTCCACGATTCTTTATTTCTTTATCAACTCGACGACGACCCTTGTGCTTTCGCTGCTAGTATGGAATCTCTTTCTCCCTTCCTCCTCTGTGCTTCGCTTGTTACCCGTGCGTTTTCTCGAGCCGCCCTCGCTGATGGCCAACACTGCAAGTAGCAATGCGACGTCTCAGAGTTTTTCTCTTCACTATACGTATATCGCTGTACAATACGAAGTTTGATTAACAAAAGTAGCTGCACAGCTTCGCAAGCCTTTTACGCAACTTTCGTTGTATTTTGTACTGCGCAAATTTTCCAATTGCAATTATCCCTGAAGCGGAATATGCCATCCCCAAACCGTTTTATTTGTAAAAAGAAATGAGGTGTTCCAGGTTATAAACCGAAATTCTATAAAAACTGAACTCCTTACGACGGTTTATGTCTCAAAAAAGACAGAGATCATTGCTGACAGAAGTTTGCATCTTTTTAATAGATCGTTTGGTGATCAAGGATAAAAAATGCAATTCATAGGGCGCACTAATCTTTCATCGCTCAACAACGAGTTAAGGAAATGATCTTGAATTTATGACAGTCTTAGCACTCGCTAAAGGCGAAGTATATGAAAGGAACAATACCAGAACGGATAATTCGTGAGGGAGCGAGAGATTCGTGCGACGTTGATGAGCGGAGAGGAAACTCTCTGGCACACACGCGTTACGCATAATGTAACATGATTGCTCCGTGTATGCCTGGACATACGATTATCGCGTTAGGAGAGAATTTCACGTATGCGTTTCCCGAACGCGTTTCGACATTGTCGGACGAGTTCTTGAACATACACCGATATCCAAGTACATTGCATCCACTGTACAGCAGATCTAAATACATATCGATACACACTTAGAAACACACGTGTATGTGTACGCGAACGTGAATCGCATGAATACAAGTCGGAGCTGGAAGCTATGTACAGATGTGTGTGTTCAACAGCAAGAGAGCACTCGGTCTCATGTAACTAATCAACCGGCTGTCGGGTCAAATCGACCCCTCTTGCTTAAACCCTCGAATGTGCTATACGACGTTCAACTAAATCTTGCACACGTATATTTCTGTATGTTCACATCTGTACATGGATACTTCATCGATTTTGACGTACGAAACGAAGCTTATTGTCATTCGAAATACTTTGTACTTGCTCTACTCTTGACTGTATCCATGACGGTGATTGTCTTGTATTTTTGTGGAAAAAAACGAGCTCAAATCTTTATTTTTCGAGTCGGTTTCACGAGTGGAAAGTCCGACCATGCCTTGAAATCCCCGGGTTTGCAGAAGGATTAATTTCTGTTATTACGTACCAGAATCTTGACTAATTGTATTTTGATATGTTTTTTATTAGATTTATTGATTCGTAAGATTAGGATAAAAATTAGGACATCTCTAATATTAGAACGCCAAGGCGTGATCATTGATTCTCTCGTAAGGACTACAAGGACATAATCGAGCGAAAGGAGGGAGAGGGGGAAGGCTGGTACGGAAATTGACTGAAAAATCATCCAGGCTGTACCAGTAATGAGGCAAAAATTGAGACAGCTTTATTAAGTCGAGGGAAGTTACCCTGATTAAGTTAGAGTACGACCCCTCGTCGTCGGATCTCGACAGCAGAAATCTCCTCCCTGAACCCACCCTTGCTGCTCTAATTTTATTTATTACGCAATTTAAAAATCGATTTCACCGCGATCACGATAGTTAGTCTCCTCGTTTGAAAAGATTCTTGTGAGCACGAATATTAGCAGTTTTGCTTTATTATACACATGTTAAGATCGAAATGATTAAATGATAAATTTTGCGTTTTATAAACGAATTTGCAAATTCCAAACTCTTACGAATTGCCTTGTCGATGAGACCGATGCAGGAAACTTTTCATACCTTAACAAGTCACTAACTATCGAAGCATACCAGAAAAGCGTAATTTAATCGAGTTAATCTAACGTCGTTAACTGAAGACTGGGCTGAGGGGGAGAAATGTGTAGACGAGGAAGTGAAGCGATAAGCACGAGAATGTGGAAGGGGGAAATAATTTCCGTCAGCACGTGTAAAAGCTTTGTCAGCCGCTTCATTTTTAATAAATTAACGATCAATTTGCACAGGAAATGCCACGTCTCGAAAATTCTTTGGGTGATGAATGTTCAAGTACAACGGTAAAAACTATCCTCCAAATAGTGGCACAAAGAAATCTATCATATGATTATTTATCTTGAAACCTTCAGATTTTCTTCTTGAAATATTTCATTGCCAGGATCAATTTCAATACAGTTAAGTTGTTGAAGGCCCAGTCTCCGGATTCCAACTTGTAAACAACTTGAAAACCATTACAAATACGGTTTTTTAACCAAAAAAATATTTGATGATAATATAGAACGGAAAAAATATAACGAATTGTGAAGAAAAAGAAAGAAAGTCAATAAAGTGGTGTATGATACTCCGCAGCTGATCCTTACAATCGATAATTCGCAAAAAAATCATCAAAAACGCATTTTGGAATTAATTATGAAGTAACTTAGGTTTTAATTTGAAGACAATTTTTTGCTCTTTTTTCGAAAGTGATTTTCATCAAAATTTATAATATCCTTCGGCAAAAAATTAACATAAAGTCTTCAACGTAAAGATTCCAGAAGAGTAAGTTTACATTTGGATTGATGGATGTCGTTAAATTTAGAGTGTAGTCGACTAGCATAAAAACCTAATTATTCACGAATTCATGACGTAAAGAGTAGTAGAGCTCAGAGCTACTTTCTGCGTCGTTGGGGAAAGCGTGGATGTTACGCTCGACTGTGCCGGACGAAGGAAAGTTCCAACAGACTGGTACGTAATGTTGTCAAACGACGGGCAAGGAAGATTGGATTCTCGACTACTTTAGTGGAGCAGTTAGCAAAGGTAGTGCGAGCTTGGATTACAAAATTAGCTCTCGGCGGCACGTTCTTTGGCCCGTGTGCTTCTCCTATTTCTATCCTCGTTGTCCGTATCACCAACTCTATGATAGAACAGAATCAGGAGCCCCAAAGTGTCTGTCGAGGTCGTACGTCTCTTCTCGAGGACGTGAACCAAGACGAAAAGGACTTTATCGGCCACTTGGCGCACGAAATTGGCCAATCGGATTTTCAGGAACACTGAGGTTTCCCGTCTCTTCTCACGCGAAAGACCCTCATACATAAACTTTGGCCGCGTTGGCAGCACACTTCGGAGGTCACACTATTTTGGTCTTTCAAAACGATCGAACACACCGATTTCGAAGAATCAAATATTTCTCAATTTAGTCGCTTTTTTCATCTTATAAAATTTATCATGTTTTCATCCTCTCATCTTGAGGTAGCGATCGCACCAGAATGTTTTTCAACAAACGTTCATAAAATTTCGAGCAACGATTGTGCCCACGTTTTTACGGGGAGCAGTAGAAAATATTCCGCAAAATTGTTTTTCCTTGGAAGGTATTTAATTCTTCAACTTCAAACCTTTTATTGGGCATTTTTTCCAAAAGTTTATATGTTTTTTTACATCACCGTAATAAAAGACAATGAAAATGATTGAAAGATTTATTATGTTGTCGGAAAGATTTACCGGAATAAACGTTTGGAGGTGGCTACGACGAAATCACTAGCCAAAGTCAATATTTCACGCTGCAACTAATTACGGAAAAAATTGCATGGAAACTGGGCCAATCTATAGTTAGTTAGTACAAAAATCCATTACGATGATCGGGAACTCACGTGCGACCGTATAATAGTTGCGCGTGGCATACGTTCGATAGTTAAGAGTAGTTGTACAGTATTGCATTTATAGATATATATATAGTTACAAAATACACACGTCAGGGTAATAAAACATTTCGCGTGCGAGGGTATAATTGTCGGGGCTGTGCCCGGGTTTTCCACAGCGCGCCAGCGCAAAGTTCTCTTGCTGTGGCAGAGGTGGCTGGAATAGTCCGGACTGTATCTATAGTCTAGGTTTAGGGGCCCCGGGGGTGCACCGCGCCCCCTTTTTCATCCTGTAGTTATTTATCGTCCTGCTCCCGCGGTCGTGTGTTCTCTAGCGCGCGGGCGCCTGCAAACACATACATATACGTTCATACCTTCTTCTATGCGGCTATAATCTACTACTGTGTATACACCGAAAGGCAATAGGGCTCGCACCCCCGCGCAACCCTCATCGCAGGTTCATCGATGTTGACGGCAAAGTTGGGTCATAGTGGCGTACGATGAAGAAGGTCGTACGAGGGTTGTGGTGAAGTATTGTTGCCGTGGCTCCTGATAGCTCTTTGACTTTCCCTCCCTCCCTCCCTCCGAACGGTAAGAATCATCTAGATGGTGGTTTCGTATTGTTCGTATGATTGTATGAGTTTTGCTGTGATACTGTCTACAGCACAGTTTCGTTAAACGGACCTTCGTCAATTCTCACGACCCCAAGAATCAAGAATAACCCTCAATTGTCTTGTGTTTCCGTGAATTCAGCTCCGTTTCTTCATTTGTCTCACTATGTTTATTCTGTAATTCTCATGCCACTTACTTCCGCCTGATGTTAAATCTATTTCTGTACACGTTTATATGCGTTTATTTATCCAATAGTTGCTTGAATTGGAACCATGAGCTTTGGGAAGGAAATCATAGAAGGTTGTTTGGGAATTCTGAACACATCAGACAGATTAATGTTGGCCTATACGTTGTTTTGTTTTGTCATTGCGTATTCATTGATTAAAAATACTGGTTTACTAAGGGGTGCAATACATAATGAAGGTTGATTATTAAAACGTACCCTATTAGCATGATCGACTGTCTCTCTGTAGGTTCGTGATTCTCATATACTAGGAGGTGAGAATAAGAGAACTCAATGGAGGGACCGTGGACGGACAGGAGTGTTGCAGCATTTCTATTGCTACCGCATGCAGCAATGCTCCTGCTTCGCTGTCCAGAGGGTTTCGGCTATTCCGGTAACGTAAGTGACACATTGACGTGGGCTGACCGCAGCTTGGCAGGCCTGACCGCATCCCTCGGGTGGATAGTTACCGCATGATTGGCCCTCCATTACCATATACGACCATAGACAAGCATCATCCTAACGTTATCCTAAAGCGTAATTCTGTCCTGAGCAGAGAATGTTAGGGTTCTGTGGGCACTATGCTAACTGGATGTGTTCTATGTTCCATTTCAGTAACACCTCTCTTATTCGAATCCACGACTAGACTATTGCCACTATCATTTCACCTCAACGAAAGTGGCGCAAAGATGCTTCGAGGGTTGTTCCCGCGGGAACGTTGGTAGCCTCTTCTTCACCCAGAAGCACACGACGATCATTCGGTCTTCTTTTTTTTCTGCCCACCTCCGATTCCTCTTCGGCTCAGCAAGAGCGTTCGTTCAACTTTTTTTTTCCGTACTCCCTGCGTCGACGAGTTGGATATATCAGAAAGAAGCAACGATAGCTTCTACACCGATCGTCGAAAGATCGTGCCGAAAGCGAGAAGTTGTTGCTGTTCCTTATCGTGAAGAGCTTGAGATGCTCATCCATCTAGTCAATCGTCTTGGTGGATATATGGTGCGGAATATATACAGGGTGAATCTTTGGAAGTTGGCTACCCTATATCATTGGCACGCTAACACTCTGTAGCCAATGGTCAACTTTGTCGAAGTCACCCTATGTGAGCCCGTGACTACATTCCTTAAAATTTCAATCCGCAACTTTATCTTGAACTACATTACAATCAATATCTGGATGATTAAATCGAGATTTGATTTAATGTCAGGTATATAGCAAGAGCTTTCTCATATCTTCATCAATTCAGTATTTCTTTTCTCTTCTTTTATTCGTTATGTCATTTTGTCGATTCACTTGCTCGGCCTCGTGTCGACTAAAAGGGTCTCGTACGAAGCGACGGTTTATTTTGTGGCTTTTTGCTGTGCTATCACGACGACAGATTGTTCTACTCGCCAATGTGGAGTAACGGGGGAAACGAAACGTTGAGAATCCATAGAGCCTGAGCGAATTTCTCGTATACGAGAAATGCCCTCTTTCTCTTTTTGTGCGTTGAGGGACGAGAGAGAGAGAGAGAGGGATCGACGAAGAGAACAAGCTTCTGCCATGGGTAGATGGATAGACGCGTTGCGAACGTACGTAGACATGTGGCGGAGGGGGTTGCACTCGCTTAATTACACCGGAGGCCTCGTGGGAGAGGCTGTGAGAGAGGCTGCAAAGCGACCTTATACTCACCTCACCCGTTTCCATTCGACTACTCCTCCCTTGTACTGTTCAACCATTGAACTCGAAGTATCCTCTGCCAACCGTTCATATACGTTCTAACCCTCCACACAATATACAACTCACCCACCTTCTTTCGTCGCGGAAACAAGAAATCGGTTGGAATCCGGTGCTACAGGGTCTGCCTCTTCTTCTCTGCTGCCCTTCGCTCAATTCACCGTCTGCATCATTTTGAATCCATCTTCCCTCTACCCTTACAGCAAAATTTGTATCTGTAGGCTCTTACCACTTGACGTTTGCAATCCTCTTGTGCAAAGTTATCTATAGATATAAAACAACAATGTATTCGCATCTCTTCGCTGAGATTTCGAAACTACTCGGTAGTGGCTGCGGTTGATGTTGCATTCATGGGAGTTCGTGGGCTCTCAGGGGGCATCTCGTGGCCGGTTCCCTACTACCATTCTAGAATGCACCACTGTCTGTGCGCAACCCTCAGGATCCTCGAAGAACGCGTCGAATATACAGTAGTTGTATACCATCGAACATGGCTCGTATAATGCCCGTCAGGAAAAGACAAGGGGAATGGTGCGCAGAGTTGCAAGATCCACCACTCTCAACAACCTCCTTTTCCTGGATTTTAGCCAACCCAGCATTGCTTACGTGCTTCGAAATCTAAGCCTTGCAACCTCTCACTCCTGTCCGTGGACCAGTAATCCATAGAGATTTGTCCCGTCTCTTGTCCGCTTCGTAAAATCCGCGTGAATGGAGAATTAGAGATTATATCCGCATGGAGCATCTGGATGGAATAACAAAATCTTCTTCCACGATTTATATAAACTTTACTGCAAAAACGAAAAGTAAGTTTCATGTATTTCATTAAGATCAGCATTCGTGAAAACATTTATTTATTGTCGTTTAAGTGATAAGCTCAACACCTCGAGCATCGACTACAATTCGTGATATTTGTCCATTTCCAGGTGTTGAAAATGTAGTTTAGTTGTAAATTTCACGATAATTGCGCCACCTCGTGTTACTTTATTGCCTTGTTGGATACGTCGTCACATGTAGCGTGATAGAGCTGTGGCAGCTCGCGTGACATTGATACAGTCGTGACACGACTTGGTGAGTGGGCCGTAAGTGTCACCTTTTTTTCATTATCAGCCCATAAATTATAGTCTACAAAGCAGAGGAGCATGAAACAGTGAGTGGAGTGTTCACACACCATTTGGTCATTGATGACAGTCTTTTATTAAATATTCTAAATTCAGAGGTAAAAACTTGTAGGGGACACTCTCAGGGAATACAATTATTCTCACTATCATTAATGAATTCACGTATTTAACGAGATAATTAGAGCCTATTATCCAACGGTATACTTATTTTAATGTAAAGTTAACAAGTCATGATCGTACTGGAAACTCGCATCTATCACCCAGGTGTGAAGTTACTTTTGTAGAAAGTTTCTCGTGTCATGCACAATACTATCCTTAAAATAAATGATGGTCAACAAATGAAAACGACCACTGAATTACAACGATGTTATCGTAATACCTTCGTCCTCAAGGCTCGCATCTATAAATAAGATAACAATTTTTCATTCGGAAAGTCTCCCTCGCGAGTCCACCAGGGCGGGGTGAGAGTTCTCACGTCAAATAGGGGGAGGTTCCACGTGACACAGGGATAGGATCGAAGGGATAAGCATAAAAAGAGCTTGGAAAGATGCCGTGGCAACAGGGAACCGAGTGAGAAAAGCAGAGAACTTTTTAACCCTCGTTATTGGGTATCGAATTCCAATTAGATGACGATCGCATTTCCAACGCTCTCGTTCTCGCTTGCTCGATAACTCGCGAGAACGCTCACAAGGAGCTCGATTTTTTCGACTCCTACATCCCGTTACTAGTTCTTGGAAAGACGTTGTGCGAAGTATAAAAAGAAAGAAAAATCGCACGAGAAAAGACCCTATCGAGCGACTCCTCAAGTTTCTTTCTCCCTCCCCCAACAGCTCCACCTACCGTCGTCCCATCGGACGAATCCGAACGGAAACTGATTCGCTCTCTGTTGGGAATTTGCCCCTCGGAGTTTTACTTGATTCCGCGAATATATATAGTCACACTTCTGATCCTTCACGAGCTCAATCAGCACCAACGCCTCGCCAAGGGTCGAATAAGATTTTGCACAATTACTCTCGCGCGAGCTTCGACACTTTAGGAGTGCACTGCAGCTATCTCTAAAAGATATTTGATGTGAAAAGACTACTGAGGTCCATGTTTCCTTAATCTCAACCAGGAATTAGGACTATATTTATAGGCAAGGATGGCAATTTGATAGATTGTCAATGGCAAACCTCTTTTCAATAAGTGCCTTAAATCTAACGTTTAAATAATTCAATAAATTTATACTTAATTGAACTCTATGGATGAAAGAATGCACTTTTTTTCGGGCATTCATTTTTTTGCAATCTGCAAATGAATACTTTTATAGAATACACGATTTGAATACCTTGGAAAAGTAAAAATGTCGGAAAAGAACCAATGAAAAAAAAGATACAAGCTTCCAAAAGAATGACCGAAGTGCATAGTACGTAGTTTTGTATTTTTGAAATTTTTTTCGATGGCACGTATATAAACATGCAAAAATAGGATGGAAGAAGAGGTTGAAACGCGAACGAGAAAGCTCCCGCCGTCGTAACTCGATACGGAATATCTTGAAGTCAACGAATTCTCAGGAGAAAACACAGGGTGAGCTAGTTTTTCACAGAGGCAACGAAAAGCCACACGAATGTGCAACTCTTCCGACTTTGCCGAAGAGACCTTTTGACTCGCGAAATTTCTTGAAGCGGACGAAAGACACGGTTGTATATATCAGCTCAGTATTGAACATACGTGCATCAAGAAATCCTAGAGAGTATCTTATTCTGCAACAGAAAGAGAAAAGAAAGAGAAAGAGAGGGAGAGAGAGAATGAAAAAAGGAGTATCTACAAGGAGAGAGGGAGGAAGTGCATGAAAGGTTTCAGTAGGAGAAAGAGGACCAAGACACCCTCTATGTTGTAGGTGTCTCTAACCTTCTATGAATACACACAGACGCATATATATATATGGTTTAAAGATAGAAGACTGCACTCCAATGGCACCCGTGGCAAAGAGCAAGATCAGTGTGACTCTCAGTTCTCCCTTGGGCTCCACGTGGCTTGAACATAGTCTCCTTGTAGCTCATGATGCTCTCTTATGCGGTTCTCACCTTTCTATTCTGAGAGCATCTCCCCACCTTTCTACCTTGCAACCTCTAAGCAACTGTGTATAGGATTGAGGCAGGGAAATTTAAGCATATTCGAGATTTTTAGAAAACGATTTCCATTAATTTGTAAATATTTATCTTAAATCCTTCGAAACTTCGCTCGCTATTGGGAAGCTTTGTAGTTATTACTTGATTTGGAATTTACAATACGTGACAATTGGAACAACAATAATTGGTCTTGACAGGTAATGTCATGGGGAATGATGATCTGACTTGATTTAAAACAAAATAACATGAAAGCAATGTTCTATGAATGAAATTTCCTCCACCGATTTAACTCTCTTTGGTTTGATTGAGATTTGATATTTGTTTATTCAATATTTATACATTGGGATGTAGTTTCGAAGGTTTTTCTACGGGGATTCCCAAGTGTTTAATATCGAAACGAATCGAAAAAAAGGTAGAATAGAGTTTGTCAATAAACCGTGACACAGCTCATATACTAGCGAGTATTTGCGTGCTACGTTGGGAATTTCTGTGGTCCCACAACTGTACTTTTGTATTGGGAATGTAAAAAATTCTAGAAACTCGAGAAATTTGCAGTAGAACATCAACGTCGACCATCAAGTTATGTATTGACAGTCACTGCGAACGATACCAACGACGCTGCAATATACACGACCGGTAGATGGACCTTGGGTAAGTGGTGCTCACGGGTTGACTTGCTCGGCCGTCAGGGGGGTTGAGGAGGAGGAGGAGGAGGAGGAGGAGGGCTTTTGCAGAGTGTGCACGACTGAGGAGAGTTTACGTCGACAGGGCACGGTAAACCCCCGGAATTGTGGCTACCCCACGACGCCTCCAGAGACCGTGCTAGCTGGGTATTGAAAATTACATCTTACTCCGCACCCGATCTAGCCAGCAGCCTATGCTTTGGTATACCGTACCATCGTATACCAGAGACGTATACTAGCCATTTACGTACTTTGCGAATAGCCTGGAAAGCCCCTTTTCCTCATTCCAACATCCGAGTTTTCCTTCTCTCTGTCTCTTTCCATTTTCCTCTCTCTCTTTCGCCTTCATAAGTTGGCCTCGTCGAATTCCGCTTTAGGCAACAAAGTGCCACGGTCTAAATCAGACTGACCCTTTCATCGATATCCTCGCTCGTTTGTAATTGCACCCGACGAATGCATCTCTCGCTTTATCGCAGTACAAACTGCAGCCTTTCGCACATGTTTCCTCCGTTTCTCCTTCGTACTCCATTTTATCGTTCTGCGTTTCGTTCCGCATCGAATTCTAGATTGCATTTATATATATATGTGTGTTTGCAAACATAGAAATATTCACTATGTACAAACATACATCGAGACTGTTTTGTATCGACGAAGTACATGTATGAACGGTTGCCCTTTCTCGATGGCTTCCGGCATGCTTTCAATAATTCGATGGGAAAAAGAAAAAAGAAACCAACTACGAACGGAAGTTTCGACGCACTGAGTGGAAAGTGTGCAATAAAAAAAATAAAAATAAAATATTACATGAACGCAATGCTTTTTGGAGTAGTTTTGAAAATATACCTTATTTTTATCTGAACTCAATTGATTTTAGTTTTTCAATCATTCAGAAGTTTGAACCCTCATCTGACATCCACATATTTTATTTATTTTTGCATGTTTGTGATTTTTCGAGATATCACTCTGGGGTCGCTTGGATTTTGGGCAATAGTCAAAACTCTCATGTGTAAAAACATCAAAGGGATCCAAACACCTCTCCGCAACAGTGAGGAGATGGAATTCGAGAGTTTCTAAGGTGCGCACCTCATCTTATTTTTCCATTTTCTCACGAGAGAAATCTTTTACGTTGTGAGAAATGTAGTGGTAGATGGATGGAGATTAGGGAACAAGTTTTAAAAAGAGAAAAATGAAAAGTAATCTGGGAAAAAATCAGAGACATCTTCATAGCAACGGAAAATTGTTACTTTTTTTTAGGACAGACCATGTGTTTGGCATGTTGTTGGTGCGCTATGCTAAAAAAATGGCAAAGTCCAAGGTTGACAACAGTGTGGAAACCGCTTGAGTTTGAAATATCAAACTATATAGAAAAAAAAACCTCGAAACACTTAGACAAGTTGAAAACTTGAAAGTTTAACGTTCGTGAGGGTGAGAGAAAATGCGTGCAGAGTAGTTGGAAAGCATATCGTAGGGAAGGCTCGTGTGGAACACTTGGACATTTTCACGGGACTTCGATATTTGTTAAAGTCGCCTTTTGGTCTCTCCTTTTACATCGAGCTTTCTTCCTACACACTCTTTATTCTACCTTTTTCTTAACTTGGAGAACTCAGAAAACGATGACGTAGAGTCTCGGCCGTCGTTTCCTCCTCACGATAAAACCATTCGATTCTGTCTGCGTCCCACACATGTTTTATTTTTATTTTTATTTTTTTCTGTATCACTTTCGCTTTCATAAAGCATGCCAGCGTCCTTCTGTACTATACTTGTCATATAGATTTTATATACGCTTACTGAATGGCTATGTGAAAGAAAATGCCGAGAGAGATAGTGAAATAACTGCGGGCATTGAGTCACGTCTATCCAACTTCCAATAAACCTAAGTGATTTTCTGATCGTATTGTTTCGTAGTTTCATTGCGACTGTAAGATGAAAAATGCAGGACGCCCATACACAACGAGCGTGAGGGCAGCCTCGGCTTCGAAAATATAATCCTATCCCTCGTTATGTGATAAAGTTTCCTACAATCCTTGATCTTAGTGAAGACGAAAAATATCGTGAATGAAATGGATTCTTGTTGCTTTTAACTTCTGATCTTAATCATTATCTTTTTTCGAATAACCATAGAATTTAAGTCTACGCTCGGATTCTAGATTAATTAGATTTGTCAAATGATTTCGAACCCCTCGTGGAACTTGACTGATTCGATTTAAAGTCTATTCTTAACTCTGGCAATGTGCAATGATCACTGGTCAAAGTTTGCCTTGACGCGCTGGTGACTTTTCCTGGATGAAAGTATGTACATTCGCTTCAACGAAACATAACTCACTCTTCTCTAGCTGTCTTTTACTCTCTTACAGGATAGTCACGGATACCGCTCAACATCCGGAAATTCGTAGGAGCAGCCGCGACGGGGGAGGTTGAGCAGTCCAGGGGATGAAGGGAGGATGCAAGAGAGCCTGTAACTGGAACAGGCTGCAAGTGCTTCGAATCATCCAAAGTCTGAAGCGAGAGTAAGAGCGAGAGGGTCGTCGAGTTGGTAATTGGCAATATGAGTGGCTGGATCCAGCAGGATGTCGGGTCAGTCGCTCGCCCCAGGGAGCAACCTCCTTTCTAGGGTGGTGGCGGTGGCGGGTGCTGGCGGACGACCACCCCTCTGACAGATTCTCTCGCTATATCTCATGCTCACTCCCTTCCTTCCACATCTTTGCTCCATCATCTCACTCTTTTTACTCTTTCTATCCTTCATCCTCGCCATGGCCTCCCGGACAACCCCAACATCGTCCGAGGGGTCGGCGAAGCAGGAATCAAATTGAGTTTCATACTCGCAGCAGCCTCTCTCACTCTGATGTTGCAGCTTCCAGTTCTGCACGATAGCCAGCACTGCCAGCAACTCTTCAATATATAGTGCACCAATCTACATTCGTTCATACGCATACAACGCTAAAGAGTACAAATCCATGAGTTACCCAGGTTTCCGACTTTTCAGAATGAAGAAAAAAAAAATCAACTAAGAAACTATTAACACTTCACCTTCAAATGGTCATCAATAGGGAGTTTGGTTTTCATAATCCTTTTTCTCTGGTCCGCAGTACTTCTCCTTTACATTATCAGAGGGCCCTTAACTTCATGATGAGCTCATGAAGGTCTTTCGATCGAGACAGTGGAAAGTTTTTACCGAAAAATCTATCGAGTAAATGTCAATTCCAAATGATTTTGTTTGCAAACATAACTTAGGGTCCAGTAAAACCATTCGCTATATCACTACTACGATCCTGTTTGTATCCAAGGGACATTGATACTCAGAGTCTGTGGAGTACATAGATCGTTGTCCAAGCGAGAGTTAAAGGGGTTGAAGCAAAAGCGGGCAAAGCAGCGAAGGGTTGTTGTGCCTGAGAGTCTGAACCGCGGATAATAGGAAGTTGGTGGTAGTGGTGCTGCTACCGCCGGACAACCCGGGTATCTCAGCTAATCACGTTAAGTCCGGCAGACCGCTTTGTGCACCCGCGAACGAGAGACTCTCACCAACGGAAATTCCCAAGTCCGAGTTATGCCTCCTTCTCTTTTCTTCTCGGAGCACACAGGGACGAGAAAGAGACCAACGTGAAACCCAATTGCGTCCCGTTTTGGACCTTCACCACGAATTCTCATTCTCGGGTTATAGATATCATGTTCTGCTACCCCTTTCGAAACATCCCCTCAAAGAGCTTTCACGTTCTTGATGTCATCGAAAAACTTGCTTATGCTTATGATAATTTGTGATAATAATAACTCACAGAGTTATGTTAATGCTACAGATTCCTGCATTTCGATATTATTTTATATGAACGTATGAATTGATCTTTCACCAGTTCAGTAACATGTGTTCGTATTGCCGAGGGTCGAAGAAAACTGTGGAAAAACCGGCTAAATGGTCACCCAACCAAGTATTGACCTCATGAGAGGCTGATGAACTTTTTCAATCCTCGAAACCCCGTTATTCATTCTCTGGAGGTTTATTTTATGATTCAGAAATGCTTGTATTTTTATTTATTTACTCGATTTGTATATTTCTGCGATGATATCTCGAGAGAAATGTGAAATGACGCTGGCTCTTTTTGCAGACATCTTTTTACCGTATCGGATTACACAAGCTTTGCTTTCTGCAATAACTTTGAGCAAATATATCTGAGTAGTATATCTTGCCATATGGTAGATGCCTTATGTGACTTCCAGAGTGGGCTTTGCCAGGAGCTCAGGCAAAATGATATCGTCACTTGGATGTGGACGACTCCGCGGGTCCGACTTGCGAATCTCATTAAAGTCATTGGTGCGTGGCTTTCGCTTTACGGGTGTATGCGTCGAGCTACGACCGACGACTCCATTAAGATGACCACGTCCCCGTGATATTGCTCGCAGACATCAACCCTCCATGTGGGCCGCTGGTCGGTGTCACCGCAATCTCCGACAGCGTCGTCATCGTCGTCGTCTTTCATAGATATATTCGTTAATGTATACATCCATCATATGCGAATTTCGAGTTGTAAGTCAGCCGATCCAGAGCTTCTTCGATACTATGGAAATTGACTTTGACCGAAGCTAACAAATTCCTAGATTCCTATCTGTCTTTTGAGGTATTCTTCAGGGAAATTCGTGTCAAATGCTTATTTCGATGATATTTACAAAATTATTTCTGAAGTCAATACGAAGCTGGTTAAATTTTGTTGTTTGAAAAATTACGAGGATCCTTTTTATTCTGATTCACTATCCTCGCTCATGAACATGTAGAAATAAGTTTATGAAGGGTTGAAAATTTATTTATGAGCATTGGAGGCACCAGTTGTAAATTAATTTGATCCAAGCTTGGCTTTTGTTTCATCAATCAAACGTAATTTTGTTTTGTATAATAAACTTTATTCAAATGAAATCCAGTTTTACTGTTATTATAATTTGATTTAAAAGTGTTCACATCTTCGTCGTATCCAAAACACGCATTCCCACTCCACCAAGCCCTCTACCATTTCACCCTCGCCTGTCTCTTTATACTCGGGAAGATTTTACGCGAAAGCAAATTTGAATAATGTCCTTTATCGGCCTGTTTTCCACTATACACCATAGCTGCCAGGCATATTCCCGTACAAGTCGAAGTAGAGCGTATGTATATTTTCATACAGGTGATATAAACAAAGTAAGAGGGGGTTGAGGGGCTGCAATTCCCGTGTGACTCACTGGCGTCAAGACCGGGAAGAACATCTCCAGGGATTTGATATCGTGAACGTTGAAGCATCTGTTTTTCAGGAGAAGAGCTAGCGCGTATTTTGGATTATCATCAGACGATCCTCTTCACCGGGCGAAACTTTTTTCCAATGTCTCGATTATATGCTTAAAGACAAGTCTTCGCACGAGATTTGAACGTAATACTGTACAGGAAAGTTTGCGAAAAGCTTTGTGGCAATTCCTGATACATATCAGAAAGGCATAAACGCTCGAAGCAAAAAGTTTTATGGTTTAAATTCAGACTTTTATGTTTATCGTAATACTATATTTTCCGTAGGAGAGAAAAGATGCAAAGTCGATGAAGAAGTCGGTCTGCTGTTACAAATTTATATCGCTGGTAATTTATGTTCGTTTGGAATACTTCTACTTTTTTTATACCGTGGAAGAAGAGAATTTGTGGTTTCTTCGGATATCAGGAAAACGGTTGCGGGTCGTTTCTACCCTTTTCATTTCTTCGTTTTTTCGCAAGCTAGCCGATTAAACTCTTTCACATTGCGGGAGAAAGCTTCTAGAGGAGAACTGGGATCTGTGGGTGAAACACTGGGGATAATTTGTGGAAGAAGGACTGACAAAAAGGGTTTTGCTCAGGATGTTTGGTGGGGATAATGCGACCCCTGAGATGCCGCTCGGACCACGGAGTGATCTACGGCTTTCTATCCGGATCCGCAGCGTTGTACTTATTCCAGAGTGTACGCTGATGCCAAGAGAAAAAGGTGAAACTGAGTCGGCGAATATAAACGATTTTTGACCATACGAAGCAACCAGTCACGACGATATTATGTCCCTGATGTTGCTACAGTTTTTCGAACCCGGAAATAATATGCAAATTTTCACAGGCTGAGGGATGGGAACAGCTAAAGGTTTTCCACGTCCAACGGCTATGTTGCCGACGCTGACCCCGCTGATGCGGCGTCGACGGACCGAAAACTCATTAACAAATGCAAACGAAGTTACGCTGTGGACAAATTTAATAAAATCGTGCACGCGCAATTACTTTTTCCCTCGTACCGACCAACGAGCGGTTAAGGGGATGGATTCAGTGAGTTTTCAGGCTTGAAAATCTTTCGGCCTTTTACACCAGTCTAAATATATATCGTCCTTATCGTACTGAACTGTTGGCTCTCGTGAAACCAATATTCATAACACTGTTATTTGTACGAAAGAGGATGGGGCTCCCTTTGGAAATAAAATACACCATCGATTTTTTTATTTATGTGAATCGTAGTTCTTATATTAACTTGTACGTTTGGGCACAAACTAGAATTTTTTTTTACTGATTAGAAGGTCAAATCTTTACGTGACACTTCTGTGGCTTTTTTTTTCTTCATTCGCAGGACTAGTTCTCGATTTTCAATTTTCTTTCAATGTCACAGAAATGCTGACAAGCTCCCGAAAATTTGATACTCATGTGTAATTCCTTTCCTTTACTGCGACTTTTTAAACGCTCGATTCTCCGGTTCAAATTGTTCGGTTTTAATTCATCACCGATTAATTTCGAAATTGTAAAACGTTCCAAATGATTGTATTCACCATCGAAGAGTGGATTTAAAGTTGTGCTGCACTCGAAATTCAGAAAATTCCGCCATTAATGGTGCAGATTCGCACTAGAGACAGTGGTTGAAGGGTTAACATTGTAGGAAATAGTGCAAAATTGTTGACGATGCACGTGATTCTTCAAATTGGTTATTTGTTTGGGTTTGTTCGGATTTATTTATTTATTTATTATTGTTCAGTATGGTTTGAAAGGTTGAAAAATTGAAACCTCCTCATCGTAGTTACGAAAAGTTTGTTTCCATGTCATGGTAATCACAATTTTTGAAATAATCTTACACTACAACTCGTTTGAGGTTCCTTGAAGTTCTAAAATTTTGTATGTTTTACAAAACCTCTGTGGGAAAACTTTGCTTCAGAATGCCTTAACCCTCGATCACTGGCCAAGAGTTAGCCACAAGGGGGCATCCATCGCCCCAAGGAATTTCTCACGGACGTTGATTCATACAGGGGAAAATCAAATTTTACGGATTGCGGTCAGTATTTGAATATTGCATTTGAATATCTTACGTTAGTCAGATGGGTTTGAGGCTGACTACGGATATTTGACAGACACAGTCGTCGAGCATCAGGAAAAATGTGAATTCTCAGTTGCCTATAGAATTTCCCAATTGCGAATAATTTTTCGTTATTCTACACAAGAATAAAAGTCAAAGTCCAGAATATAAATATTTGGATGAGAGACTAGTGAAAAGTGGAAGTGATTGAGACGACTTTCTGGAACTAAGTTTTTGCCTGCTATGTGTATTCACCCCACATCGTGGACGCTTACGTTGGACCTTTCTAAATTGAATCTCCTGGACAACAGGCTGCTTCATTATTTAGCAGCGGTATTCTTGGGTAGTTTGCAAAATTATAGTCATGGGGTTTGACAGTTCTATGCAGGAAGATATAAAAGTACTGATAAAATAAATTTCTAAAAGTCCCATCATAGAAGTGAAACGAACGGAGTAATAACATTGATGTATAAACTGAAATCTTATGCTTTTATTGTAGTTCACCGGTACGCCACATGAATAGTCATCAACGTCCATAACCCCAATTTAGACGGTTTCGATTGGACTCTGTCTGATCCCTATTCTCCCATATTTTGTTTTTACTATACTTACGACCAAGACAGAAATATATAAGAATAAAACATGGAGGTGGTAGCCCCGCGAGACATCGGCGGATGATTTGTGAGTGGAAACAATAAGCGCTCTCTGCAATATTCATCACGAGGGCTCGGGCACACCCCGTCGTACATGGACCCGCGTACGGCCGCTCATTTCTTTCTCTCTTCAATCTCATGGTCCTCCCTCAAATGCCCCTACACTGGCACGTTTCTTTACGCGAGAGAGAGGTTAGAATACTGGTAAAAATACATATATCTTAGGAAGAAGGAAACGTTGAGACAGATATAGAAAGATGAGCGTGAAATGCCTTGCGTCGAAAAAGAATGAGGAACGAAGGGACGGGAGCAAACTAAGAGAATAGAGAGACGAAGGGAAGAGGGTGTTGGTAGTAGTGTGTCCGGCTAAAAGTTTGATGGGTTACCTTGTGCCCAAGGGAAATGGCAGGAGGGCACATTACTAGGCACCTCGCGTTGCCCCCACACTTCGTGGCTCAGAACCTGAAGGATTTCGGGATTCTATCAAATCGGACAATGCAATAATGTGAGGATCGGCAGAACCAGCAGCGCCATGGCAGTTGGAGGCTCTGTCCGCATTTTTCATCGCGGCGACGCCCCCAGCACCCAGACAATCTGCAGACCACCACTGTGTCTTGGTCACTGTGAAAAAAGGTAACTGCACTGGCTGCCATAACGAAGTATTAAATAAAAGACTAATTCATATTGTTTCATTACCTCATCGTTAAAATTGGTAAGCATCGCTCCTTTCGATAGACTACAATAATTCCATTAAGTAACTTTGTAATGTCATCTAAAGTTTTCGGATAAACAACTGATTTAAATACTAGTTCACGCATAAACGCTTTTGAAATGAATTTAGATTTCTTGCTAGTTTGTAATACCTACAGATGGAACTGATCAGCTATTTGTTTTTTTTTTTCTATTTCTGAACTTTCGTGTCTCCGGTTTCCTCGATCTTTTGGCCAGACAGGGCGAGCTCTTATATAGTCTCCATGCAGAAAACGTACATGGATTCACTGAGTTTTGAGTGAAGCCGTAGCAAACAGGGATCCAAGACATACTCGAGGACATTTTAAATTGGCCATTATACTATTTAACTTGAGGGACTGCGAGCCACAGTAGCGAGTACACTCCACGTACGATTGGTACGGCGGGCATGTATAGAGGTGGGTGAGACACTGGGGAGCAGGCCACCAGAGTTACCGAAGGATCTGGCAAAGTAATCGAGAACGTAGAAACTGAACTCGGAGGACCGTCGGATTCTCGTCCCCGTGTCACAGTAGCTTTGGACGAGTTAGTGCACAGCCAGTATATACCGCGTATGTGCAGGATGTCTCACTCACTCGTTTCACCATCTCAACCCCATTGAAATGGGAGCAAACAGAGAGTTAACCATATTTGACTACACCATCCTACGTTTCGTTTCTCGGTGATCTAATGTCTCAGTTATTCGGACCGGAAACTACTAAATATATCTATATGCATTCGTAGATATCTGCTGAATTAGGATTGGCCAGCTACTCAATGAAACCAGGAGCCAGTAGATAGTTACGTACGAACATTCGGAAATCTAATTCTTGACGCGGTCTCAAATCCTTCCCCTACAATCTGCATGCATGGTGTGCTGTGTGTATTCTACAAACGAAGATGCGACTGTACAGATCAGACCCTAGTTTCTCATGATACCCGTACGACAAAACTTTCCAGGTGCACCCCCGGACTCTCACGCTTCGATGAGCGTCGTTCAAGGAAACCCCAGCGGATCAGCAGAGTCAATGAAAGCATCGACTCCGCCGATCCACGGGGGCCTTGCCTCTATCTCGAGTGAAAAGAGAATACGCGATTATCCGTCGGACCTTTGCTAGACAGAAAAGTCTACAAGTTATACGTATATAGATAAATGTATGTACAGTAAGAAGATGCTGGAATTAGTGTACACCGATGAACCGACTAAACCACTGTTTGATTTGAAAGACGGCATGGCCCAGAATCCATTTTCATGACTCTTGCTTGTTGGCTCGCTATACATGAATAATGTCTACTTCCACGTGAGAAATATATACAGATTTAGTGAGTGTATATAAAAACAGATATTGGATTGTTGCACCACGAGCAAAAAATGTCGTCCTGATTGGTCATCAATATTTGCCTTCGATCAATAGATTTGTCGCAGTCGATCCATGTTTCCATCCAATGAACCACTGGTGGTTCAATATTTCTTTTTTTATTATTATACATTTTATTCAGCCCAGTCTCCCTTTTTTGAGTCATTTATTTTTCAAACCAGTGTCTATTCCCGATGGGACACAGAGAGCACTCGATGTACATCTATTTTTTTAATGAATTTTAACGAGACTCAGTCACCGTCGGGCGTTTTCGCGGAATTGGCAAGAGCCCAAGTATGCGCCCAGGGCAAACAGAAGACAATGCGAGTCACGAGACTTTTAATCAAGTCCACCTTTCCGTCGTTTTTTCTTTTCGTTCATCGTCTTTCACCACACTAGTGCTGTGTTCCCTGCAGCGGAATTAACTCAAATTACGCCACGTGGGGACTGGTGATACCGTCAGTACGGATTTACAATTTATGTGGTCCTTACAGAGTCCGCGGTGTACATCGCGCTCACTCTTTTTCTCTCTTTTCTCTATCCCTCGATCCATTGTTCCCACATATATATGCAAAAGTCACCGCAGCACGAAGAGTCTTTACCAAATTTTAATGGTTGCCGCTGTACTTCAATCACGCTTTCATGCATCGCACCGTTCTCAATAATTACTGAGTCCTTTGGGGCATCGAATGAATTTAGCTTCCATAACGAATGTGTACATTCCCGTACAATTCTCGCATCGTCCGTTTGTTCAAAAGAAGAAACACGACTTTACGTCAATCCGCCTACACCCAAAGAAATAGCTACAATCAAAGAAAAACTGGGTAACGTTTTCTATTCGACATACGGTGAACAGACTCTATTCATTATTCGTACGGAAATAAAAAGATCGAGAGGAAGAAGGGAAGCGGAAGTGATGTGCACGACCCGACCAAGCATGTACGGAAAAATAAAAATGGCTCTGTCGCTCCCCATATTAAGTGCAGGCAGCTCCGGATCCAGGACACCCATGGGGCCGCGACTAGGGTCACAGCGACGTATTTAAATAAAACATCGGATCGCGCTGCAATTTACCCCTTACCCTTTCCGCCATCACCCCTTCCATCACGCTTTTCCCTCCGGGGGCATGCATACGCTCCTCTAGCAAGCATGCTATCCTGCAGATAAACAAATTAAGCTGCAGTGGGCAACACCTCTGCTACGTGGCGACATGCAACGGACGTTTCACATTCAGTTTTTGGCTTACAGTTCCAGAATTCAAAATCCAGTAGTCCATACTTTGGAATTTGACGAAATTATGTTGACGAAATCACCAACTCATGGAAGTTGTAGAAAACTATGTCAGAGGTCACATTGAAATCGTCGAAAAAGCCTGATTACATAAAAGGAAGATCCAATAACTACGAACGCGTGCACAATTCCTACTAAAAATGGAAATTGGAAATGGAATCCAACCACATCTATGGGGTTCGATCAAACTTTTAAGGTTGCGCTGAACCATCTTGAATCACAACAACCGAAGCCACCAAAGCAACCGTCATAGAACGCAGTTTATTTCTTAACGGTAAAACGAAAAATAGGTAGCATTAAATCCATCCAAGAAATACAACGACGCCGACAACGACAAAGAAGCCGCTTGATGCGTTTCAATGTCTCAAGGGAGGGGCCGCGACGATTAATCAGCTGTTGGCAAGGCGGAAGAATCCGTCCCAAGGGTAGTGAGTGCACAATGTCAGTATGGCATCTCTGCAGCATCAGCTTCTCGGCAATTCTTCCGAATTCGTTTCTTTGCTACGAAATCACAGATCGGTGTGAAAAAGAGCGTTCGTGCGAAACTACATATCGTCTGCAACAGAAAATATATGAGCGGGTCCAACAACGTGTGCGGTTTTCTAACATGATGACTAGACTCAATATGTCCAAATATTTGGCTTCTTTGAGGATGAAACGGAATGAAGTTTCGGCGATCATTCCCCCAGGGTTTTAAAATGCCACATGATCTTTTAGGTTTTGTCAATTTTCTATTTTCCATTCAAAGGTGAGGCACGACAGGTAACGTAGCAGTAGAAGCTCCCAATAAAAACCTAGAATTATTTGAATGTCCGTTGAGGTACATGGTTTATAAAGTTAAATACGATTATTATTTAAAGATGACTTTTCATCAGGATACCCTCTGAGGTAACTCCAGAAAGTATGGGAGTGCTATATTCCGTTGGCAAAGTCATAGTATCACGTAGCCACGGCAGTATGGCCTGCCGGAGGCACACGCGATGCCACTGAGTTGAGATTTACGTTAGTTTTATATTCCAAGGACCTGCTCTCTCACGCGCGTGCTGGAACAACGATCCATCATTTACCCGGTGTCCGACTCGGAAGTATCATTCCAAACAGTAATCCCGTGGCGATACCGCAGTGCGCGAACAGAAAGCTATAGCTCTCCCTTCGTATCTCGAGGGCAGCTACAAACTTTTGGCAAAAACACAAGTTTTTTTCCTCCACTTGTTCGTCTTCTGGTATGCGAGAGATGGGCTGATTTTCAGACTACTGATGTTTGGAGGTCGTCAGAAGTACGAGCATCTTTTCTTGCCACTTCAACTGCGGATTTTCCGAGGGGGTCGTCGTGGGTTCTTTCTCCCATTTCTCTTATTTTCTCTTATCTGTTTTGTGGCTGGGGCATTCGCACGCTCGCTTTTTTCCTACGAATGCTTTGGCATGCATCACGTTCTCCCAGAAGATTCGAGAAGCCTGCGGTCCGAGAGGCTCTCACGGATAGAAACGGAGTCGAACAGAAAGCAGAGCCTTGAGACGGGCGAAGGCCCCAGCGGACCAAAAAGCTACAGGAAAACGAAGCTAACATGTACATACGCGGTTGTCCATGGTACGCAAGTTTCGAGTACCTGTATTCTCTCGGTTGCCATAGAATTTTGAGTGTCCAAGAAGAAGCTTGGAAGAGCCATGTGAGAAAGGAAGCAAACTCAAGCTCGCTCACGTGGTGATGAATATTTCTCTGGTCTTGCGAATTATCATACGAAATGAGATTGCGCCTACATTATTGATGAGTGCCGCTTGGCTGAGCTTGAAGCAACGAGAAGTGAACCTTCCCGACGTTATTGCGAGCGTCCTTCAGCGTCTTCATACCCGCGCGAATAAACCCACGCCCATCGAATGTAGATGATGCGATTTTTCACGCGTCTTCCAGACACCTCTGCTTTCTAGTGGGTTTCAGAAAAATAAGCATAGGATTTGATTTCACACATTTTTTTTGACTAAACAAATAAATAACTCAAAGTAGTTTCTAGAAACATTAAAGAGGAGTGAAAATCTGCACTTCATCGGTTTAGTTTCCAAACCGCCATTCACTGATGATGATTCTGTCTATGTTTAAATTGAAAATGAAAAAAATTATAAAATGCATCTGCACTGATGCACATCATTTATTCAATGCGTTGGTCCGGGGCGATGGTTTGCATCCTACATCAGGAATCAGCATTGAGCTTGTGTCCCCCAAATAATTGCAATGGGCACCTTTTCTTCTTTCTACCAACAGTTCGTCTGCGTACGTCCCGCCCTATGTGCTCACAGTGCTTCAGCTCTGGGCTCTCGGCACAGCGAACAAATTGCACCCCGATGCCTCTAGGGATTCACGAAGTTATGACCGGGACCGACAACTTTCCGACTTCGGAGTAATTATCTTTCTCCGACGGCGCACACGAGCACGCGATATAGAAGTGTGTGCTATGCGTTAGAAGCAGTCCGGGCAAGGAGTATTTATGAAACCAATCGAAGTCGGATATCGAATATCCTTGACGTGATATATTGTATATTGCTTCTATGTGCAGCAACGTTATTTCAGTAAATGTAATACGTAATCTAATAACCTCAAACCTTCGATAAAGAAAGCTCAAATGTTATACGCAATAGACAATAATCCTATGAAATCATGGAGATATTTGATTCTCCATT
Organism: Campoletis sonorensis; assembly: GCA_013761285.1. Lineage (NCBI taxonomy): Eukaryota > Metazoa > Arthropoda > Insecta > Hymenoptera > Ichneumonidae > Campoletis > Campoletis sonorensis. The sequence goes on from JACEOJ010000195.1 coordinate 1,029,794, forward strand.
TCAGCCGATTCAAAACCTTCGATAATAGAACAATCAAACGACGTGACTGGAGCTGAACCCCAAGGACCATCAACGAGACAGGACATTCATCGTAATTCTGATGAAAAATGATCTTAATAAAATTGCACGAACGTTGTACTTTATAGCATCATATTTAGAAGTTCTATGAACCTAGAAAAAAATTAATTCAATCAATTTTGGTGAACGGTATCGTTGCTTTTGCTTTTTTCTTCTTCTATAACTTCTGCCTTCTCAAAATCCACTAAATCCACGTTAGTCCATTTTTGGAAACAACTTCTTTGAATGAAATCGACTTCTAACAATATTTCTAACTGAGGTGAGAAACAGGGAATGGACAAGCGATTCTTGCCAACGTGCCCGGGCTAAAGGAGTGAATAGCGAGAGATCGTAAGGTGGAGGTGGCAGCAAAGTACCTGGTGCATCTATATACTCGACTGTACATAGGGATAGCTATTCTCTCCTTTTTCTCTGTCTCTCTCTCTCTCTCTTTTCCGTTCTCTCAACATCAGTAAAGGCGCACGGTGGTTGCGCGGACGGCCACCAGGGGCGTGTCCGGTGCCGCCTTCGGAGCAAGAGCTCCGTACTCGGGCCACCAACCCCTGAGGCCGCCACCCCCGTCACCCACCTCTATGCACCTTAACTCTTAATTTGTAGAAACCCACGTTTAATTGAAGATACAGGCTGCACTATACTTGCGCCGCTGCTACCGTTGCTGCACTTGCGCGTTACCACACTGACGTCAAGAAAGTCTGTAATCCGCCATTGAGATACCTGCTATGATGTATTAAAGAATACGCGAAATGAACAAAGACGAGACTAGTATAATGAGATTTCTCGAAGACAAGAAAAATAAAAAAAATTTCCGCAAACGCCAATGTACTTCATTGCGATTTAATTCACTAAGGATTTGAAGCTTTCGTTATGGAAGTTTGATTGGGAAACTTTTGCGCGGTCAATGGAGCATAGAAACGAAAAAGATATGGCATTTGCTCAAGGTATGCTAATCAAATCGTAATTCATCCGTTTTCTCCAAGTTTCTCATAATTTATGGCTTAATATTTAGTTTTTCAAGTTTTTGGCCAGGGCGAAGATATTTATCTTCATACAGTTTTAATATAGCACCCACCCTCCTTCTGACGTAGGTTTATTATGTCCCACAAGAAAATCAACCAATCCGGAGCTCGTGGTTTATTCTGATTGGAAAAAATCTCTAGATTTCGATAATTTTTGTGAAAGTTTATACTCTACCACTTATATTGATTCACAATCACGTTGGACTCAGGATGGCACAGTAGTTTGAATCATTTAGTAGAACATACAAAGCTCCGCCGGACGTGACGTCGATACGATTCGTTTGATCCTAAGGCATCTGCTTTACAGACCGTAATATACCTAATTTCTATATCATCTAAATTCTATGAACGGACGGGAGCAACTCTTCGAAAATTATTGATAGATGAGCGATGGGCATGGTTTAAAATTAGCTTGATCGATTAATTACGCCATTCACTAAAGCTCCATGTGACACGCTGCATAATCCTCTTGTGGCGATATACTACGTAATCAGGAATTTGCCGAATGCATTGAAGATCTTAAACGAAAACTACACCCGAGCGAAAATTGCTTTATTTTATAAACAATGTGAATTTCGAAACTACAAAATGTCTTCAATTTAGATTTTCCAAGAAATGTTTGTAATTTCCATTAAGAATTCGCCACTATCTTGAATTCGCAGAATTCAATAATGACGTGGTCAGGGTACGATGCAATTTTCGATAAGCAAAATAATAGAATGAAGAAATGAAAGAGTCTATTTTCATGAATATTTTTTTCTAGCGTCGGTCCGATGTACGCGTAAAAATTTTGCGACAGCATCGATGATACGTTATAAAAGTTTGGAAACAGGTAGACACATCGCCAATGTAGGTGTTATGCACAAACTAAAGGATACGAGTATCACAAAGTAACAATCGCCAGGATCTTGCACTTCTATCTCCACCTCTCGTAAATTCTTCTTGAATCTACGATACATGTTTGCCGAGAGGAAAAGAGATAGAGACAGAGGGTGAGACAGAGGATGATAGAAAAATATGCTCTTATATTATTTAGAAAGAGGGTGAGAGAGTGTAAGACGCTGCGGGCACCGTCGTCTATAGCTACGGCACAAGATCCGCGAGCAAGTCTCCGGAGACCCTTTGCCAAGGCGAGAAGCAACGTCGCAGACTTCCATCTATCCATCTGCATAACAGCAGAGCATCGAGCACCTTGAGAGCTTGTGACAACCTACCGTTGAGACACATTGTAGATACGTATGTGTCTGCATATGCTCCCAAAGCAAACATTTCATGATTTTTGTTTGACAATAAACTTTGTGAAAGTGTCATGTTGTATTGTTCTTGAGGTAGCAGTACAGAACTGTGAAACAAAATGGACGATCCTAAGGGTTGTGACGTGATGTCCAGTCGCATCTGTAGAATTAATAGGATTTCTAAGCCAATCAAAGTCTGATGGAAGTGCGAAGGCACTGTGGTTAACCTGCCGTAATGGAGGTCAGCTCCTTTGGGGCAACAAAGGAAGAGCTCTCTTGGACTTCTGGAAACTGGTCGCACCAAGCCGCGATGATATCCCCACGGCGACACAGGAGACGCGACGATGCTGACACTTGCTAAGGCTTAGGATAGATGTGGGGTGGCTTTGTACGTGTGATTGTGTCTCTGTATACGCCCAGCTGACTCCCTGCTCCGATGGTGATTGTCGACTTGATTTTACTTCAGGGAATTGCAGTGGAAGAGTTGTCACCAAAGAAGCTAGTTAAGAACAGCGGGAAAGAAAATCGGAGCATGTAGTTGATGATATACGACGAAAACTCTCGAAATATATCTCTTGGGTTATGTCTCGTCAATAGCCATCACTCACGAGGATTTGATTGGAAAACTTGGAAGAAGAACGACAATGCACACCGTCTATGAGTAGATTTTAGTTAAGATTCTTTGAAAGATAAATACGAAAATATTCTGTGGGAAAAGGTTTTAATCGGAGTCAGCCAACCCTCCACCGTTCACTTTGCCACACAAATACGAAGTCTCTGCCACAAAGTCTATTTATCAAATGTACGTTTAATTTTTTTTTCCTCCTGAGTCATACATCATCCGGTAGGGGAAGGTGTGATCCGCTCACGGACGTGGCAGGATTACTTTCCGAGAAAAATTCCCGAGAAAAATGGAAAGCTCGCAGTCATCGGCGCAGTATGTTTACTTCCGCGCTCACGGTGTACCACTTGCCGGGAAATTGCGGCTGATAGATCGTCTGAAACGCTGCTTTCAAATGTTGATTTGCCCAAGTTTACGCTCATGGGTAAGTAGAAAAGCCTCCACCGTCGATACTCATTGATAAAATTGATAGATTTTCCATTTGATAAGAATTGAAATGAATGGTACTTTACAAATAACCAGGAATTTTGTCCTCTTAATCCTTCGAGTCATACATTTCCCTTTACTTGCAATTGATTATTAATTTGCTACTCTTGCTACTTTTTTTACATCAATGAATGACTCAGGGACTACATAGAACTGAAAAACCTGCACATTTATTTACAAAATCGAAGTCCAATGATTAAAAGATTGCAAAACAAAAATTGATGAGACAGTGAAAGGTCCAATATGGTTCAAAATTTCAAAGCGAAAAATAAATGAAATCACTTAACTTTTATAAAGCATTTAATTTTATTGATCAAATGTGCGATCAAGCAATTTCGTGATCCTATAAGCGAGTATATGTCAAATTGTAAAGTACCAAGTAACAGAAATGGCAAGCTGCTGATCTTCTCGGCAAGAATATAGAAAGAGAAGAAAGACAAGAATGTCGTCGCTGGCTTTGCTGCCGAGCTCAGCTCAGCCACGAGAAATTATGGCTCTTGTCACGGCTGTTCATTTGTAGATGGAGTTTTTGCTCCCCGAGGAGGCTGCCCCAATCACGAGCCGCGGAAATTGCAGCCCCACCGCTCGTATCTCTCCCCCGCATACGGCGACCTGTCGCGGTGTATACCTTTTCTACGCCTCGTACAACGGCAATAGTGGAAACAGCACTTCCCCAAACCCGTTCTAACCTCACGTACGTTATCCAGCGACGATGCCTTACCTTCCTGTGTTCTATACGTCTTAGATGTGTACATTTCAAATCTTTCGATCTCATCCATTCTCGTCACCGTTCAGGCAAAAAAATGATCGAACATAGAAAACAATCGATTCATTGTCGCTAATGAAAACAATTGACGAATATTGGGATGAGTATCTCAATTTATTGACAGCCAAATACTATGCTAAAGAATTTCAATTACGTTTTGCACTCTTTATTGTTGTGAAGGTTAGAAAAGCATAATGTGTTTTTTTTATTTTTTTATTTTTTTTTATTTCACTGAATATTAAAGAGCTTTTGTATCATTATTGTGACACTTTTGGTTACATCTACATGTATATAATACACAAAATAAAAACATGAACTGAGAGATGATGAGAGGGTATCCATCAAGATGTGGTAACGAAGGCATCAGCTGATGACACATTTTAATATCTTAAAACGGGGTGGAAAAGACAGGCAGACGAGCACGCGAGTATCACTTCGCAAGCGCAACAAAAGAGCGCGTCATGTATTATCTTCCGTTTTTCCTGGTTTCGTCGAAGTCGTGCTCTCATCGTACGATGAAAAGAGTGAGAGGGGGTGCGAAATGTAAGAGACAAGGATTTGCGAGAGGGAGAAAACGCATTGGCGATATAGAGAAAATGAGAGATTGAGCAAAAGGGTGCGAGGAGAACGAGGATACCAGACAAATCCCTCAGGTGACTACAGCCAGAGCAATGATTAAGCTCGCATTTTAATCAAAGGACCAGAGTGAAAAGTCTTGTAGCACCAAGAGATGATAGGATTTTCCCGCTTGATAAATCAAATCGGTATCTCAGCCTGGGAGCTACATATTTTTTATATTTTCTTATATTCCAATATTTTCCTGCAAATCTCGCCAATGAAGTGTCCTCAGGTTTTTTTTAATGCTGATTTAGACGATTAACGATGATTCCGAGAGTAGATTCATTGGGGTATACATTTTTTATTTTGCGAGAGAATTAATCATGAAATGGTTGTCCAAAAGTTTTCGTTGTGGTCAATCGTCGTCGAGGTCACATTTTTTCGTGTTCATCGAAACCTTTTTCAAAACACTGTAAAATTCTGTTTCCTCGGTAACAATTATTCAAACTCAAGACACAAAGTTTCGAACATAGTGAAAAATTAAAAAGGAAACAGAAAAAACGATGAAAAATTATACTCACTGGAAAAAAATCAAAACGCCTGAGATTTCGTTTCGAATTACAATTAACATAATTTCATTAGTTTTCTTCTACTTAGCCATTCATAAATCATCATAAAAGAAGTTTGTTTAAACGACTGTAAGCTGTGATTAGAGTTACATTTCGAATGGAACTATAAAAAATAAATACAGTCAAATTTTCAGGAAACTCTAAATATTCGTCATACGGCTAAATTATTCGTTGCCAAGACGATAAAAGATCATTGATCTCTTTTTTTTTTTTATCCCCTCGAAGTAAACACTTCGTTCTTGCTTTGCCATTGTACTGTCGCCCTTGGGGGAAAAAAGCTGATAATTTAATCAGTCAATCTTCAGTGTCAGAACGCAAATGAAATTGAAAATTGTACTTATTTTTCTTACTCATCTCATCAAACTGATATATTTCCTTTAGATCCTGTATTTGGATCATTCAGCTCGGAAGTTCGATTCGAAAACCACACGACAGTAGAGATCGGACTCCATTCGCTTAACTATTTCTCTCTTATAACTTCTGCCGAGCATTCAATACCGTATCCAGAACTGATGCAAATCCCGATGCACCAGGCATGACGTAAAATGTGCCTCGTGACATTTACCTCGTATATGAAAACGAATTTTCATAAGCTAAATTATTATGTAACGGTAAAAAAGGGAGAGCTCGTAGCTAGAGAAGAAGCTTTATGACTCCCAACCTTCTCGTATAGTTTCTCTCTTGCTAGAGAAAGATGCATGGTTTTATAGAGGTGGTTGAGAGAAAGAGGGGAGGAAGAGTGAGAGGGAGAGAGAAAGAGGGAGAGAGAGAGAGAGAAAGAGAAGGGAAGAGAGAGAAACTGCGATACACGGTCTTTCCAGTGAAGTGGGCGTGGGCCGAAGTATCTGATGATAGAGCAAGAGAGAAAAATCTAGAGAAAGAGGGTAAGGAGGAAGACGATGCAAGGAGTGTGCTGCTGCGCGTATAACATCTGAGTTTGCCGCAGTCGCGCGCAGTGGCAACGACATAGCCGTGTCCCGGTCATACATTATGGACGGACTAATGCCATTTTTATTCAAGAAAAGAGGGCCACAGCACATCGGTATCCCTTATAGCCTCCCATCCTTCCGCGAACAGCTTCCACGAGACACTAAACTCCGGGGCATTGCCGCTTTACGGCGATATAATTTAATTTTTCAGATTTAAGGAGCACCACCTCTCGGCACTTCGTTTCTTCTTTCCTTCTTCGCGTCTAGGCACGTCGGTAGATTTACCCCAAGAAGATGGCCCTCTCACGATATACGACCGGTAGCTCGACGAAGCACCAAGCCCTGTTGACTACATTTTCGGCAGAAAATGACAATAGTGCGACTCCTAAACAGTTACTTCGCACATAAATCTTTCTCAATGTTTCTTTGGATGCATCCAGTTTATTTTGAAGTAATTGTCAATTTTATTCGATGAACGAGAGCAAGAAATATGTTTCTTATCAATATTTAACAAGTATTTCTTCGCTGCAAGGACATATTTGATGAAATTTTTTGGTCATGTGTTTAAAAAACAGTGAAATTATGTGAAAGCGTGAGAAAGAGCAGGGTCAGAATGTAGAAGAAGTACCTGAAGTTGAAGTGAATAGAAACAGTAGGAATAGAAGACGACGCGAAGGTTGTTGTGGCATTCTCGAAGGGGACATATCGTGGATTATATTTTATTCTTGATCTTTCCTCCTTCTTTTAACCTTGTTTCCCCCACGTTTTTTTTTTTCAAGCCAGGTAAGGTAAGTCGAAGATCTCCACTGCTCCTTGGTTTGAAGGTACGTCCTCGCCACACCGATGTAAGTAGCACTGGCAAACAGAACTGGAGGCCTTCTCGTCTGATGGATTTCACGACTCCACAGGGTCCCCTCAATCCACGCTCACCCCTGCCCTATGAACTCGCGAGATCCATCCGCTTCTCGTTCTCCTCCCTGGATCACCTCACTCCATATTTTTCCACTCCCACGCGTCCACCCCCTTCTCATATTCTATAGGAAAGCGTCAACACTTCGTCGGTCCAGAAATAAATTTCTTCGCTGAGGCTCATTTCGTGCAAACCGATGTCTTTGTTTGCGATGAGTGTTTGTCATTCGTTTCTGTATGTACAACAAGTCTTAATTATGATCCGTCAGGATTTATTGGTTTAACACGTACTACAAAAAGGTGTCGGCCAGAACTTCTATCGTTATCAACCGAAGAAGTTCTCCTGATCGCCATAGATAAGTGCAAATCAAATGAGTGCAGTCTCGAAAAGAGAAAAAATATATGAATACGTAGTGACAGAAAATTCATGAGAACAGAGGGTAAAAGTTCCTTAGATGACAAATCCATCGGCCATATACCGCGGAATTTTCAATTATAGTCTGAATAAAATATGATCGGGAGAGTGCCCAAGGGGCATCGGGAGAGCGAACGAGCCCTACATTCCGCAGTAGAGAAGGGAGGGAAGGAACATATCACAAGAACGAGAGCACGAAAGTATAAAGTGCGAAGAACTGAGACAACTGGTTGGCAAAAGATATGACGTAACGGTGTTCTTTCGTAACTGAATTGTGTATGTCCTCGACGACTATCGCTTTCGCACAGTTTTTGCAAGATCTTTTCTGGGTCCATATACGATCTGAGTGAGAAGAGTGAAGGAACGAGAAAACGGAAGATGGTCGTCTCGTAAAATTACCGCGGAGCAGTAAACAGGAAAAGAAAGTGCGAAATGGCCTGCCGTTAACTTCAGGCGGTTGAACTATTGGTTGGGTGTGGTTTGCACACAAACAGGACAATCTCATGTTGTAAAAAAGCGTTATTTCACTATGCAGTTTTACGGTGCACAACAGAAAAGTAAAAAAAAAAAAAAAAAAACATTTTGTGGACCGTTAACGTTCCACAGTTCCTGGGCATGTAAAAGTTCAACTATTCCATCACTTGGCACACGAATCTATAATGCAATTCTCATTAACATACATTTCCATATTAATTGCTGATAGATAAATTGAAAAATAACATCAACAGTAAACATTAATTATTAGTTGAAGAAAATACGATCAAATTCTTCAGTCCCCGAGCTTATTACACGTACTTATATCATCTGCCGCATATCATTCATCATAAGGGTGTACCGTAGACATAATATTGTCACAAGAAGAGACCTTGCTGAAGGACGGTGACTCGAGTCCCCTTCGAAGTTTTTAATATTCCTCGTAACCTGGGTAAGAGGTGGGGAGAGAGTAGGTGGAGGCTTCCACCTCTGGGACAAAGTTTGAATTAGCAGAGACATATTCATACGAGGAGTTTGCATCGAGGGTCGTTCCTCGGAGGGCACTCCGTCATCTCAGTGCTCCTAGCTACTGCTTGTGCTGCTCACCTCTCTCCTGCCTCGACTCGCATCCCGAAAGCATCTGACGAAGCGACCGAGAGCACAGTGGACGCCCTCGGGGAAAGCCGCGATCATTAATTAAGTCTTTTTGTCGACTGACCCTTACAAGTGGTGGAGGCAAAAGCTTAAAAAGCCTTGAGTCCAAACCCTCTTTTATGACAGCTCTACGAGTAATATACTCAAATCTTGTCTCTGTCTCATCAACCAAGTCCTAATAAACCATATGTAAGATGAAAACCGTTCAACGAATTATTCAAGAAAAATCAAACACCATGACTTTTCTCACAAACATATCAACAAACTCATCCCATCAAAGATCAAACCAAAGAAGATCGAAAGAATGACAATTAATTTCCTAAACGATGAATCGATGTGTGAAAATTTCCATGAAAGTACATTTTTAGCAGAGTTTTTGGAAAATCATCTGTATTCTTTAATCGATTTTGATGGACCACATCTCGTTTTGTTCTCCAAAAGCTTCTCTACAAGTTGTGAACGGATTTGTTTAGAAATTACAGTCATTTGGTCATCGAATTTTTTTTTATGAAACGATTGGCTGGACGGTGTAGTGATTAGGCTTGCGGAAGAAATTGACGTGATAATTTGAGAAAAGATCGCTTAACGAACAAAATAAAACGTAGATAACATACAGGAACGTGATGTCAGAATTGGTCAAATCAGCTTCCACCGGCACACATACATACAGTGAAAGACTTCAGGAAACATCGTGAGTTATCTCCGTACACTCTCGCTGTCTGTCCGTTTGCTTCTCAGCATGTTAGTAGCAAATTGTTAAGGGATAGGGAATTCAAGGTACACATGCACGTGAAACACGACATCGCGGGAGATGAGAACTATTCTACACGTCGATGTTAGAACTAGGAAAGCAACGAGCGTTTACGTATGCAAATACGTTTCATCGTAGCTGGACGAAATTATCGTTTGGCTTCGTCGCAGCGTTACGTACGAGGTGAAATTGTTGTCTATTAATAAATTCATAAATTCATGGGATAATTGATTTCAATCTTCTTGCGAAACTTATTTTGATACGTCAGTTTAGTGCAAAGTCCAATAAAAAGCTTCAATTTTAATCAATTTTACAATTTCTGAAAATTCACTCACTAAATTTAAATATTTCATTGTTTAAATTCACTCAACATTGGTTGATGGTTTATGTTTAGATAAAAATATGAAATTACAATAAAATTGAGCAAATTTCGAAAAAAAGTCTTTAAGATACGAGAAGATTTCTAATTTTTGAAATACACAATTCTTACTTTTGTTGAAAAATGCTTAAAGATATTTGATCAAGTTTGAGTCAAATTGTATCGGCTGTCAAAAACAAGACATTGATGAATAAACTGCAAGGAAAACTGTTTTCATAAAAATGTAATTTGATTGATTTTTATTAAATTTTCTTGACGAATACAATATTAACCCACATTCGTCCTCGTTACGAAATCCACTAAGTATTAAATCGAAATCGAGTTCGTATTTACAACTTTAACGAATGCGACGTGTATATAGTTTTTCTTCATACATATTCACACCCCTGGTATGCGATTACTCTTTACAGAAAGATCGATTTAGCTGATCAGGCAAGTCATAGAGAGTAATGGATATGCAGAGGCTGGACACGTGGGTTGAGAAAATTTCAACGGAATTTCACCCCAATATCGAGTTGACAATATAACTATACATCTCCATTGGCATAACACCCTTATTCTATATATGCACAGATACATTTATATGTTTACATATAAATATACACATTGACATGGTAGGCCGCGGTTATCGCGCGACGGCGCAAACGAAACAAACAATATGTTAGCAGCCCTCGACGATATTTCGAATTTGAATTTAAATAACTTGGCAGGATCGGCTCAGGGACTTTGGGACCACGCACGAACGTTCTTCCTACTTTCGTTCTCTCTCATGCGTCCTCCCCACTGTACTCGATCTATCGCACTTTTGCCTTTCGAATATAACGTCGAGCCTTTCTCAGTTTCTCTTATTTTCTATCGCTTTATCCGCACCATACGTGAACCTATATTTCCACGATTTTCGAACTCTTTTTATTTTAACATTCAACATATATTCATCGTAAGAACGACCCAGCGAAGGTTCGTGACTTATAAAGTCATTAAATGCCACACTTGTATGTGTTCATCATGACAAAAAGTTTTCTCAGTGTTTCGCACTTGCGGAATGTCACCCGGTTTTTTGTTGCTTTGTAATTGAGCCAATATTTATCAAAATTGCTGTCCACTAGAAAGAGGCACATGTGGAAAGACCAAAAAAAGAGAAAGAGCGGGGTGAAAAAGTGAGCGACGGTGCCCCGAGCCAGATTTCCCTTGGTGACCAGAGTTCGCGCGAAAAACACGATACACAACCCACACAACCCTCACATACGCACGAGTGAGCTTTCCGCTTATATTGAAAAATATCGAGGTTGCGAGAAATGTTTGCACTTCTTTACCACTCCTACTTCTATATTTCTCTCTTCTCTCGCTTCATCGCGTTTCTGTTTTTCCTTTTCTCGACCACAACCCAATATGCCTTGATTAAACCTTGTCTGGCATAGATTGGCATCTACAGACAATTATATAGCGACCAAAGTAATTCCATTATTCCTTAAGAATAAGAGATAAAAATGGAGCTGATTTTATGTATTTATTTATCTGGTGAACGTAGTACCTTCATAAAATCAAGTGCCATGTTATCATTTATCAATGAAAATTTTTTCAAGACACATCGAAAGCCTTGATCCATCAGAGACCAAGTCGCTGACTATGACTGTTTACCTGTTCCACAGGAATGCATATGATTTATTTGCACTTCATCAACACCCTCCTACGTCGTCTTCATCAGGACGTGCATGTAAGAAGAACTGAGATTTCTGGTCAGGGCATAAATATATTGTGTATATTCCGTGTAGATGCATGTATGATGATGGACACCAAGAGAGAAACAGCGCAATGTCAACGTTAATATTTGAGAATCCGGTTATCGTGCCAGGGAGCTTAATATGCAAGGGTTAATATGAAGCCCTCCCCCGAGGAGTCGTAAGGTGGCAGCAGGGTTTCCACCACGTGTGTCCTCGCTCTTCCTACTCCCGTACGTACAACGTACGATATTCAACTATACGTACACGTCGACAGAATTCTCCACCCTTTAACCACCTGCGAAGCTCCGTGATTCGTGAGAGTGAGAAAATGGTACGTGAGTGTAAATGTGTATAAGAGAAAGAGAGCGAGAGAGAGAGATCCCGAGACCATCTCTTCGCCGGAGAACCCAACACATTCGCTGCATATTTCATATTTATATTAACCTGATTAGGACACGTTGTGTGTGCTGGCGAGCTCAAGCCGACCGGCTTAATGCTGATATGTGGAGTTTGTTTCTCAACTGGCATTCATTTTAATGGAATTTGTAATTAAATGAGCTATGTCGCGTGACTCTTCCTCTCTCGACGAAGCGACCCAACCCGTTGTCGGAGCTCTCCCCCAACCCCCTGGTTTCTCTTCTGTTGTCTTCCTTTTCCTCAAGTGTCACCAATGCTTTTGTGTGTCTTTGATTTCCGCCATTTCTCGTAGTGCTATATTTATTCTTAGATGAAGAAAACTCATACGAGTGTGACGATCTTTAACCCCTACGTTGATTCTGAGATTTTACGATTATATGTTTTCGCAACTATCGACTTAACGATATTTACGTAAAGTTTAAATAGTTTTCGGTTGTAGATAGATGAAACGAGCATGAACCAAGGATTATTCGATTACGAGCCGTGATTAGCGTCTCCATCAACTCGCATCAAACTTTCCCGATTAATCAACGGTGGGCCACCCTCAGCACAACTTGCTTTATCTCTCTATACATGTATGTGTATAAGGATCGCGCGTTAACCCATCCCTTGCCATTGCGTGGTCCTGGTGACGATGCGACCGTAATGTAAACTAATTAAACTGGAGGCCAGGCACTAATGTGTCCATTATGTCGCTGCCCTCTCGCGGTCGCCGGACCGCACGTACACTCAACCCGCTCGCGTCTCTCAGCTCCCACTTGCTTCTGCCCTCAGCTTTGCTTGTTCTCTATTGCTCATGTTCAACCCTGTGGTGTACCGCTATAGTGCCTGAGCCCCATGGAACCGTAAACCAGCAGTGGAGCCGTTGTGCTTGATCCACGCCACTCGGTATATCGTCTTTTAACTCGCCCACTCTCCACGGAATCGACGACGAAGGGTCACAGTTTTCAACTCTATACTCTGTTTTGATATCTTAATGCTTTTTGACACTTTATGATACTGTACCGTCTTCGTTGCTTATTACAATATCTTCCGACCCTAAGACTGCCCCACCATTTTGAATCTAGAAGCATTAGGGTCCTCCGAGGGTTGAAATAAAACTTTATGTAAATATTGTTATTATGTGACTAAGAGATTCAAGGGCCAAGTCACATTTCTGAGATATATATTTACCCGGCCCAAAAAAAGTGCACATTTAAGGCAATGTCGAAGCTGAACAACCCCTCGACTAACCCCTCCAACCCCCCACGACCCAAACGAAGAGTATCGATGCGATGGGGGGCGCGACTATCAATTATTAACACTTCCATCTGTCGGGCATGTCCTTCTATCGAAACTATTGTACACCACCAGTAGCATCGCAGCATCCTACACAATACGCCACTACATCATATTACACGCTGCAGCGAACCGTATGGCCACAATACACAGGGATAGTGCGCGCCCAATACTGATGCTTATACTACCAAAACGAGGCTGATTGTCCAACATTCTCAACTACGCAACATGCTTCGTCCTCTATACTATGGGTCTAGGGGTTGTTGTGGACACATAAATCTTCTCTGGCGTTTTGCTTCTTTAACTTCACCGTC